>JAJOZX010000687.1:732500-1205000 GCA_023014485.1 Bathynomus jamesi
TCCCTATTCACACAAAGGTCAGGCTGGTGGCTCCACCTCTAGACCTGACTTGATGCAAGATAGAGTTGCTGTCTTGAGCTATCCATCTCACATAGCAAGGCACACCCGGCTCATCCGGGACTGTCCCGAGCCAGACGTCCAGACTTCTTTTGAGGAATTCAACTTTGACATCGTTGGTGTTCCTGATGCCTTTGGGTAGCTGGTTAAATATGACAACAAAGCTATTTTCTTTCAGATTTGTGGATGTCCATTTTCTAGTCATTTTTTGTGGTGTTTGTGAACACCACATTTTACCTTTCCTATTTTCCAGTGTTGTTTTGGTGGTTAATGGATTCAGTTTAAGGTTAGGTACTAGTTTCTCTATTTAGAGGCGTATTAACCAATAGGCCTTCAAAGCCTGGCCCTCGAGCGTGACAATTTCAGGGCGCACACATTAATATATATAGGCCTATATATATATATATATATATATATATAATATATATATATATACAGTGGTGTAGTGCTGTGGGAACGCGTGGGAACGGCGTTCCCTTACTTTTTTTGGTAGACGGAACGGCGTTCCCTCACTATTTCAAATAAATCCGAACTTACAAATCTCTAACGTCATGAAATTTTAATTCCCACCCTAGAAGAAATATGAGAAAGAATCATTAACTGCTTCATTCTTTTAGCTTCGACTGAGGCAAATGCTAGCCTATAAAGATCTGGTGAAACAGTCACCACGGCGTACCAGTTGTTAACTTTTTTTTAGTTAATCATTCCAGTTGTTAGCTATTTTTATTGATCGTACTGGATGTCGTATATCTAATGACACTGGAAATACTGCATCTTCAACCTTGGAATATATCCTAATATCCAGTGCATATGACCTCAAAATATCCCTGAAATTGGTCAGATTTCAAAAGATTTCCCGGGGGGCTTACAGTGCCCCCGGACCCCCAGCTGTATGGGCTCGCCGCGCTCGCCATTGTCCTCCCCGCATCTGAGTAACACTTTCAAAATGCGTTCCCTCACTTCTTTATTTAGCACTACACCACTGTGTGTATATATATATATATATATATATCCCCCCCCCCCCCCCCGCTAAGATGCGCTCCTGAAATTGTTGCGATGCAAATACCTCCTTTCACGATTATATTTTCTCTCTTTGGTTCGCTTGACTTTGACTCGTAAAAGCTCGAAGAAACTGAAACCCATATTCATACTAATAAGAAGTAATTTCTATGTATAAAATTGCCTTGATTCCCGATGAAAAGAAGTAATTTCCATATATGAAATTGTGCTCATTCAAATCTGGCAGGCCAGGCCATACTTATTTGTTATTTTACCTCTGGCAGCCCAGAACAAGTATCTCAGAGCGAACTTTCAAATTTTCTCCAGGATTGTGTTCTTTGGAGAAAAAGTTTGTTCGTCGGTGTGTATATGTGCGTATGCGATCAGGTTGGAGGAAACGCATGCCTGCCGGATTTCAGTGAAATATTTGAGTTCGTACAATTACTGTACAATCTAGTCCATGTTCCGTGCCTTACATACCTTAATTCATCAACTCTAAGTTCAAAGTTAGTTTGCTTAGCGACTAAAGGTTAAGTTACCCAACTAAAAATTATTTATCATCCTTCATATTTATTGTCATAACCCTAACGAAGTTAATCTTGAATCGATTCATTGCGGATGCCATAGGGATTGGATTTGAGCTGAACCTTCATTAGTGAAAACAAAAGTTTAAGTCTGTGTGTTAAACCTTTATGTATAAGGTTTACTCCATAATTAACAGCAAACCTAAGTAACTGTAACTTAGGAACTTAGAACTATAGCAAACTACGATAGGTATAGGTCGCACTAGCTTAGCTAGTTAGTTCCATTCTTAGGTAGATCAGCTAGAGTTGTCCTTATGACTTTATCCTTTGTACAGTAGTTTAGTTTAGTTGAATTAGTTCTACAATCATAGTTAGAGTAGCAAGGTTAAAGTGTGTACTATTTATGTCCTTACTGCGTTAATACAATTTAGTGTGGGGATCTCTATTGCCACAGCCCACTTCCAAGGGGAAGTCCCCACAAGGAGCAATCTATCTCTAGTCAGTCTATTTGCGAATACAACCACAGTAACTTATCGAGCGTATCTGTATATTTAAGAACTTGTTGAAAAATTTTCATTGCGTACTGTGCTATTTATTTCTTCTACTGCATAATGAGTGAAAAGAAAAAGACATTGCAAAACAAAAAGTGAACTAGCAAAGTTTATTTTAAAAAACATTCCCAAATTGCATACATTTTTCACTACAAGAAAGGATGATCAGTCAACAACAAGTAGGGTCTACTCTACTAGCAAATAAAGTTATATTATTCCATCAACAAGTAATATAACTGAGAGTGAGGTTGGTTTACTAAAAGGTCAAGATACTGAAATTGGGGGTGAACCGTTTGTCCAATGTGCAAGTGAAAGTGTAGGTGATAAAGAACATTTTGAATCGTCAGACAATGTTGAGGTAATCGTAAGCGATGATCCAGCTGAATGGGTAATTAACAATCATATTTGCGAAAGTATTGCTCGAAATGGAGTGAAACAAAACAATTATTGTGATTTCCATAGGTCTTTAAAAATATATTCTGATAAAAATAGGTAGCTTTCGAAAGCTTTATTTACTCGAAAACTCACAAATGGCGAAACAGCAGAACGTACATGACTAGTATACTCTCCTTCAACGGCTGCCGTCCACTATGCTGCATGCAAACTTTTCGGGAGCGAAAATTCATTCATGGAAAAACAAGACTGGAGGATCATGAAAGGGCTGGCGAACATCGAAAATGTGTTATATTGTTAACTGCTGGGGTGAAAACCAGGGCAGTAGCTAATGACAATCTCCAGGGGAGGCTACTGGTAATATAGGGGAGGCTACATAATACCGATAATATAGGAAATTCTTTGTAAAAATAAAACGCATGTTAAAGTTAAAATTTTATATATACGCATTTATTGGACCAGGTCAATTAGACAATTACAAAACTGAATTATAATTCTAAAACTACTTCGTAAACAACGTGTTAGAATGTTGAAAGTTTAAACAAACGAAACATGACTTAGAAGTTAGATACAACACAAAATACAAATTGGTAATAATTATAAAATCATATAATGCATTGCGGCAATTTTTCTTTTATTCGAATCTAATAGTTATTGAAAAATAAACAACAACAGAAAAATTGCTTCCAAATTTAAAAACAAAATATAGTACTTCAGTACACTAATAAAAAAATTAAAATTACTTCAAAACAGTTGCAACTTTGTTTTTCTGATCATTAAATTTTCTTAAAAGAATATCCATATTGATTGCTTTCGTGCGTTCTTTCTCAAATGCCAGTAGAACTAAATTTGCCATTCGTTGGTGACGCTCAAAATTTTCCAGGGGAGGCTCAGCCACCCCTGGCGGCCCCAAGCTACGGCCCTAGGGAAGACATTAGAAAGGTTTGATAAAAATATTGTAATTCATTTGGAAGAAGAAATAAGGTATTGGAGAAATATTTTTTAATGAGTGATCGAAACTAAGTTTCTGGCATCTCAAGGATTGCCAACTCGAGGTCACAAAGTTTTTGGCTCTCTAGCAAATGGAAACTTCGTGGGATATTTAGAGCTTATAGGCAAATCGATTCATTTATGGCTGATCATATAGCCAGAGTTGGTAATGTTCCAACATTATTAAAGGTAACCCATCGTATAAATTGATCTTGCAGATGGGTGAACAAATTCAAAAGAAAATAATTGAGGAAATGAAAGTCGCGAAATACTTTTTTTATTAGCATGGACTCAACACCAGATATTGTCCACATCGACCAACTAACTTTCATAATGTGCTATGTTCGTCAGGATGGTTCACCTGCTGAGCGATTTATTACTTTTTTACCTAGTCCAGGTCATAAATCTGAACAACTATCAGAGGCTGTGATGAAAACCCTGCAGATGTTACAAGTTTGTGTTGACAATTGCCGCGATCAAAGCTATGACAATGCAAGTAACATGTCTGGTCAGTACAGTAGGCTCCAAGCTAGGATACAAAAGATCATTCCGCTAGCTGTTTACATACCTTCTTCAGCTCATTATTTGGATCTTATTGGATTATCTGCCGCTGGTTCCTGTCAATATGCATCTACCTTTTTTGAAGTGGAACAACAGCTTTTCAACTACTTTTCTGCTTCTACTCACCGTTGGGAAATTTTGCTGTCCAATTTGAAGCATGGTTCGTTGGTTGTTAAAAACTTGTCAGTTTCTCGTTGAAGTGCGCGTGCGGATGCAAGTAAAGCTTTGTTTAATTCGTATAAAGAAGTTATACTGTAGATGCACTTCTGGTCAATAGCAGACGACGAAACTGAAAAACTCGCTACTAGATCGGAGGCATATGGAATAAATTAAAAATTGGAATGCCTTGAGACAGTGATAGATTTGGTTTTGGTTTCGTGTTTTGGATACACTAGATTCAACATAAATAAAAAATTGTAAATTCCTGTTGTAGACTTAGGAACCGTTGTAATGCTGTACAACACTCTCGACAATTACTTAACTTCTGTTCGAGACGAATTTGATACCTTTGAAAAGGAGGCCATAGACATGTGTGGAAATAAGAGCTTTGATTCAGAAATAAGAAGAAAAAAGAGAAGGAAGCTACATCCTGATGAAAATAATGACGATGTCCAGTCGGAAGGCAAACAAAAATTCAGGATAGAAATATTTCTTGTTATAATGGATAAGTTGTAAGCAGAGTTGGTAAAGAGGGGGTGAAGCTTATAAAATGGCCAATGCACAATTTGGATTTTTTGCGAAGCTAAGCTCAATGAATACATATAACATTTGTGAACATGCTTTGAACTTTGGTGTCTGTATATAATGTGAACTTAGAAGATTCAGTGACCGAGGAATGCGTGCAAGTGCAATCACTAATTCATGCATCCAAAGAGGATGTATCTTCAGCTATGAAACTTTTAAAATTTATTAAAAACCTAAACGTTGAATGTGTATTTTCAAATGCTGAAATAGCTCCGCGCATTTTCTTATGCATAGCTGTCATTAACTGTAGGGAAGAAAGATCTTTTTCAGCGCTTCGAAGAGTGAAAAACTATTTGTGGTCAACACTCTCAGAGAAAAAACTTTATTCTTATTCACGCTTATCAATTGAGAGTGATATATTAATGAATCTAGATTGGTTTTAATGAAATTGTTGAAAAGTTTGCCAATGCAAAGGCCAGAAAAAATCATTTTGTTAGTTGATGTATTTTATAAAATTTGAACTTGTAATAAAAACAACTTTCCACCCATTTCATTGCATTTTAATTTATTGTTGTCCTCGTGTTGATTGATATAGGCCATGGGGTAGATAGGTTTACCGTGCAACTCCCCACAAAAATTCTTCATGGGTGTTTTTCAACGCCCAAAAGGCCCCTTTTGAAAAAAAAAGATGTTAACGTTGAATATTTTGGGTCTCACTATCTTTCCTAGCACGACTTCTAAAGGAACTGGTAACCGCGGAGAATCCTAAGAAATTTACCAAATTACACCAATTTGCTTAGGTTATCTAAACTGACCAGTAAATACTACGTTTGCATATTTATGTAATATTTTCTGTAGAATCCGATTCTGATCACAGAAAATATTTGTTTTGGATACTTAATGAGCTACTTATCATAATCGGTAACCATAACCATATCTAGCCCACAGCCTATACTATTGCATGAATAATGCGTAGTCTAGATGAATATGTGTGTTATTTGTTTTATTTTGCAGATTCCTTTGCCCACTCTCTGAACAAGATGAAGAAAATAACTAAGAAACTCTTGAAAACAGACCATTAGATACTGATGAAACACATCCAGAATTTTCATCCAAAAAGAGACAAATCTGTATAATTCATTATGGTGAATCAAAGTGTGAGAGATTTACATTTTCAAGCCAAGTTAAGGATAGTGAAAATCGATTTCAAAAGTTAAAGGAAATTCGTGATTTGCGTCTTGAACAAGCAGCTGGCTCAGCCCAAAGAATGGATGGGGCCTGCAGTCTTATTCCAGAAATAGTTTCACCAGAACATGGGTACCACAGAGACTGTTACCAGCGCTTCACTATGAATCTTGACCGTCTAAAGAAAGCAGAACTAAAGGAAACCTCATGTTCCCGTTCATCCACGCGATCCTCCAGTGGTAGTGACAGACGCATTTTTAAACCAGACTGTATATCTTGCAATAAAATAGGAAGGAAGAAAGTTAAGGTGAAGGACATTTGAACTAGTGAGGGAACTAGAAAATTTGAGTCTGATGGATGAAAACCGTGGTACAGTTTGCAGAGCAGAGGGAAGATGACATTCTGCTAACTAGGATCAGAGGAATAGACCTATTTGCTGCTGAAACCCATTTCCACAATTCATGTCTTGTGAACTACACACAGGATCCAAGTAAATGGAGCAGCAGTGATGATACTGTTAGAAAATCTAGATGAGGAAGAGCTATTGTTGTCCCAAAGCGATATGATAACTAAGCTAATTGATACAGCATTGTTTGTATATATTAAGTTAAGGTATACATATGTCCATCTCATAACTGTAAGGTTAGTGAAAAATTCACTTAATTTAGAGCTAGCATTTTTGGGCTGTTGTAGCATCATTGTTTGGGCACTGGCAGCGTCCTTTCTACTCGTTTGTTGTATGCGACACTGATAGGGCGTGGTCTTATAGAGCACTCTCTTGCAATTCAGTTTGGTTGTTTAGCTACAGGATTGTTGCATCGTGCAATGGTGCAGGTCGTGTTGTTGTTGCAAGGTTCAGAAAGAATACCATAAATAGTCCCCCTTTTTTTCTTAATTTTATGCTACTGAGACCTAAAGTAGGCGTACATCGAGTCAGCAACCCTGAGGTAGGACCTCATAGGACCTTCAAGTCCGTAAGTTTGTTTTAGTCTAGCTTAACTTAGACTATAAATTAAAGTAGCCCTTCAGAGCTTGGCCGTTCAAGCTTCAGCTGGGATTCTGAACCCAATCAAAATAAATAAAATAACAGATACAGAACGAACAAGACAAATGAAACTTGAGGAGGCCCACTGTGAAGCATTTGCAGAAGTGTGTCGTATAATACATCAGACTTTCTACACTTTCACATTCCTTTTCTGTCCAACTATCTAACGCAAGGGTTAATCGGTATTTCCAACCTTTCATCTACTCAACCGGTCAACTCTGGAACAATCTTCCTCAATCCATCTTTCCTCCTCCTGTCTATGACCTCCCATCTTTCAAACGCAGAGTGTCTAGGCATCTCGAAAACCCCGAACCTTGATTTTGGCTCTCTTCTCTTCTATGGGATGGGCGCTTTTGTGGGCATTTGCCCTTGGCCCCTCCTTCCTGCATAAACAAAAGATATTCTACATGGTAAGAAAGTTCTGAAATTAAGTGATTTTTGTGAATTTTATGTTCCCCATTTGTACGGCACAAAATTTCCAGACACAGAATATAGAGCTAAAAATTTTAAGAGAAAGTTACAAAGTAGCAAAATATACAGAAATAACCACTTCTGTAAGTTAGATAATGATGGAATGTCCGAGACATATCTTGTGTATAGCTCAGATATATATTCAAACCGAGTTAGTTGTTAAATGCGCCTATGAGTTTCGTACTACCGATAAGATGTTGAAAGTTTCATGAATCCCTTTCCTGTTGAGGCTGAGGTTGATGGAAAGGAAGACGAAGTGGAGATGAGGAATAAATGGTGTTCCTCTTGTAAACTTATAAAGACTGTGCAGTATGTTGTTACCAGATAATCCGGAGGTACAACTTGTTGACAGATGCTTACCACATCATAGGCCTTGGGTACAAGTTCCTGCTTACTCTGTCAATCACCCAGGTGGCCTGTGAGAGAAGTTTCTCAACCCTGAAGTACATCAAAAGTCGACTCAGGAGCATTCTCTCCCAGGAGCACCTAGAGGCGTTTATGCTGATGGCAACTGAGAAGGACATCTTAATGGCTCTGGGTACAGATGTGATGATAGACAGAGTTGCAGAGAGGAGTGAGCTGCTGAGAAAACTACTGACACATTAGAGTAATACATATTTTTCTCTTTGGTAGATAGGCTTTTTGCGTTCCGTGTAATTAATGACATAGTGTATGATTATGTCAATTTCTGGCTTCTCTATTTTCTGTTTTACTGTGTTGTCTATAATAGCGGCTCTACTACATTAACAGTGTGTGTCAATATAATAAATGTCCAATAATTGAGTTTGGGTGGCGGTATTTTCACTATTTTGTGGCCCTAAGGGTGGTGGTGGTGGTGTTGGGGAGGGGGGAGGGCGCACGCGCGCGTATTGTGTGGGCCGGTCTGGGTGAAAGTCCAGGGCCGTTTTTTAATCCCAGTCCGTCCCTGGTGTTGAATACAAAGAACAACTATACGCTATATCCTCTGGAAATCCCATTACTACAGAGATACAAACAGATGTGTTAAGAGCTGAGGAATCTGGACGTGCAGAAAAAGAGAAGTTTAGAAGAGAAAGGCTAGAGAAAAATGATCGTTTTTTAACTTGTTAAACAGCTCAAGCTTAAAACCATGCGAGACATGAGAAAAAACGTTAGAGTTAAAAATGGAAAGAATAAAGTTATTGAGTATAAAGAACAGGGAAACATTACCTTAAACATTGTAAGATATCAAGATAAAGATTCCAAAGTTGACATAAGACAACTAATGCAATACCCTCTCACGCCCTTTCCTTACGGCATTAGCACAGCCGATGGTTTATGTCAAAGACAGAAAAGTCGAAGGCACTTCACTATATAACACAGGACGTTGAGGATGAAAATGTTCAACCTACTGATAAAACCTTGGTAATTGAGGGTGGAAATGCCTGCTTTTATTATATGAAGCAGATTCCTAACAATTTTACAGAAATAAGTCACAAAGTTTTTGACGTCATGTTTCCAATAGATGTTATTTTCAGCACAGACATGTACCTCCCAGTCTCTGTGAAATCTTGTGAATGACTACGAAGAGGTACAAGTGAAAAACTCTTAATAAAAAATGGAAATACCACGAAAGTGACAGGTTGAAAAGCTTCCCTAACAAATGCGGAAAACAAAGCAGTTTATGCAAATTTTGTCAAAAGTTTGAAATGATAACTCAACTGCATCAAGATTAAGAGAGAAAGATTATGCTGATTTGTGAAGGCTCAGCACATTTGCTTACTTCGAGTGATGGAAAGATAAAGTGAACAGATTAATCCCCTTGAAAACACTCAAGAGGAAACAGACGCAAGAGTTATCCTTTACTGCAAGTATAGAGAGGATCAAGGATATGAGTTCATCAGAGTAAGGAACCTCGCCACTGATGTATTTTTTATTTTATTACACTATGCCCTGCAGTTTAAGGTCACCATTTTCTTTGACACAGGAAAAGGGAACAAGAAAACACTTAGAAATGCAATACAACTAGCAAGAGGTTTCACCCAACAATACTGCTCTGCATTGATGGCCTTGCACGTTTTCAGTGGTTAATCTGTTAATTGGTTGCTGAAGTCATGTCATGTCTTATGTCAAATAAATTTTGTCAAATAAAATTCAAAGCCCCTCCTCTCTCTCTCTCCCAATTTCTCTCTGGAACTTTTAATTTAGCTCTTAAACAGTAAATTACGACCGCATTTAGAGATCATAAAAGCCTTTTATTTTCAAACTACGATGCATTATGAGTGTTTCCATGAGTTAGAATGCTTGCGGCGGCCATTTTGAATATTTAATTTTATGGCACGAAATAAGCATTGAAGACTTTGGCAGACACCAAAATTGGAAAGAGCACACTTAAGTCCTTTAGAAAAAGCTTTCTGCCCACTTCTACCTCGAAATGCCGACCTCTTCTTACTGAAGCCCATATTCTAAAATTTGGCTCAGTATAATTGGTCCCCATTTAACCCACCCTTAACATCTCCAGTTTAACTGTAGAGTAGGTTAAGCTTAGCCTTGCAGGGTCAGCCTAGAAATTGCGGAAATGTTCCAGAGCGGGTAGAGTAAATTGAGGTCCACAGTATGATTCCTCACTAAATTAAGTTAGGGTAATTTACCGTAGCCTTTGTTAAAGAATGAGTTGATGCTAGGTCTTAGACCACAATGTAGGCCTAATCTAATTGGACCTAGTTTAAACTGTCATCAGTAAACTGGGGCTTAGAAATACAACGGTTCACTTACCGAGTGTTATTAGTTAAGTCCTGGTCTCTTTAGCCAGGCGTGATCTTATTGGAGTCTTTCTTCTATTTGCTTCTTCCTTCCGTTTCAAGCCCCTTCTCTCGCCATGCCGCTGTTCTTGCATGTCTTTTCTCCAGGCTTTTTCCCCCAGCTTTCTTTGTGTTGGTTGGTTGATTCGTATTGTCATTGTTTCAGTACTACCAAACACGCTCTATCACACAATATATAAATACTAGTGTGAAGGTTAACTCTGGTCAGCAACCGATTGGTTTCATCCACCCAGTCATTGACATAAAAGGAGTTTAATAATTAATTATTAGATTAACTACTTACCTACCAGGCATGGGGACGAGGCCTGGCCTCAGGCCTCGAGGCAGAGGCCTTAAGATTGTTAAGCTGAAGGTATTTTCACCCAGAGGTGTGATATTTGGATGCAAACAACGAATGCGGTATTTGCACCTCTGGGTGCAGATACTCACTTCGAAATCTTTTACGAATAAGCTCCTCCATGCTTTGGGAATGCTCAACAATCTAGTCTAGCCTAGGCCGAAAGCTCTTCCAAAGGTAGCCTACCGTAGCCTCACACTAAAGTAAAGCCTAAAGCTTAAGGGCCAAATTAAATAAAATAAATAGTCGAGCTTCACAATTATTCATGTCACTAGCCTGTATCTCTTTTTTTGAAATCCATAAGGAAAAGCAAGATTCTACTCAAAATTAATAAACAAAGACATAGCTCACTTAACTTCACTTAACCAATAAAAGGTAATTATTAAGCATTAAGCACGTTCATCTATCACACGCGGCCACACCACAACACCGACATGCGGTGTGTTTACAATTGCCGGGTCACACAGTCAGACACAGTTGCCAGGACAAGATTTCCTTTGCACCATACATTAACCTAATAACTTTTTATTTCTCATCTCATGCAGTTCTTATTTCTCATTTTAATATACACGCAATATTTCAAGTAAACTTTCGAAAGAACGGCACTCGGAAGAACGGCACATTCGAGCTAACGGCACTTTTGAAAAGCGCGGCTTTTTCAAAACGCCACTGAAGAAGAAGCTGAAGATGAAGTGTTCCATCGACTTCAGCAATCGATCATGATGAAACAACAGAAGCGGAGCTGTTACAAGAGAATTAAACAATGTGTTTTGATGTGATCGTTTTGATGTGATCGTTGTGATCTATCTTTAGTATGTACTTTATGTGATCGTTTTATTCAAATAGTTTTTAGACATGTCCTTTTTTATTCTGTATCATTTGTAACATGTTCTGTATTTACATTTCAGCGCAGGAATGTTGCACTGTTGCATAGATAATTATCAATGTTGCAAAGGGGGTGGGTGGGGGTGTTGTAAAAGGGGTTGGGGTATGTCGCAAAGGGGGGTATGTTGCAAAGGGGGTGGGGGATGCAATGAAGGGGAGGGGTATGCAATGAAGGGGGTAGGGTAATGCAACAACTCAATGTTGCCAAGGAGGAGAGGGGAGGGAGCTTCGAGGGGAGGGAGCTTCGGGGGGAGAAGGGAGGATGACCTCCCCCAAAGGGGTAGCCTTAACCTAAGAGAGAAAGAGAAAGGAGAGACGGAGGAGGTCTTTGGGGGAGAAGGTGGGATGTCCTCACCCCCCCAAAGGGAAACCTAACCTAAGTCTTAACCAAAGAAGGAAGGAGCGTTCTTTATTCCACCAGAGTTCGCATCATTATAAGCGTCCCGAAGCCAAGCAGGTCTTATATAGAGGATGGTGAGTTGCCACATATCACTTTTTATATATGGAGGGGTTACCAGATAGCATTTATTTTAAATGTTCAGGTATACGTACATTATTAGGGTGAGTTGCTAGATACCACCATTTATTTTATTTACATCAGTTGCCAAATAATGTTTTTATTCATATGAAGGGATCACCAGATATCACCATTTATTTTAATTATGTTGAGATGTATCTTATTAGGGAGAGTTCGCAGATGCCGCCATTTATTTTAATTCACACGAGTTGCCAAATAGTGTTTTTATTTATTAAAAGCAACATTGACTTTCTCCTTAATGTTATTCAGAAAGAGAATTAATTATTAAAACGAAACCAATATTAACAATAAAAGAAATACACTAGACAATTGGCTAGTTAAAGAAATCGTTCCAATAACATATTCTCTAAGAATAATATTCAATTTACCATTCGCTTTCATTTATTCTAAAACCTTAGAATGTATACTGTCTATTTACTTTTGACAATCCTTTCTTCTCCGAAATAAATAAAACCATTCTGTTTATAAAATATTGGAAATATATAGGAAACAAATATACGATGGAATGATCAAAAAATAAAATAATAATAGTAAGAAATATGAACGAGGAATATATATGATAAAAAAATATAACCATCAATATAGCAGTACAGGAGAAATATATATATATATATATATACATATATATATATATATATATATATACACAATTATATTAAATAATTAAATATATTGAAAATAAATACATACACTTTATCTTCTACTGCACAAAATAAAAAATAATATAAGAAATACGAAACGTATAATCGTCAAATAATAGTTCAGGAGAAATATACACACACGCACACACACACACACAATTGTATTATTGTATTTGACCGACTTTCTCCTTACCATATATATATATAATATATATATATATATTATATATATAAGAAAATAAACAGTAAAAGAATTAATTATTTAAACATCGTTCTGTCTATTTACTTTTGACAATCCTTTCTTATGAATGAAAAAACAATTTGCATCAGGAAAAATAACATTACACACCTTTATATATATATTATATATATATATATATATATATATATATATATATATATATATGTATGTAAGATAAACAATAAACACCAAAAGAAATATTTATTTAAACGTCATTCTGTCTATTTACTTTCTTTCAAATTGTCTCTGGAAGAAACAATGTACAAATTTGCCTCGAGGGGACCGCAAAGCCTAACCACAAAGTTCCATTTGACCTAAATTCATCCCATATCCTAAGAAAAACCTCTCTTCATTTCAAATATTGTTAGCATTACTGTTATCATCATAATGAATTTAAAACGATATAAATATGTACACAAGCATCACGTGATTGTTTTCCAATAGACTAAATTAGCCTTTGATTATGTAATAAGTTTCCTTATCATTTTCCCAATGCAACAATATATATATATATATATATATATAATATAGATAGAGAGAGAGAGAGAGAGAGAGAGAGTACAAGGAGTTACAAGGAAAGAAGTACCTCAAAAGGCCTTGCGGCCCATACCGAGGAGGTACCAATGGCAACGGGTGCCAAGGAAAATTTTCCACACACTCAAGTAGTGTGCAAGATTTGGTCTAACCTTTTCTTGAAATGATCCACAGAGGAACTGTTCACAATTTCTGAAGGTAAACTGTTCCACGTGTCACAGATCTTATACGTAAAGTAATTCCCACACACACTAGTCCTAAACCGTTTTAATTCCAACTTCCAACCATTGTTGCGAGTTGAGTTATCATTTAAACTAAATATGCTACTAAAATCGACATCGTTGAACCCGTGTAAGAACTTGAAAACCTCGATGAGTTGACCGCGCAGCCTCCGAGTTTCCAGCGAAAACAAGTTCAGGGCGCGTAACCGTCGATTGTAGCCCATATGCCTAATGGAAGGGATTAACTTTGTGGCCCTCGCCTGCACTCGCTCCAGCCTCTCAATATCTTTCCTGAGGGTGGGCGACTAGAACTGCACAGCATACTCCAGGTGCGGCCGAACAAGGGAATTGTACAGAGAGAGCACAATCTCCTTGTTCCGAAACTGAAATTGCCTCCTGATATAACCCAACAGCTTCTAGGCTTTCTTTTCCACCTCTACGCACTGTTTTGTAAACTTAAGGTCACTGCTAATTAGCACACCCAAGTCCTTTTCCAAAATCGAGAGAGAGAGAACTAACTACCACCCACTAATTACCTTATTAGACCTTTGTTGACTAATGGACACAAATTATTTCATTTAGAAATGTTCTTACAAAAAAAAGATTGCTAAAAATGCTTATATATCCCTCCTTCAAGTAAAAAATGAACCTACCCTAAAATTAAATGGTACTGAATGACAAAGGGTTAAGCTTATGTTACACCATTATTATGAATTTTAAATTAAATTTGCAATGCCAAATTCAGTTTTCTATTGCAAAAATAAATATTCATTACCAAATTTACGTTAATTTGGTAATTAAAAATGCCGGTTGGCAACCCTGATTATAACCAAAAATTATATTCCTTGTCTATATTTATGGCGAAAGAACACTAAACATACTGATATGAATTTGTTACAGATTGGACAAGAGCGAGAATAAGCACCGACTAGACGTGATGGCCGAATCTGCCCCCAAAACCGGGAAATGTCAGGTTCAAAGCTTTCGGATGTTGTGGGCCTGGGGAAGTTCATTCCCAGTGAGGTGCAGACTTGGAGAGCCGTTCTTCAGAGAGGGATTCGTCTGCAGGAGGAAAAGTTCCTCGTTCATGACATCCAAAGGTCTAAATACCCTATCCGAGAGATGACTGACGATCTGGCTTCACTCGTGATGACTCAGTGGAGGAAGTTGAATGTAAAGTTCTCCCCACCTCCTTTGAAAATCGAGAGAGAGAGAGAGGATCACACACACACACACACATTATTGATTTTAAATCACTGTTAAAAATGATAACTATCAGAAATCAACTTAAAGGGTTTGCATCAGACAATCGGTCAGACGCAGCGCTCAACTCAAATGATGCATACAATTGTCCTAAATCTTCTATTATTATTATTATTACGTGCGGTGATTTTACGAAGTTCAAGCTTATCCCCCTCCTCTCTAGTTGGCCTGGTGAAGTATTGAGTTGTCTTCTTCTTTTACTCTTCACTTCACATAGGTATACCCGACTCATCGGGGCTTGTTCTGTACCATGCATCTAATATTCTTTTACACACCATAGATTTTAGTTCCAACTTTTTTACCGTACCGTAATAGTTGAATAGTTGAAGTTTCTCAGTGTTAAACTTCATATAAAAACCAAGCGACTTCTCCTAAAACTTACTACATTATTATCCCTGTTCCAGCCTTCATGCATTAAAAAAGTTCTACTTTATTGGTAACCTTCGATTAGCATCCCCCCGAATTGTTCATTTTGACGAGGGTCAAACCTTTCACACCGTCTTAGACCTACAGTTTAACGTGGAAACCGAACTAAGCTGCAGCACGGGCGGGGAGAAATTACAATGTCATCGCCCGATCTCTCAACAGCACCCAGCGTCTACGTAATCCACTAGGATACCTAGGGTACCCATTTATCTACTAACCCAAACAGACATTCATGAACTAAATACAAATTAACCACACTCCTACGCGAGAAGTAAAAAATCAAGCCGAATACATTAATCAAAGTTGAGGGTCGAATAGTATGGCCGCAAACGTGCATTTTGCAAATATTTGAAATTATCGTGGCAGAGACTGTAAAATGCAATTAACACACACACACACACACACACACACACACACACACACACATATATATATAAAACCAAATCCACAAGTCAGGAATCTTGGGAAAGCCGAGATTAGTATGGCCGCAAAACATAATAATGCACATTCTGTTTGTAGAGTGAGTGAGTTGACGTTATAAGAGGTTAAATTAGAGTTGTAGGAGTGATGACAGAAAGTGGGGAAATGGGAAATAAAGATGAAGAGTTGATAGGTCCTCGGGCTCACCAAGGATGCGCAGGTTTTTTTTTGGGGGGGGGGGGGGTAAGTTGAGCTGATAGGAGTTTCACCTTCCTTGCGCGTTCAAGCTTTTGTGGGGTGCTTGATTTGTTAGCTAGAGTTTGGGTTTTGTAAGTCTTTTTTTTATTATTTTTTATTATTATTATTTTTTTTAATTATTTTTTTTAATTAATTAATTTTTTTTTATCTTCTGTAGGGTACAAAAAGTGCCGTTGGTGGAGGGTTTCTGCTGCGGGGTAGACTCCTCTTGAAGGAGTACTCTCTCCCGCGCTGAGGTCCAATATCGAGTTCTTCATAGGTCTGTGGAGAGGTGTTTCGTACCTTGCTCCAAGTTTTCTCCGCCCTTTTATGCAGAAGCACATTGAGGGCAGGTAAGTTGGCTTGTTGGTGCAGTGCCTGGGTTGAGATCCTGTCGCTGAGTCGTTTCCCCAGGATGAATCTTGTTCCAGCGTTCTGTATTCTTTGCAGCAACAGATTTGTGTCGCTCGTTGTGTGCAGTGGTATTGCCGGGTATTCGAGGATTGACCGTACGAGCGCCGTGTACAGCATCTTATTTTTTACCGAGAGTCCCTGAAACGGTAGAGTTTACTGAGCTCTCCTTTGCTTTGTTTGTCCTTGCTGTGGTGTGGTTTTTATAGCCAAAGCTGTTGATGGTCAGGCCGAGAGCTGTGCCTTGTTGCTTGTAGGTGGATTCGGTTGTTTATTTGTAGGCGTGAGCCTTCCTGCGGCCAATGTTAATTACTGTGAATTTCTGTTGGTTTGTCTGAATTTTCCATCGTTCCTCGAATTCGTTGATTCTGTCAATTTTTCTCTTCAGCCTGTTGGCGTGTTGCTCTTTGCTGAGGTTTGATGTTACTATTTGCGTGATGTCGTCCGCGTAGATGACGTCTCGGGTGTGTGGAGGGGGCGGAGGTATTTGGGCGATGTAAAGGTTGTACAGAGTGGGCGAAAGTATTGCTCCCTGGGGCACTCCTGCCTGGATGTCGAAGAGCTTGCCAGTGTGGGTCTTGTGTTGGACATAAGCTTTTCGGTCTTTCAGGAAGTTACAAAGGATTTTTCCTAAGTTTGCTTCCATGTTCTGTTCGAGGATGCGGTATTGTAATCCTTGGTGCCACACTTTGTCGAAGGCGGCCTTCACATCTCTCAGTACTAGCGAGACTCTTCTGCTGAATGCTAGTTTGTTTGCCACTGTTTCGTGCAGAATGGCGAGGGCTGTGGCTGTGCCTCTCTTTTTCCTGAATCCATGTTGGGCGTCTGATAGTGCACCATTGACCGTGAGGTGGAAATTCAGTTTCCGAAGGAGTATTTTTTCCAGGGTTTTGCCGAGTACTTCTAACAGGCTGATGGGTCTATAGTTCTCGATGAACTCTGCGGATTTTCCTCCTTTGGGGATCATGATGATTTTTGCAGTTTTTAGTGCTTTTGGGAAGTATCCGATGGAGAGACTGGCGCTAAATATGTTTGCTATCTCTTCGTGTATGTTCGGGGGCGACTTTTGGATCAGGGTTTTCGTGATTCCGGAGGGCCTGGTGCCTTTTCTTTAAAGAGGCTGATCGTGTCGGACCTCTTTCACCGTAATTCTGAAGTTGGCATTTAGGGGTTCTGCCTATCCGTTGGTAGGATCCTTTCGTGGTTGTCTTCCAGCCACTGTTGACCCTTGTTTCATTGTCTTCGTCGAACAGGTCATTTTCTTCGTCACTTATGTTGAACGTTCTTCTGAGACGATTTCGAAAGCTTTCCGCTATTTCTTGGTCCGAGTTGAGAGGTCTTCCGTTTTCATTCCGGAGTGTCTTGAATTTTTCAGCTTTGGATGTTCCTTTTAGTTTCCTTATCTGTGACCAGAAGGTTTTTGGGTCTCTTTCTACGTCTATCCTGTCGACGAGCGTGTTCCACATGTCGTGTTCTTTTTCAATCCACAAGCTTCGTAGTCGAGCTCTGAGGATGTTGTATTGCAGTTTGTTGTGCAGGTAATTTATGCCGTTGTCCATCTGGTTCCTGATGTCGTTTAATTGGCATGTGATGGCGTCGGTTTCTTCGGAGGGGGAGGGGTGTGGCAGAATGCGGTGGGTGATGGTGGGGACGTGTTTCTCCTTGGCAGTCTTCAGCGCTTTCAGGAGGTCTGCCGTGGCTTCAATTGCTGCTATCCCCCACCATTCAGTTCTGAGGGCTCGTGTTGGGCGAGATCAGCCTGGTACTCCTCCCAGTTCGTCTTGCAGATAGAGTGGTGGGGACGGATTGGGACTTGTAAAGGAGCGCAGGCAATCTTCATGATGATAAGGACGTGGTCGCTGGGTGTGGTGGGGCCTGGATAGTGATGGGTGTTGAGGTAAGCTAGATTATTGGCAATAATTTTGTCAGGCGTCGTTCCGGAGTTTCTGCCGTAAAAAGTCGGAAAATGTGGCCCTAGCCACTTCATTTTTCCCCTTCTGTTTATTTCTGCCAGTTGTTTCCCATAATGGTTACTGTAGTTATCGTCGAAGTCCACGTGTCTGGCATTCAGGTCGCCGATGATGTAAACTGGGCAGTTGTAGTTCAGAAGTTTGATTATGTCTACTGATGAGATGGTGCCCCTCCTCGGGGGGCAGTATGTCGTCCCAATGATGAGGTCTTCATGGCCCTATCTTAACCTGACTGCCAGTGTTTCGTCTTCGAAGCTTGTGATCTCTTTGAAGCGTAGACCACATTTGACGGCAATTGCGACACCGCCATGCATTTCTTGCGATCTGTTCGATTGTATAATGTAATTGAACAGCTTTATTTTCTGGGGTGCCTTTAGGCTGTGAGTTAATGAGGATGATGTCTGGGTCGATTAGTCTGTAGGTGTTGGCCAGAGACGTCTTGTGCGTTTGCCAGTGTAGTACATTTTGCTGAAGTATCGTTAGGTTAGTTTGTTCCGCGTGCATGTCGATTGGGTTTTGCTTTTGGTTCAGTGCCTGTGGGGGAGCGCGTCGCATTTCCTGAACGAATTTTTTTGAATGCCGGGTCTGGGAGAAGGTCGAGGTCCTCACTTTGGACAGTGATTTCTCGTTGCTCAATCAAGCGTGGGATGTCATAAGTGGTGCCCAAGTTCTCTTCGAAGGTGTACTTGTAAGATCCTTCTCTCAGCCCTTTCACCAGTTGGGATAGCACCATGGGTTCGGGGAAGGGGTTGGAGGCCTTCGCGACCATCCTTAGCCCCAGATCCGAGGCCTTGTGTGGGATACGATCAATCGTCTTCGGTATCGGCTCAGATGATTCAGAGTTCGGCTTCTCAGGAGTTTTGGGGCTAGAGGTTGGGGGCTTCACTTTTGGTGCCTCCCGTATTCCCGCACGAGTGCGGCGGGGTCGTGGGGCATCCGTGGAAGATTCTTGTTTGTTATCTGATTCTGGGGCAGAGACGGGTTCGGGTACAGGTTCGGGCTCAGGTTCGGATTCAGTTTCGGATTCGTCGGAGGTGGTACTTGTCCTTTCTGGAAGTCGTGCCGCGAAGATAGATGCCGAGGGGACATCGTCGGGGGCGTTGACTTCCGGCATGCCGTTTCTTCTGAGCATATCGTTTAGTGTTTCGAATATGTGCCTGGGGTGCCCATATTGAGAAGATGAGCGTGAATGACGCATGTCAGTAGGGTCAGCCTGTTGGAGTTTTCGAGGACAATTTCTGTGGACTGTGGTGGGAGCGAGCCTCCTCGAGGGACTGTTTGACTGCAGTTCTGTACGGTTGCAGCTCTTTTGCGGCCGAGTCCTCCTGAGTTTTTTCCTTCCTCAGTCGGATGGCCTCCTTCTTCTTAAGGCATGTCATTGCTAGTGCGCGGTGCTGGCCGTGGCAGTTAATGCACTTCCTTCTTGTGGCCATACATTCGTTCCACTTATGTCCCACTGCTGCGCATTCGGAGCAGACCGTGATGTTCTTGGTGGGGCAGTCCTTGGATGGATGCTCATCGAATTTGTAGCAGTTAAAACAAGTCAGGACATTTATGAATTCGTCCACGGTGATCTGAGAGGGTGTAACGATCATCTAGAAGAGTAACAATCCTGACTCCGCTGTTTTGTGCGCCATCTCGGGCGTCTTAAACTCCACTTTAACCAGGTGGGTATAGTCTTTGATTTTTGTGACTTCTACTTTAGCCCATGTGTTCTCCTTTTCTATTTCATTTTTTATTTCCTCCTTGGTCCGGCCTCCGATGTGGCGGTCGAGTTTCCTCAGAAAGACAGAGCTCTTGGCTCTGATATCAGGGGGCACCTGGATTAGTATGCCCGCGTTACGAAGCGACACTTTTGTTTCAGGTGCCAGAAGCTTCGACGCGTCTTCCTCCTTGCATACGGCGGTGAACGTAGGGTGCTCACCGTAAATTCGGATGAAGGGCACGCATGCCCTCGTGAAAATTTCCGAGATAATGTAGCTTCTCGTTGCTTTCTTCAATGTTGTTTTAATCTTGATACGCGTTTGTCTTTGGGCGTTGTGGTCGCCATCTTGTAGAAGTGTGTCGAGAGATAGGGGTCGCCAGGGGTCGGCCATCGGGTAGGAAGGGAAGAGGGGGTGAGAGTGGTGGTGTGTGACATGGGCTCTGGCCGCATCTCCTGCGGGGGATGACTCATGGCGGACTTATGAGCGCCGCCTCCCCTCAGGCTTGGTTATCAGGATTGTAGTTTCCATACACGGAGACGGGGTGATTAAAGTCGCACCGTGGTCTTGGGAAACCTCTAGCCCTGACATGCATTTCCCCCGAGAGGGGATGTCATGCCAAGGTTCGAGTGCAATTCTGGATGCAGTTCGAGCGAACCCTGATCTGGTCCGCAACGGGCTAAGCCTCAGACCTCCTTCGTCAGATCCTATTGATGCATGCATCGATAGACGGGTTCTAGTGAAACCCACCAACCTGCCCCTCCGGCACGCCCCCAGCAAGCCCTGGGTCTCTAGTGGGGACACATACTATCGCAGAACGCGCTCAAACAATAGAAATGGTGTCTTATTTCTGCGATGTCCTGGGTCTATTTTTTTACAGCCAATACTACTGTGGCGTGCAATTCGGCGAAGAAAAACGAAGCGATGCCTTATGTCTGCGGGGTCCAAGCGAATTCTGCGATGTCCTGGGTCTATATTTTTTTTGCAGCCAATACTATTGTGGCGTGCGATTCGGCGAAGAAATACGAGGCCCAAGCGATTTCTGCGATGTCATGGGTCTATTTTTTTTGCAGCCATACTACTGTGGCGTGCGATTCGGCGAAGAAAAACGAAGCGATGCTTTTTGTCTGCGAGGTCCAAGCGAATTCAATGCTGCTCGAATTAGACTGCCTGGGCAAGATGAAATGGTAGCTAAGTCTCGGGAAAAATTTTTCCTCCGACTTTGCCACCCTTGCCAGTGCGAGATTTAGTCGACGAGAGGTTGAGGCAGATGACCTTTGTTTTACTGTACTGTTTCGTCAGGATTATGAAGACTAGCGGAGCCAATTTTGTTTCCTGCGGTACTGAGCTGAGCGACTCTGATGAGGGTATTCCTATAATGACTTGCATCCGAAAAATTGAGGATCAAATAGTGTGGCCGCAAAATAATAAAATATTGTTGTAATAGAGATGGTTGATCAATGTTGCGAGGGATATTGCATAAAGGGGTGGGGTGGGGAAAACCGAGAAAAGTATTGGCGCAAATGCAAATATTGCCGTGGTAGAGACTGCAATGTGAGCATTAAATCTAAGGAGAGAATATAAAGACACCATTAGTCGTCCAAAGCATGGACCCATAATATAGGTGTTACGATTGGTACACAAACTTATCATAGCTCCGCCCAGTTACACTGACAACCAATCATTAAATTTACGAACAGCCTCTTAGTCTTTTGGGGCGGTGCTTGGGGTTATGCGTATAAAAGGAAATATTTTCAGCTGGGAGTGGAAGTAGTTATCTTCACCAGTGAATAAACATTCCCTCCGCCATGAGTCAAGAACTTTATAGTTTACCGGATTTATATCAAGATGGTGACATTGTAGCATTGTCTACAATTAATCTTCTTAACGCGGCTGATCGGGATGGATTATTTCCAACGCAAACCGTTGATGATATTTGCAATGAAGCTCCTTACGATCCGACGCAAGGGACAGCCATAGAAGTGTAAGTGCCTATAATTCTATTTTTTCAGTCAATTATTCACAAACTTGTGCCTGTCAGAAAGAGGCTTATTTCGTCATATATATGGAGGGTTGTAGTAATTCATCTCATCACATTAAAAATACTTCATTTAGGTAACCGCAATTATGCTAAAAACCTGTTTTGATTCATTGAATTTTTTTATAGCAATATTTTGCATGTTTTTTATATAAATTCAAATGTTATTCGTAATTATCTCTTAAAGGAATTTCTCTGAGCGATTCAAAGATATCTTCACATTGTAATACTCTTACTATATGTATACTCTGTGTATGTAGTTATTATAAAAGATTCAATATAAACTAATGAATTATTCTTTCTTCTTTAAGGTCCGATGAGGATTTGTCACGTGTTATACATTCTTTTCGTTTTGAAGAACCCCATGTCATGGACCTGAATACGGAGGTAGAAGATTTACCGAACAATCAGCCCAACGAATGTCACATCATTAACGAAATAATGTAAGTGTTTTTTCGTTTGATCTTTTTTGGGGGAAGAAGACACAATGTATTTTCATCAATTTATTAAATGAAAGAAACCGTGTTTTTAGTACAATAACCATCTTAAACTACAGAATATACAAACTAACATTATTGGTTACAAATATATATATATATATATATATATATAAGCAGAAAGCAACAGACAAGAAGGAAAGAAACATCCATCAAGTTGGAAAGGGACTATATTTTGTATATTGCAACGTTTCAAGCACAAACTATGCTCATCCTCAGGCAAAAATTCTAAAAAGTTAAAAACATAATATTAAAAACCATAATGACATTAACAAATTAAAATAGGGAAAAAATCCACAAGCATTAAAAACAGTCACACTAAAAAATTTCTAAAAAGTTACAATTAAAAACCATAATGACTATTATGAAACAAAAGCGAACAATTAACAAGCTTTAAAACAATAAAAGTGACACTAAAACGAACAATGAATAACAGCTATAAAATACAAAATGTAAAACTCAAAAAACTAAAAATTCACAGGCTATCTTTTAAAACACTAAAAAATTAAAAACCCACACTAAAAGGAACACACCTTAAGTCTAAGCAGCACAGATTCCGAGGCAAAACTAAAAAAACAGAAGCATCTAAAACCAAGTAAAGGTTGGTTGTTCAAGATGTTCAGTTTAGACGGAGGGGAACGGATGAAATATCAGAGTTAAGCGAAGGGGAGAGTTTTTTAATATACAGGGATTCTAGAAGTCTTAACGTTTGCTCACACGGAGCGGAATCTAAAATGTTAAAATTAGCTAAAGTTATATCGACTTTGCATAGAACAACATGGCTGCGTATAGCTGAAGCTTCTTTAGTTTTCAAAGGTTTGTCAGTTCTATGGCTTATGCCCATATGGGCACAGAAACGCGACTCGAGGCTCCGCACAGTGCTACCAATATAGCTCCGATCACATCGGGGACACTTGAATTCATAAACGACAGCACTGCGCAGAGCATCCGATACACGGTCTTTAACATTAAAATATGAGCCAATAGAACGACGGTTGACAAATACTAGTTTAAAATCTATTTGACAATAAAATTTACTAAGAAGTGGCAGAAGGTTATTACGGCAATAGGAATTCAGATATCCCATTTCTGGGAGCACAAGATAATATACATTTTTAGGAACGTTAAAATTATACTTTTTAGGTTTGTAAATGTTAGCTAGAAATCTATTGATAGCGTTTTCTACAATCTGCAAAGGATAGCCATTATTCACAAAATATTTTCTTAAAAAAACAAATTCATTATGCAGACATTGATAGTTGGAACATAAATTATAAGCTCGGTTAAGTAGGGTGTTTACAGATGCCAGCTTGTATTTAAAATCACAATAACTTAAAAAATTGAGACCAAGACCAGTGAACGTCTTCTTACGAAAAACTGAAATAATAATAGAATCACTCTCTCTGCTAATCAGTAAATCCAAGAAAGGCAGCTTGGAGTCAGATTCTTCCTCCAGAGAGGAATATTTTGTGAATAATGGCTATCCTTTGCAGATTGTAGAAAACGCTATCAATAGATTTCTAGCTAACATTTACAAACCTAAAAAGTATAATTTTAACGTTCCTAAAAATGTATATTATCTTGTGCTCCCAGAAATGGGATATCTGAATTCCTATTGCCGTAATAACCTTCTGCCACTTCTTAGTAAATTTTATTGTCAAATAGATTTTAAACTAGTATTTGTCAACCGTCGTTCTATTGGCTCATATTTTAATGTTAAAGACCGTGTATCGGATGCTCTGCGCAGTGCTGTCGTTATGAATTCAAGTGTCCCCGATGTGATCGGAGCTATATTGGTAGCACTGTGCGGAGCCTCGAGTCGCGTTTCTGTGCCCATATGGGCATAAGCCATAGAACTGACAAACCTTTGAAAACTAAAGAAGCTTCAGCTATACGCAGCCATGTTGTTCTATGCAAAGTCGATATAACTTTAGCTAATTTTAACATTTTAGATTCCGCTCCGTGTGAGCAAACGTTAAGACTTCTAGAATCCCTGTATATTAAAAAACTCTCCCCTTCGCTTAACTCTGATATTTCATCCGTTCCCCTCCGTCTAAACTGAACATCTTGAACAACCAACCTTTACTTGGTTTTAGATGCTTCTGTTTTTTTAGTTTTGCCTCGGAATCTGTGCTGCTTAGACTTAAGGTGTGTTCCTTTTAGTGTGGGTTTTTAATTTTTTAGTGTTTTAAAAGATAGCCTGTGAATTTTTAGTTTTTTGAGTTTTACATTTTGTATTTATAGCTGTTATTCATTGTTCGTTTTTAGTGTCACTTTTATTGTTTTAAAGCTTGTTAATTGTTCGCTTTTGTTTCATAATAGTCATTATGGTTTTTAATTGTAACTTTTTAGAAATTTTTTAGTGTGACTGTTTTTAATGCTTGTGGATTTTTTCCCTATTTTAATTTGTTAATGTCATTATGGTTTTTAATATTATGTTTTTAACTTTTTAGAATTTTTGCCTGAGGATGAGCATAGTTTGTGCTTGAAACGTTGCAATATACAAAATATAGTCCCTTTCCAACTTGATGGATGTTTCTTTCCTTCTTGTCTGTTGCTTTCTGCTTAAATTGAAATTGAAGCTTGCCAGAAGCGGCCTTCACCAATATATATATATATTATATTAGGGTGGTCCAAAAAGTTAAAGCATCGACTAAGTTCTCTCCACAAGGTTGGTTTTATGCCTCTTGGTGTGGACAGTATTTTTGCAAAGTTTCACGTTATTCGGTTAATATTTAGGGGTCGCCCCACTTGCCCCCTTTTTGAAAATTTGGGAAAATATATAAACTGAATAACTAAATTTTTTTTTGGTTCTCAAAGAATATGAAAGAAAACAGTAAGACAATAGGACATGATAATGGGTGTATCTTCATTATTTCTTCTGCATCAGAGTCGCCTTGGATGGTATTGGTATCTGTTTTCGGTAGGCGGCTACGAGTTGTAGGAGGTACTGCTTCTGGTCCTCGTTTCGTGTCAAAGTGTCATTGTAGCGTTGTGCGAGAGCAATACCTCGCTCGGCAGCATCATTGACGACTTTCATCTTTAAGGCGCGATCTCTAAGTTCCCTGTAGTTCTTGTCATTTGGCCATTCCCGTGGATCTTTTTGAAGTAACTGGCGCGCTTCCTCCTTACCTCCAACTTTCAAGGCATCAAAGAGGGTCAATGTCCTTTTCGTGACGAAGGATGCCACATTATTTTCAACACCAGCTTCCGCCATGTCGATTCGTCGGGGGCAGCCATTCTTTTGGGGATGTTGGAGGTGTTGAACCATTCTCCTTTGGTATCAGGATCGATCCTATTATCGAAGAAGGCCAGTCCAATCAGATGCTCCGACAAGTACCACAGGTGGCGTCTTAGAGCTGTCTTCGCCGCTTGTGCAGCTCCTCCGTGTGGATATTTTTCCAGAAGATGCAGCATTTTGAGATCATTGAGAGGAGCTTGTGTCCCCATTGGCGCTTCATGCCAGT
Organism: Bathynomus jamesi; assembly: GCA_023014485.1. Lineage (NCBI taxonomy): Eukaryota > Metazoa > Arthropoda > Malacostraca > Isopoda > Cirolanidae > Bathynomus > Bathynomus jamesi. The sequence continues at coordinate 758,570 of JAJOZX010000687.1, forward strand.
ACTTGACGTAAATCAGACTGACAAATAAAGCCAGCTGAGTCACGTTTCGTTCTTCGCGTGCTGTGAGCTTGAATTGATAGTGAAAGAGGTAGATTTTGAGCGCATAAATCGCCTTCGCCATCCATCTCGCGTGGTGCATGGGACCCGGAGCTCGGATAAAGAGTTGACCACCAGTCTTTCCCCCCAGGAAGAGGAAAGATAGTTCAAGGAACTCCTTGTAGTCGTCACGAGGTTGGCTTGCCTGAAGAGCGTTAGGTAAGTAAGTGAGCATCTCTTTTCTCATCTCTTGGAGTTGAGGGTTCTCGAACAAGCTGTCCGATGCTGAGACAAATGCTTCGTGGGAGAGAGATGGCCATTCCTTTTGAAATTGCTTAAAAAGGCCTGTTTCAGGACTTCCTGTTGAGCCAAATATTGAAGCAAAGACATCAGCAAGTACGACTTCAAGTATATGATGTCGACAACCGATCCAAACTAGCTCGTGACCCAATGCTTCTTCAATCCTGACACAGGCTCCGCGATGTAAACCCGTGTTTGACGCAGTGGTATCGAAGACGAGACCTCTCACATGCTGTTCCACGTTCCATAATTTCATAGTTTGAAGGCATGCCTGGGCCTGTGCTTCTCCAGTTCCTTGTTTCATCTTTGGGACACCAAGCAGCTTCTCCTGTCCATTGAATGTTATAAGGATTGCTATCCGATGCACATTCGTCTTCTTCCCTTCAATGCCGGGGAAGCTTTCCTCCCAATGGAGAAGGACAGGGTCTTCTAGAGAGAATGATTCTAGGTCTTCTCGAGCTGCCTGTTCTCGCCCACTTTCTCTGTAGCGATGAATAGAGCTCCGAGAGCACGTCATCCCAGACAGATCATGCCCCGCGGCCTGTAATACAGCTCCAGTTACGAAACAGCATTCCGGTCAGAAAGATTGGTGCGATCCATTGCTCCAATGACTTCTGGAGATTGGAAAATGTTCGTAACCTTGTTCTTGGGACGCTTTGGTGCCGGAGCTTCAGACGAAGAAGGAATCGGAACCGATGGTCTATAGTCGTCGTCGTCTTGCGAAAAAAGAGAAGAAGAAGAGAAAGATCAATTGATGACACTCCTGCTTCTTCCAAATCTTTCTGTGTTGCTTCATGCCTTGCCTTCCTCTTGGCTTCCTTCTCCATTCTGGATCGCTTTCTGTCCTCTTGTGTAGTCGTTTCCTTATCAATGCCAGCCATGCTGCAAGAATTGACGTCCTTGCGCTGCATGGACAGGAAATTTCGGTCCTCAACGTTGACGATTGTGCTCATGGCATCACTGGTTGCGATGTCAAACAGTTCCTGGATGTCCGCTTTGAAGATGTCTTCATTCATTCTATCGCTGGCACGTTGCCTGGTCCTGTGCTTCTTGAGTGTTTTGTAGCGGTCTAAAAGCTTTGAAAGCTTACGGACACAGGAGTCGATCCGTTGAGTTGGGATCCGCGCTTGGGTCCAGACTTCAATCACCCTCTGGCATGCCTGGTTCAGACTGTCGGAGGTGGTTTGCTTTTGATTGATGTGGTGGTATTGCCCCAAGAGGAGGGCGTCAAGGCATGTAGGGAGCCTTGACGTGGATAAAGTTCCAGTTGCCATCCCTAGAAGCCAAACTTTTGGAATTGATCGAGTTTGAGCCATCGGACCTACGGAAGAAAAAGTACATTATATAATATATATATTCAGAGTGGGCGACCTCTAAATATTCACCAATCACGCTGCAATTTTGCAAAGACCATGTAGACACTAAATGGACAAACACCACACTTGTGGAGACTATCTAAGACAATTTTGAAATTTCCCCCTATGGATTTGGACCACCCTAATATATATATATATATATATATATATATATATATATATATATATATATATATATACACGAACAAAACATACTATACAACGAGTACGCACAATTGGAAAACGGTTTTTTATCTGCATATCATTTCATCGTTTCGTTGAGTGTGACACGGGTCGAATAATTTTAAAAAATTTATAAAGTCTTTACCGCGTGACATATGCATGAGAAATGAAAGGCAGTACATTCCACACGTATTACTAAAATATCCTTGTAACCGGAATGGGTTCCATACAACTTCGGGGATATGGTGCAACTGGCCGAGAAATTTTACAATAACAGGGTCACTCCAGGGCTGAGTCCCGAGTGAATCAAAATAGTACAGACGGTCCCTATTTTTAAAATAGATTGCAAACCAACGAATCCTTTCATTACCAACGACATCTGTGTTCACAATAAGACTACCGCAATCTCGCGTTGTTGGCAAATTCAATGTTTCATTCTTCGCAAACACACCGATAAATTTGGAACGTGTGATTCTTTCACTATTCATTACTCTCTGAAGTGTATTCACATCCATTTTAAAAGTCAGTGATAACGCCCCTAAATCTGTCTACTTCTATTGGGGCTGGTGACGCGAGATATACTATACACTAATAGGTGCGTCTATAGGCTTGGTGAATTCCAACCTGACTGAGATGTTTCCACTCTGTTGTGGACTTAAATGTGTATTTACGCTAGCAGATAAGTCAGGTGTGATGTCAAACGGATAAAGGTTAAATTGATCAATGAATTCTTTCTGCGTTACCCCATTCCCGAGCTCTCGCGAAAATCGGTAACACAGTATCTGATGAATAGTCCGTATTCAATGTTCCTCCCAACGCAATGCCATTAACGTATACAGTTATATTTTTAATGCCGAAATTCTCGACTTTAAAGGCACTCTTTTTTATATTTTTCATTCACCGAAGCATGGTTCTGCATTCCAATTAATATCCTTTTAGGAAGATTTCCCAGGGCGATGTTTTCTATCTGTTTCGATGCCAGCCCTGCTGGCACTGTGTATAGTTTGATTTGTACTCTGTTAATAGGGTATTTTACTGTGGTGCTTAGTAAATTTTTTTCAATTTCTAGTTGTTTTAGTGAACTTAATTTCACTCGCTGTACGTGGAGGTATGTCTCCATAATGTGAACCACAACGGGTTTTGCTCCCTCTTCTTCATCAGCATCCAGATTTAAGTAGATCTCAGGATTCGTGCGGGTGAGCTTTATTTTCATATCCACCTCATTCACAAGCAACTTCTCCTGGAATGTGAAATCTGTATGCAGGCGTCCAAAACACTCGTATATCTTCTTTTTAGAATTTTTAAATTTGTCATTTATACTACTTTCGTCTTTAGTTTGATAATATCCCTCGGCCCTTAAAAAGGTATCCTTCGCTTCTTTGGAAAAGTTCAGCACATTTTCCAGACAGGCTCGTAGGTGATAGTAACCCCGTGCCTGCCGATATGTTGACCTGATTTAAATATACGTCACACTGGTTGAATATAGAGTGCAGAAAGTTTGTTTCAGGATATACAGTATATTTGTCATCGCAGTCCGTTCCATCAGAATGGGCTACACGTAGTTTAGCGTACATGTGCACACAGCTTGGATCAAAAAAGTAAGGGCCTGAGTTGGGTATCACGAATTCTATAGGAGCACTCGGGAACTAATTGTGTTTAAAGGGTTAATTGTAATAAAGTCACTGTGTTCAATAGAAACTTGAGTTGGGGGCATGTCAAAGAGGGATAGCTCCGATTTACAGCATTGTGAAGTACACGGATGGATGAAGCGTGCCATGACGAGTTAGAAATAGTACCTCCTCTCTCGACAAGTAGTAAACAAACTATGATTCATGAGTTCAATGTCCTTAGCTTATATCAGTCAAAAAATGGTCGATCATAGGCTTCATTCGCTTACAACACTTCTTTTTTGATATCCTTTTACGTTTAATGCCACGTGTTGGTAGTTACTTCTTCCGGCCAGTCCTCTTCTTCCCACCACCACGCATTTTTCTCTTTGCATCTTTGACGATTTCGTCCCGTGTACGTTTTAACTTTTTTTAGAACTTCGTTAGGTTTAACCCCAGCCAATATGTCTTCTGCAGTGTTAAGACCTGATTGTAGCGCTTTCCTTCCGAGGTATCTGGCACCCCTCTTCAACAAAGGAACAGCCGTACGTAGTATGGTTGAAAAAATGGACCCAAGTCCACTACCACGCTGGTATTTCTTCCCTCGATAGACGGTGAAAGGCTTTCTGTCCATTATAACTCAGTGCGTCGAAAGTGCAGCTTCACTGTTAAGCTCCAGTTACCGAATGGGAAATTTTTACCCTCAATCGTTCTTATATATATTGAGATATTGGTTATTAGATTAGTTGCGACGTTCACATAATGGGGTCTGTCATATGTAATACTCAAACTCCTTCCTCTATGGTTGGGAATGTGAGCAATGCGCAGCAGGCGTGCCTGGGTATCCCCAACAAACTGGTGCTCCACTATATTGCTGTAAATATAGCACATGTCTGGGGGTTTATAGCCGTCAACCATTTTCTCCAATTTCAACTGATACATTAGGCTGGACAAGTCGTGTCGTGCCTCGTGAAATGTGTCTCTTTGGAAGGCTGCGTTATAATTTTGAACACTCTTTGGTCTTTAATATTTCGGTTAGCCTGCGATTTTAGAGCCATAGTGCATGCATGGGGATCATTGTTTACGATTTCGTATACTAAATCGCCCGTAAGATTTGAGCTGTTTAAACTTACGTTTAAGTCTCTCACAACATCCTTGGCCTCACCATAGTGACCAGGCCCTAGTGTTACTTCTGTACTGTAATACTGTGCATACCCAGTCTGGGTGGTACGCATGGTTTCATCCCGAGTTACCCCGGCTTTTTCAAACTCATCAATGTCTCTAAGAATCGTGAAAACGGTATCTTTATAATCAATATTTAAAAAGAGGGTGTCCAGCTGAATTTCACATATCCCCACCTCATACGAATCACGGCCCAATTCAATGGGTCCATGGAGCTCTATTACAAAATTGGCTAGTGTGTTGTTAGGGTGTACAGACAGGGACGAGGACGACGGGAGTGTGACGTAGAAATGGTTAGGAGCCATGTTGCATACTATTTAAGCTTCATTATTGCATCAGCTTTTATATAGGTGTTGAAGCTTTCTGGGTACCTTAGCCATTTCACTAGGTACATTTTTCTCTTTCCTGAACCTTTGCTTCCTAAAATTTTCTCAATTTTAAACACATTTTTCCTAAATTAAACGCCACTTTCTGCAACTCCTCGCGGTAAAAGCCTCCTGAGATTTCTTCCCCATTCAAATCTTCAACGTAATACATCATTATCTCACCTTTAGGTCTCATAGCCCTAACTTTAAAAATCTCACGTGTTCATCCTTGCTCAAATCCCTTCGCGAATTTATTTCCCGAACGCGACAGCCTTACATAATCATTGATTTTGAAACGCGCAGAGTGTGGTGGTGGTGTTCCATCTCTTCCCACCTCTGGGCGCGTACCTCTTTCTAAAACCTCGTTAGGTGTTGTCCCAATCATGCGATGGTGTGAGCGGTTGTAGGATAAGGCCAATGATTCCAGAATGTCTAGAAATCTGTGTGTTTTTATGTGTAAAATAGCGGTGCATGCGTTCCTTTATGGTACGTTGAACTCTTTCAGCTAAAGAAGCCTTATGTATAGAATTTGTTGTGTAATAGCTGATGTTAAAATCTGTCAACATGTTCTGAAAAGCACGGCCTATAAATTCCTTCCCCATATCAGTACAAAAATAGCCAGAACCCTGTTTTCTTTTAACATCAATGTTTTGGTGGCTTTAACAACTGTTTCAGGTGATTTATTTTTCAAAGGAATTAGCCACAGATATCTAGAGAATACATCTATTATGAATAGAATGTAGCGGTAACCATCGTTATACAAAGAATATCTGTGCATGTCTGTTAAGTCTGCTTGCCAAATAGAGTCAATCGAGGCAGCTGTTGTCTTGGCTGTTTTAAACCTTTTTCTCACAGGCTTATGAAGTGTATAAGCGTCCTGCTCCTGCAAAAATCTCTCAACATCTTTTTTTTCCTACTCCGTAAACACTTCTGTACAGTCTATCTACGCCTCCGTAGGAGGCTGGGTTAGAAATGTCATAATAACGTCTTCTTAATATGTTAGCCACTTGCGTATTTAAGAAGCACGTGGGTAGGATTGACCGTGTTTAACCTCTTCTTTCTCCTCTTCAAAGGTGTTACCGCCGGGGCTGATGGCGTCTTCAATTGTGTCACGTGCGTCGCATGTTCCAAGTCTTTTAACCTGTTCAGATTTCCTATCATTGTTTTGGGGACATTTATTTGTTGTAGTCTTGCTTTAATATGCTTCCATCCTGATGGTGAGGGTCTATCCCACTTTCTCACCAGATCATGGACGATGTCTACGATATTCGATCCCTGTACCTGTACTCCTTCCACAATGATCTCGCCTGTATCAGTCCATTGTATGACGGGGTCCTCATTCAATAGATTATAAAGACTTAAACCTTTATTCCTCAATGTATGTGGGAGGGTGCTTTTTAATACATGCTCGATATGTTGTGTGGCTGACCCATTAATCTTTGGTTGGTCAGCTGTATCGTTGGACACAGGTCCTATGCCACCATGTCCATCGTTCCCCGTGCTGTGCCTAATAACCAAGGGAATCTCTGTCGGGTTCTTATAATTTTCGTACTCGTGAAGAAATTTCTGCAGAGCTTCTTGGTATAAGATTCTTTTCTCATCAGGTGTTTTTTCAGTTTAATAGGGCTAGCAATTCGCTTTCCATTCTGTTAAGCCTGCTTTTACGGGGATCTAGATCCGTGTCTGGATTCTTTGAACTTTGCAGTGAAGCATACACCTAGTGTGGAATCATTACCACTTTCTTCATTATATTAATCTAGTCAGTAAAGGACCCAAAACTGAAAATAAGATGGGGAGGAATGACCCTCCTCTTTGTACAATAATTCGTTTTTTCTTCCCTACAGTTTGACTTTTACGAGCGAGTGCACGTATTATGTTCTTGTAACGGTGTAGGCGAGCATTCTGAGGGAGTTTCATTGATACACTGCAATTTATAACGTTAAGACAGATTTCACAGATGCATTTTAAAAAGTCGGAGTCGATATTTTTAGCAAACATCCGCTGCATTGCCCGTGGCAGTCGATGATAGATTTTTTATTAATTCATGGTATTTCTTTAGTCTCTGTCATTCTGAAATATACACCGTTTCAGGCTCGTTTGGAAATATATTCGTTCTTAGAAGCACCCTAAACGTGTTTCGCGGATGAAGGTCGCAAAGCAAATATCCGTAACGGGTGCTTGTAGCTTCTTTATAAACTTCCAAAAACTCCTTACGCTGATTGGGGAACATTTGATTGGCTAATACCCCAATTTGTGATACATCTCTACGTTGCGCGAATAAGACTAGATATTGTATATTTAACGATACATCGCGCATGTATCTATTTTTGAAAAATAGATTCTGATTGATGAAGAACACGCTTATGTTAAGATGGTGGGAGAATACTGTAAATGTCTCGGCAAACGTTTTATCCATCTCCAACATGAGATCGTCAATTACAATGACTGTATGTTCATTTCCCTTTCATGAATTAACGTCATATACACCTTTGTGGAACAAAATATCATCTTGGTACTCGTTGAACACTGACTGATACGTCGAATAGCACCATATAACTTTATGCACAAATTTTAAGAACATCTCTCCCTTTTCTTTAATGATTTTAAGCATAAACACAGTTTTACCACATCCTGTAGGTCCAGATATAATACATGTGGATGGGCTCGTGAACCTGAATTTTTCTACAGATTCCATTTCTAATACGTCACACTCCTAAGTGGGTCATTTACAAAATATGATAAATATTTAAGTGCTGCTCCTTATATTCTACAGTCTTGTTTTTCTCTTCTCCCACAGAACCGTGAATGACGATGAGGTACAACATAATCTTTGATGTGTCTATTGTTAACTTATTTATTACACGTATTTCTAAATATACCTATATACCTTGAATATTTCGTTTATTAAATAAATCGTGTTTCAATTAGCGTTTCAACTTCTCCTTCGTGTGTGTGTGTGTATGTGTGTGTGTGTACAGGAGAAAGTTCTAAGCTCCGCCCACTGTAAGACCAGCAACGTGAGTCATGCTGCTACCTGGGCTTCCCTGCGTGCTCAGTTGATCGCAGTAAGCCCTGGACCTCAGACGTGTATTCTCCCGCGTAGACAGAAAATAGTAATGGCTACCTTTAATATTGCGTGTTCGACGTTTATGAAATGGTATTCTGTAAAGTGTCAAGATGTGGTAGATACTGAAAAACTCTCTATTCCACCCTCCTTTGATGCTTCTAAGGCTACATTGAATCATGCGAAGGAGCAAGATGTACAAATACTCTATGGCTATTCTAGTGAGAGCATTGTAGGATTTCGTGGGACAAGTGATGTCTTGAACTATGTTGTAGGACCAGTGATGGGCAGTATCTAGATACATGTATCGCCGATACGTATCGATCGATACTTTTGTATCGGTATCGGTATCGCTTTAGCTACTTGACAAAAGTATCGATTTATCGGTATCGCTAAGGTCAATTTTCTTAAATATATCGAAAAAAATCGATACTTCGATACATCGATACATTAATAAGAATTTTTAAATATTTAAATAGATGTTATAATATGACACTACTGAGTTATATTTATGAATATACATAAATAATATTATTATTAAATATTTATTAATGACAGTACTACTCTACTGGTCACGTCACACAGTACGGCGCAACGTTTAAACACGTTTGTACTTGTGTTATTGAGATTAATTAACCATAATATAGAAACATTGTTAACTGTAGAGAAGAAGCTAGAGCGTTTGAATTCGGAGGCATTGCGTCATTGTCAGCCACTTCTCAATGCAGTCACAGTAGGGTTCACTAAGCGGTTTGAAAAGTTTCTGTACCTTGATGCGTCGCATGAGTGTAAAGCAGCAATACTGGCATCGTCTTCAAATCCTCTGTTCAAGTTAAAGTGGATGACAATAAAAGGCAAATTTAATACTAACATTGTCAAAAAGAGGGTTCAAGAAATGTTGGTTAATGCTGTTAAGAGCCTCAGCGAGCAGACCCCCCAGCAACAACTAAGTGATGCTGCATCTGACGGAAGTGCAGATGATTTCTTCTGTTATGAGTCTGCTTCCACTAATGTCTCTGCAACCCAAGATTCCACTGAGATGGAAGTTTTACAGTATCTGGGTGACGAAAGTCATTCTCTCCAATCTCCGAGGCAGAACCCAGGAATTCTACGGGTCTTCCTGAAGTATAACACACCACTACCATCCTCTGCTCCTGTAGAACGGTTGTTTAGTTTGGCTGGTCACATTCACGCTCCAAAAAGGAATAGACTGTCTGACCAGATGTTTAGCCGGCTGGTATTTTTGAAGGGTAAGAGTAATTACTTTTAATTGTTAGTGTAATATTTTCAGTCATTCATGTATCCTACAAAATTAAAACATACTTTCATTAAATAAAGCAATTGTTTTTATTTACATCTATAAAACCCATTAAAATGTCTTTGATTTTACTTACAGTGCGTACAAATTACTAGTATAAACAATAATATCTAATACCTACATATTAAATGAATAATTATAAAAATGTACCGGCGATACATGTATCGGCGATGCATGTATCGGTATCTGTATCACTTAAGACATCTAGAAAGTATCGGCGTATCGGTATCGCCTAAGACGTTCTTCATGTATCGATGTATCGGTATCGTTTTAGCGATTTTCATGTATCAATGCCCATCACTGTGTAGGACTAAACTTTATAAAAGCTTACATATACCGTGAAGTAAAAGAAACACCACGTGCAGAAGAGAAGCAACGGATATGGATAGTGAGTCTTATTGATGAGTGGTCTGACAAGCGATATTATGTCATGTTGCATCATACCGAGTACTCGTGCCCTGCGACTGAGAATGTAAATCTCGTCATCATGGAGAATCTTAAGTATTTTTATCACTATATTAATATATATCATGACGAAGTTTGTAGTGAGGTTGTGGCTAATGCCCTGGGTGAGTTTTTAACAGACTTTAGAGACGAGTATCGCTTGTTAAATAAAAAGGAAAAATATGGGCATGTGTTCCTCTCAAAAGCACCGGAATTTGAAGATGTTTAGTTTGTGGAAATGAACGTGTGGTGAGGAGTGGCAAAACATTAAAACCGTTATAAAATGTGTTTAGTTCGTGAAAATCACCCTGAAGGAAAATGTCTGGTGCGTATTCGGAAAAGTGGGAGTGATAAAACATTAAAACCGATATTACTCCGTGTATCGGAAAATTTCCCAAAACATCTGCCCAATATAATGGGATACAACGATTCATGTTGGAACAGCGCCGTACACGTTTCATTAGCTTATGGTGTGACTCACTCCTCCCGTCGAGCCGACACGTTGCATGTGGCTCATAGTTATCTCAGAGCTTGAACCGAGTGGACGTGCGCTCCTCGAATACGATGGAACTTCCTTTGAGCAGCATTCTCAACGCCGTGTACGATGTGTTCATGACAAAGTCGTTGCGCGTGTTCAGGCGTAAATCCGGTGTCGTTAACTATGTACTGGAAACGGATTGTAGACAAACAAACAAACGGAATGTTGTTTATTTAAGTGTCGAGGAGATGAATAGAATCTTCGTGATAGTTGAGAAGTGGAGTGAAGATCGTTATAAAATTCCTACAGGTGTAGGTACAAGAAGAGAGCAGATTAGTGACACCCCCTCATATGCCGTTGTTTGTACGTTGTGTATAAATAACGATCGGCCATGCATTGATATACGGCTGATGTGGAAGAATGCTTCTGATAATAACGCTCTTGTCCCTACGCGAAACCGTTTCGTCCTCGACAGAATGTTTGAAATCGTCGGATTCCGCAAGCTGAAACCTATATTAGACGCGCGTGTTATGAATATGTTTTATTTTGATACGGTTCTTGAATACGCATACACCGCTCTGCTCGATGGGTTTACCGAGTGTAGGGCTGAACAAGGCGAAAATGGTCTAGAGCTGGACGTTTATTTAAAAAGTTTAGACTCTTTGAAATATCATGAACTTTGGTACAATGCACTTGAGCAGCACAGGGCCGAGCTCACCTACACCGTTCACCCTGAAGAACTATTTCTTTATATAATGAGCAGCTGTCGTAATGACTTAGAAGATTATTTCAACTGTCACTATGCAGTGTGAAGAAGAGTTCACGATTGAAAAGCTCGGTTCGGTTGAAATAAACCCTCGATTGGAAAGGCATGTTTATAAACTTGTATTTAATAATGATGTGGCTAACGATGACCTCTTTGTGCGTGCTTTTGACTGTATTCTAGCCGTATTTAAAGATAACTTGCCAACCGGATGTAAAGTGGGCACAAAAATAGTACTGAACAATATGAAGGCCATTTATATAGAGTATAGGTATCCCTATACCTTGAGCGGTGAAATATTATTAAACCGCGTATACTGCGTAATGCAGAGCAATAACGATGTGAATGTAGACTCGATTACGTGTGAGTTTAGTGTTTTGCACAGTAAAACAAGGTGAATGTATTTATTTCCAATATATTTAACATAATTGTGTGTATATGTATATATATATATATATATATATATATATGTGTGTGTGTGTGTATATATATCGTAAAGAACGACGCTTGTATAGGAGAATATTCCGCGCAAGATGAGGAGAGAGAACGAAACAAATGAAAAAATGAAGTAACCACCCGGGAATCGAACCCGGGATCTTCCGATTGCCGGTCAGATATGATAACCATTACACCACGGGCCTCACTCGAACAAATGCCGTAATTCTCCTACATACGCGCAGAAACCAATGCCCCAAGGGGGCACCTCCCGCATGCCGTAACGATTCCCGGGTGGTTACCTCATTTTTTCATTTGTTTCGTTCTCTCTCCTCATCTTGCGCGGAATATTCTCCTATACAAGCGTCGTTCTTTACGTTAATTATACTGCGTGTTTGCAGTTAAAATGTATATATGTTACGGCATGCGGGAGGTGCCCCCTTGGGGCATTGGTTTCTGCGCGTATGTAGGAGAATTACGGCATTTGTTCGAGTGAGGCCCGTGGTGTAATGGTTATCATATCTGACCGGCAATCGGAAGATCCCGGGTTCGATTCCCGGGTGGTTACCTCATTTTTTCATTTGTTTCGTTCTCTCTCCTCATCTTGCGCGGAATATTCTCCTATGCAAGCGTCGTTCTTTACGTTAATTATACTGCGTGTTTGCAGTTAAAATGTATATATGTTACGGCATGCGGAAGGGGCCCCCTTCGGGCATTGGTTTCTGCGCGTATGTAGGAGAATTACGGCATTTGTTCGAGTGAGGCCCGTGGTGTAATGGTTATCATATCTGACCGGCAATCGGAAGATCCCGGGTTCGATTCCCGGGTGGTTACCTCATTTTTTCATTTGTTTCGTTCTCTCTCCTCATCTTGCGCGGAATATTCTCCTATACAAGCGTCGTTCTTTACGTTAATTATACTGCGTGTTTGCAGTTAAAATGTGTATTATATATATTATATATATATATATATATATATATATATATATATATATTTCACCTGTACTGCTATATTGACGGTTATATTTTTTGTATTTCTTATTTTTTTTGTGCAAAAGATAAAGTGTATGTATTTATTTATTTAACATAATTGTGTGTGTGTGTGTGTGTGTGTATATATATTTCTCCTGTACTGCTATATTGATGGTTATACTTTTTGTATTTCTTATTTTTTACTTTTTTATTTTGTTTATTCCAATGTATATTTATTTCCTATATATTTCCATAATATAATTGTGTGTATATATATATATATATGTATATATATATATATATATATATATATATATATATATATATATTTCTCCTGTACTGCTATATTGATGGTTATACGTTTTGTATTTATTTTTTTATATTTTTTATTTTGTTTTTGATCATTCCAATGTATATTTATTTCCTATATATTTCCATAATATAATTGTATATATATATATATATATATGTCTCCTTTACTGTTATATTGACGGTTATATTTTTTATTATATACATATTCCTCGTTCATATTTCTTAAACTATTATTATTTTTAATTTTTTTTTATCATTCCAATGTATATTTATTTTCTATATATTTACAATATTTTGTCTAAATAAACAGAAAGATGTAATGTTGTTTTATTTAATTCTTTTGGTTGTAAACGATAATTAGTTATACCAAAATGCTGGTTACGCCTTCTAAACCGACTGATGGATTTCTAAGCCAACTGTTAAGAATTAATTAAATAAATAGCACAATCTGAAAACTCAACCTGAACAAGCCATTTACGCCTTCTAAGCCAACTTGCGGATTAAGCCAACTGGCGGATTAAGCCAACTGGCTGATTTACAACTAATAAAACAGTGGTCGCTCGGCTGAAGTGTTAATATGCACTTGGCTCCTGCCAGGTGAACACCTCTCTTCCTTTCTCTCCTTCTCCTGTCTTTCTCTTGGGGGATTACGCCACCTCCAAGTTTCATGACCCCTTGTTGCACCTGCAACATCCCCTCCCCCCTTTGCAGCATTCAGTTGTTGCATAACCCCCTCCCCTTGCAACATACCCCTTCCACTTTGCAACATTCTTGCACTCGTCCATTTTGCGTCCATACTACTAATGGTCATTGATTTCTCTCAGACTATTAACTACTTCACGCAGCTAGACGCCTACCCACTGTCACGTATTGATGAATTGGTTAGTAAAGTCGGTAAACACAAGGTTTTCAGCGTCATCGACTTATCTAACGCATATTATCAGCTAGCGATCGACCCATCAGATAGACCATATACTGCCTTTCAAGCAGCAGGTAAACTCTACCAATTCAAACGTACCCGATGGGCGTCACTAACGGAGCAGCTGCGTTCCAACGCGCGATGAACGACCTCATATCGTCGCAAAATCTAAAGGGCACATACGCCTATCTTGACGATTTGACCATATGCGGAGCCAACAAGCAAGAGCACGACGAAAATTTGAAACAGTTTTAGGAGGTCGCCGACCGCGTCGGCTTTACTCTCAACAAGAACAAACGCAAACTCGGTCTAACATCGACAAATCTCCTGGGATACTCCATATCACAAGAAAATTTACGTCCGGACCCGGAACGTCTCCGTCCTCTGCGTGAGCTCCCAATACCGCACGATGAGAAGTCGCTTCAGCGCCTGGTAGGCCTCTTCGCATATTACGATAAATGAATACCTGGTTACTCAGACAAAGTCAGGCCACTATAATCGGAGTTTCGGACTTTCCGTTGCCTACCGAATGTCGCAACGCCATAGCACTATTGAAAGAGGACATCTCCAAAGCCGTGGTCGACGTCATACGAGACGATATTCCGTTCACCATCGAAACGGATGCATCTAACGAAGCGATCTCAGCTACTTTAACCCAAGAAAGATGTCCAGTAGCCTTTTCCTCTCGTTCCCTGAACAACGCCGAAAAGAGACATCACATAGTGGAAAAAGAGGCATACGCGATCATAGAATCTATCCGAAAATGAAAGCATTTCCTAACTCGCCATTTCATTTTGATGACCGACCAGCGCAGCGCCTCCTTCATGTTCGACAACAGTTCCGCCAACCGAATCAAAAACGACAAAATCCTTCGCTGGAAGATGGAACTTTCTCCGCTTTCGTGTATTATCAAATTCAGACCGGGACAAGAAAACCTACCAGCCGATGCTCTTTCGAGAACCCATTGCGCAGCTACATTCCACCAGTCCTTGGAGCATCTTCACGATTCTCTCATCCACCCCGGTGTCCGCAGAATGTTCCATTTTATCCGCTCCAAGAATTTACCGTGTAGACGAGGTTCGTCGCGTCACCGCGAATTGCTTGATTTGCCTGAAATGCAAACCTCGATTTTACAAGCTACCCGAGTCAAAACTAATAAAAGCGACGTCCCCATTTGAGAAGATTAACATCGACTTCAAAGGCCCTCTACCGACAAGCTCTGGATCTAACTCATACATTTTAACAATACACTGGTCAACACTCATTTTATTGCCAATCATATTAGAGTGATTTTGGGGTAACTTTGTGGTGCTGATTCCGAATATGACATCGGTTTTGCTAGATTGGCTCTAATTTATGAGATAATTGGTACCCCATTGAAACACGTAAAAATGCAAAAAATTTAATGTTCAGGCGGAGCCTACTTACAAATCGCATTGAAATTGTTTCAAATCATACAAAAGTAAACACATGAAATACATAATGGCATTTTATTCGGTATAATAACAGATAAACACAGTAAGCTGATTCGCATAATTACAATTAATGTATAGTAAATCTCTGTTTGTACGATTCTCTTTTATGTGGGTTATCAGGACAATCACGTTGGAGGTTCCAGCAATAGTCTGCCATCATGTGTCTGTCCCATCTGCCTTGATACCTTTCCTCCATCACCTTGATATTTTGATGAAACCTCTCCCCTTGTTCCTCGCTAAAATCACCAAGATTATCCGGAAATCTGTGTAAGTGGCTATGGAGAAAATATACCTTTATGCTCATATTAGTACCCAACTTTTCAAAGTTTGTGAGCATGTTTTGCACCAGTTCTTCATAATTGTCTGCTTTGTGGTTACCCAAGAAGTTCTTGACAACTGAGACATAACTGCACCAGGCAGAAGCTTCAACACCATTCATAAATATTGTGAAATTAGAATCCTTGATAAGTGTACGGATTTGAGGGCCATCAAAGATTCCAGCTTTTAGTTTTTCCATACTTAGTCCAGGGAACGATCTACAAATGTATTTGAAGCAGACTTTGACAGACTGAGGTCCCGTATCAGATCATTGAGTTCGTCTTGGGAGAACTGCTGAGGTGTTGAAATGCTTCCTTCATAGTCACTTCCACTACTACCACCTAAGTCCTGAATTTCTTCAAATTCTGACAACGGAAGGTCGGGCAGTGTGGTAAACACTGGTATGGGAACGTCTTCGCTGTGTGACACAGGTCGCCTTGCTGATTCCAAATTGGGATAATCCCACTTGAGTTTCTTGTATCGATTGAAACCTTTCACATTAACCACACTGTCAACTGACTACTGGTTGGGTGGCCGATGACTTATATACGGAGGGGGAATATTCTAGAATGATCGCGGAGTAAACACTAAGAATATTCGCGTGTCTCACCATCTAGAATGTTCCGGTAGTTTCCCATATGCACGCGTTATGGTTACGTTTCCTATTAATTGAGGGTATTCATTATCTCAAGAACTAGAGCCAAATTGGAAAAACTACTTTCATTTTGGAATTCAGCAACCCCAAAATACTCTAAATTCGTACGAATTTTCTTGGCAACGAAACAAAAAAAATTTTTTTTGAGCTGTGTAATCGATGAATACTCTCGCTTCCCATTCGCATATCCTTGCCGCAATGCGAGTGCTGCCACCGTGATTAAATGCCTCATGAATCTATTCTCTTTCTTCGGAATGCACTCGGACCGCGGAGCTTGTTTTATGTTAGCTGAAGTTAAAACATTCCTGACTAATCTCGGGATATCAACAAGCTGCACTACACCGTACCACCCCGAAGGGAACGCCCAATGCCAACGATATAACGGGACCATTTGGAACACCATCGTTATTGCTCTGGAAAGAAAGAGATTGGGAAAGGCACACTGGGAGTCCGTATTACCGGAAGCATTACACTCCATCAGATCCCTACTCGTGAATCACTGTGCATAATGTACGTACAACTGCCTACGCCAATGCTTCCAGATTTAAGATTTATAAAAATATATCGGAAACCAGTCCACTAACCATGGCTTCTCTTATCTTATTGACTGACTCACCAAGCCTAGTGATAAATCTAAATACAAAATTGCAAATGACACTGGCACAGTTAGGCACCTTATTGACTACAAGCAACATACTGACACTAGAAGGAGCACCATTTATAAATTTTGGAGTTCTTAATAAACTCCTAAAAATATTATTATATGCAACATATAATTTTCTCAAATTATACATCGTGTAGTTCCACCACAAATGAGCTGTATACATTGAAGTACAAAAAGTTTTTAACAAAATCAACTTAACATCTAATGTATACATGAAATTTTCTAACCAAAGTATTTCCCTGAGCATATACTGTAATTGTCTACATTGCCTTAGCATATCACAGTCATCTGAAAGACTATCAGTTAGTATGTGGTCAAGATACTTAGTCTGGGTTACTTCTGACACCATACCATTCAATTGAAATTCAGGAAATTTTACATATTTGTAGGCCTTGGTCCTCATAATCATAATATGACTTTTAGCAGGATTATATTTAATGTCGTTATCCTTCCCATACCTTTTACACACCTTCAAAAGTGTGCTGAGCCCTTTTACAGATGGAAAAATAAGAACTAGATCATCTGCATACATCAGATGATTAACAATCATTGTACCAATATAGCAGCCCATTTTACAGGTGCTCAGCACAACAGATAGATTATCCACATAAACATTGAATAAGTAGGGGGATAATATCCCTCCCTCCCTGCCTGTCACCAGTGGTCACAGAGAGTGGCTCTGAATTAACCCCACCCTATCTTACAATCATTGTCTGGTGATTATACCAGAATATTAATATACGGACCAAGTAACCAGATACAGTACGATTTACATGTTTCATGAATAATTTGTCATGATTAACATGATCAAGTGTCTTAGAGGCATCCAGGAAACACAAAAATACATTAGCATCTAGAGTTTGGTATTTACCGACCATTTCCTTCAAGGCACACACACACACACACCACACA
This sequence comes from Bathynomus jamesi, assembly GCA_023014485.1. NCBI lineage: Eukaryota > Metazoa > Arthropoda > Malacostraca > Isopoda > Cirolanidae > Bathynomus > Bathynomus jamesi. The sequence continues at coordinate 776,326 of JAJOZX010000687.1, forward strand.
CACACACACACACATCAGTACTGTGTTTCTTTGTGAAACTCATTTATGTTCTATTTCTACGGTTATTTTCGTTCTCAGAGGGGAAAAATTTGGTGTTTATTTGTATACCTGTTTATCATATTTGAAATGTGGTGTTTATTTGTACACCTACTTATTGTTTTTGTGTACTTGCCATTTTAATGTATATATGATATTTATATTACTGTTTTTGTTCTTTACAGATGTTAATATCTTTTCATGTTGTTTTAAGCTGAATAAAGCCTAAAACGAATTCAGAATTTATTGCTTATTGGCTCTATGATCAGTACAAGGATTGTACAAGGATCTCAGATATCTTTTTTCATGAATTAAAGATAATAATTTCTCAGAACATTCCTAGCAACGTCTGGTTAGTAGGCAAAATCTAACTTTATTTAGTAGACTATACGGCTACTGCTCTGTAATTTGTAGTGTCAAGGCAGTTGAGATAGTTGAGTTTTTATGTTTGGAAGGAGGCTGTTTCCCAACCACTTCTGTAATTCTTTTAGCCTTAAATTTTATATGCTTTCATTTTCAACTAATTTGTTCGCTATATTTGTGTCATTCATTCTGTATTTCACCATTTGTAATCTGACTTATAGTTTTATTTTCATTCTCTCCTTATACGTATCATATACAGTACAATACTACGAAAAAACTATATAGGGCTATGGGTTGATTGCCTGTTACCCTCATCCGTTGGAAATTTCCAGCAGATTTCGGTGGAGAGTTAACGACAAAAGCCCTACGTTATTCGTTAAAGAGTTATGTTTGTGAAGGTCTTCAAAGCACCTCGTTAAGTAGTGTTTTTTTGGTTAATGTTAAATTTATAAGCCTTTGGTATTTAGCGCTGCCTTATGGTAAAGGAAAATTACCATACCTTATTATTTCGTTCGGGCCTCGCTTCTGGTTGTAGCCTTGTAGGGCGCGACGATCTCTTTCGATGTAGGGCCGAAGACGATGGACAACGAGTTTATTTGGTTTAATTAATATAGGCAATCACTACACTTGAATACTTGAAGGAATAGGCCTATTTTTTTGAATTATTAGGATTATATTATTAGTAGGGTGGTCAAAAGTCAATAAAGTCAAATTGTTTCCTATGGGGCACTTTTCGCTGAAACGACTGAAAATGCAATAAAAACACCTGTAGGGGGTATATTACCAAAGTTAATAGGTCAACCAAAAGTCAACTTTTACCTGTTAGGTCAAAAAATAGCAATGAGGTAAATAAAGTCAATTTTTTGGAATAAATAATTAAAATAACTAAAAATTGGCATCTTTTTGGTTAACTGGCAACTTCGCTGCTCGTATTTGTCTTATTCAGTTATGTCCGTTCTGGTTTTGGATGTGGTTGTGTTGTATGTATTGTGGTTACTGGTTACCATTTTTGATTTGTGATTTTTTCTGATTTGTGATTTGTGTTCAGTCAAACAATACATTGAAACAAGACTCAAGACAAATGGTATTTGTGAAATAATTAACCTCAGTAGACCTGAAATCTCACCAACAGTTTATGGTCACTGGTCAGCTTTTGCAATGTCAACCAACAACTGCCGCTGTAGAGAGATCTTTCTCCATGCTTAATAAATTATTAAGTAAGGATCGCAATTTTTTGCCAGAAAATGTCGGCAAATACTTCATAATTTACCACAATCGGTCAACTGATGTAGAAGAGCAAGAATAAGTAATTAAAGTATCGTTTTTATTATTGAAAGTAAAGGCAACTTTATAAGTCAATTTTTTCAATTCGTAAGGTCAACTTTCTTAATTTTTTCGGTCAACTTTTGACTGCCCTAATTATTAGGTATTCATTCAGAATTTATAGGAAGATTAATTACGTCTCCCTTGCCTAAAGCTTCGTTTGGAACTCAGCCGCTTTGAGTGCCCGTAATATAAAACTTTTGTGTTCAATTTCGCTGACTTTACAAAGTTCGTTGACTTTACCGGTTTTAGGTCCGGTATTGGGTTTTTTCCATGTTTTTGGTATAGACGTAGATTTTTACGCTGATTCCATTTCTGCAATCCGTTTCTTGGAGAAATAAATGTCGGGGGGTGGAAAAATAAAATGATGTTCGTTGTTATGCTTCGTTACATCATCTCCCCCGATTTTATGTATTCTCAGTATGTCACTTCCTCGCACCAACAAGGAAGTTTATACCGTTTAATTATTTTTATTCTGACTGCGAATTTCGAAGACAACAATTTATACCTTCGCTCAATGGCGTACCCTCTCTCTCTCGGTCCGTTGAGAGACGGGAATGCTTCTTCTTGGAAGGATATAAAATGACGAGTCTTCCTTTGCTCAGTCCTTTATTTTTACAAGGTCGAAATCACTTTTAAAATATTAGAATTTCTTAGTAATTAGAAAACAATGAAAACCTTTTCACTACACTTGTTTAGAGAGTTATTAACGAACAAATGCTTACATCAAAAAAGGTAAGGGGACCAGCCGAAACGGCTCGGCCCAAGGGCGGAACACTCACACCCACTCGAGGCCGAGGCGAGACTCTAACTCCCTACCTCTCGAAGCTGAGGCATGACTCCTTCAAGGCGTGTTCATTTCCTCCTTGAGAAAACCCAGTGGTGCCACGTTTACCAGTTTTATTTACTTGTATATTCCTACTCTAATAATGGTGTTAACAAGAGAATTGGTATAAAATAATATTAGCCAAAGAATTTATACAATTGTAATTTTACACTTAACTCTTTTATGTGATTTATAATAATTGAAAAGAACATTTACAATTTGGGAATCTCTGTTTAAGATTAGACGTGGCAACACTGTTTTCGTTAGGCTTATCGAAAAGGTGCAGGGAATCTGCGGGCATCGAGGCACTCTATACAAACATTAAAACTTTAACGGATTCATGTTTTAATTTATATGAGCAGAATAATATCTTCTATTGGATTAATATTTTAATTTATACAAACAGAAGGATATCTTTTAAATTTTAACATAAATTTATTTTCCTGTGAAAACACTTTTCCATATGGCTCCCCTCCCAGAGTTGGTACTCGGAGGATTAGTTTGAAATATCCTCTCAAACAAAAGTCGTTGGATGTAGGGTTTTATAAAGACAAAGATATTATTGAAGTAGTTGGATATAATGTTACATAAAGACAAAAGAAATAGTTAACAAAATACATTTACTGAGTAGTTAATCCACTCTACTTATCAGTTAAATTTTACATTAATTTTAATACTTATGTACTAATGAACACTTATAATTAACTGTCACTTGCGTGTCCTTGAGCACTTGGAGTCTGTTTATTTAGGTCCATTTTTTTTTTTTTTTTTTTTTTTTTTTTACACTGGTCTAAGTTCACGGTATGCATATACTTTTGAATCATACGCGATTTTTCTTATCGAACTTTAAGAACAAAATTTTAGAGAAATGGATTTCAATGAGCTATTGGAAAAAGTACTTAAGTGAAATTGATACGAATTCTGCAAGGTTATATTTTCGTTTTGAGAACCCTTTTTTTTTTTTAACTTTGGAATTGACTAAACTCTATAACTTGGAAGGTATGAAATTTCAAAGGTTTTGTGTGGACATTGCTCAAGTTTCTGGATGTACGCGTTGGTGGCTAATTGCCTCCGACATCAATCATTCCACGTCTCGAGCGTCTTTCAGTAATTTAGTACGTAGTGCATGAATGCACGGGTATAGCCTAAACGGGTATAGTGGGTACGTGTGGTAGCACTTGAACTGGAAATAAGGTAAAAAACAATTTGTAAATGGGATAAACCGGCGTTATGATTACTGTTTTTCGTTTCGTGTATTCGGTCCTTTTGGAGCGAAATCAAAGTGGCAGATGGCTCCAGTTTCGATTTCCAAACCTTCTGATTAGAAAGAACAGAATCGAATGAACGTTGTCCCGTAGAGCGATGCAGAGATGCAACACACTCTTTGTTGGGAAGGAAAAGTGTGGCAAATTTTCTTTTTCCCGAATTCGTCGAGGTCATAAGCCGAGCTTGCATTATGTCCTTCATCTGTGACGATCTCGTCACAGACCTCTTCCCCCGGAAAATGTCCCTCATCGAGAACTTCCCTCGTGATTTCTGGGACAGTCTCTGATATCACCGCAAAACGTTATAATGAACATAATATCCCTCTAATGCATCCAACCATTCGTCCACGTATGGGGGTACCATGTTGCCCATTCGTCCACGTAAAAATTGGAACTTTAGGGGTATTACTCGTTCGATAATCATCTATCCACTTTTCTTCGAAAACAACGAAAGAAAAAATGGACTTCCAAACGAGGAAGGCGAAGCGAAACAAAAAAAACTTATCCCTAATTTAATATCGTATATACAACAGAATTTAAGCGGAAAAACTTAAGCTTGAGATTAGCTATTTTTGGTTTAAATAAACAATAAAATCATTCCAACGAAGATGAAAACTTGCCTGTCGATTTCGACACATTCCTCGACATGTACGAATTCATTCTAATTTTAAACCAAAAAAGCACCAAAAAAAAACAACTATTTGCGCTCCAACGCAAAATTCCACTTACAAAAATGAAAAGTTCACGCATCGACGCGACAGAGCGAGAGAGAAAAAGAAAAAAAAATCCTTTTTTTACCAAATCTAAATGCGCCGCAACGCGCCAAATCCGCGCGCGCGTGAAACGAGCCAAACACACAAACACACGCATGAACTATATATACACAAATTTGGTACAATAAATTTCAATCAATAAAATGAAACTCCAATCCAATATTCCGTTTTCTGTTAACCCAATGTGGGACAATTCCAATTAAAAAAAAAATTAAATATTCACTTGAATTTTTTTTTTTTCTCAAATTCCATAAATTTACCGGATACTTTGCAGAAATCGTTTCGTTACAAACAATAAAATATATAAATCCTTATATATTTAAATACCCAATTTCTGCATGCAAAAAACAAACCTGTCAATTTTTCCCTCTTATCACAAAAAACAAAAAAGAAAGAAAAATTGAATTCAATTGATTGTAAACACCGACAAACAAAAAATCGTTTTTAACTCAAACGAACAGTGAGCTGTTTACAACCAATAAACATGCTGTAATTTATTTATTTGTAAAACACTACATGCAAAACCCACAAAATCTTCTAACACAGAGAAGAATAATAATGTAAAACAAATTTTCAACCCGATATGTTAACACTGGGATACACTTCTCTTTTCAACCACAAGAGAATAATAATAATAATAATAATAAAAAAAAAAATTATTGAAACCAATACAGGATTTTAATGTGAACCTTACTTGTCAAAAGCAACCTGATTTCCTTTTATTCCGTCTTAAAAACACGTTTGTTTTCGTTTTTCTCCGTCTCGTCTTGAGAGAACGTCTGTTTCCGTTTTCTTTCGTTTTCTTTCCTCTACTCGTTGCGGAGACAGAGTCAAATGCGTTCGACTCTCTGCGATCCATGAAGGCGAAGCCGTTTTCCAAACAAGATGCGCACACCGAATCGAACACGCCTGACCCTCGCAATTTCTCATTCCTTCCTTGAAGAACGTTGCTCGTTGACGATTAACGGCTTTTAAAATCTTCTCCAATTTCGACGATTCCTCCACTCTTCGTTGTGGGAATTTACGTCAGTGCTATGCGTCGCATATGACGTCCGATTTTCGTAATTAATTCCAATGCGGTTCGTCCGTTTTTTGTTGACGATCAAAGTCTTTGAAAATCTTCTCCAAATTCGATGATTCCTCCACTCTCCGTTGTAGGGATTTACGTCACTGCTATGCGTCGCATAGACATTCCAAGAGAAATTAAATTCGTAAAATTCCTCTCCGCGTGCCCATATAATAATTTCTGTTACGATCTTCTCTCTAAACAAGTGCGTGATTCCCGCTGAAATCCGACCTCCGTTTTGGATGCGTTGACGTCCTTGTAGCGGGGTTCGACTGAACAAAGGTTTTCAAATCCTGGCTCCTCGTCTTGAAGGAACGTTTCTCGTCCGTTCCCTCCGTCCGTTGAGGGGGGTGGAAAATGGGATGCTGTTTTCTTCTAATCCTGGCATCGGTCGACAGTGTCAGTGGGTGGATGAATGATTTCTTCTGATCCTGGTATGGGTAGCCAATATCGGCGTGATGATGATATGCTTCGTTACACCATCTCCGACGTTTCACAGGTGTTCTCGGTATGTCACTTCCTCGCACCAACAAGGAAGTTTATACCGTTTAATTAGTCTGACTAACATCCACGGTTCTTCTTTTCAACTTTGCTTTATCTGACTGCGAGTTACGAAGACAACAATTTATACCTTCGCTCAATGGCGTACCCTCTCTCTCTCGGTCCGTTAAGAGACGGGAATGCTTCTTCTTGGAAGGATATAAAATGACGAGTCTTCCTTTGCTCAGTCCTTTATTTTTACAAGGTCGAAATCACTTTTAAAATATTAGAATTTCTTAGTAATTAGAAAACAATGAAAACCTTTTCACTACACTTGTTTAGAGAGTTATTAACGAACAAATGCTTACATCAAAAAAGCTAAGGGGACCAGCCGAAACGGCTTGGCCCAAGGGCGGAACACTCACACCCACTCGAGGCCGAGGCGAGACTCTAACTCCCTACCTCTCGAAGCTGAGGCATGACTCCCTCAAGGCGTGTTCATTTCCTCCTTGAGAAAACCCAGTGGTGCCACGTTTACCAAAGTTTTATTTACTTGTATATTCCTACTCTAATAATGGTATTAACAAGAGAATTGGTATAAAATGATATTAGCCAAAGAATTTATACAATTGTAATTTTACACTTAACTCTTTTATGTGATTTATAATAATTGAAAAGAACATTTACAATTTGGGAATCTCTGTTTAAGATTAGACGTGGCAACACTGTTTTCGTTAGGCTTATCGAAAAGGTGCAGAGAATCTGCGGGCATCGAGGCACTCTATACAAACATTAAAAATTTAACGGATTCATGTTTTAATTTATATGAGCAGAATAATATCTTCTATAGGATTAATATTTTAATTTATACAAACAGAAGGATATCTTTTAAATTTTAACATAAATTTATTTTCCTGTGGAAACACTTTTCCACATAAACATGAAAAAAGTTATGGCCCAAAACTTGTATTCAAATATCCACCTATACTTAATCTAACCTAACCTACCCTAACCTAACCTAACCTATGTTCGCGCGGCGAAAAAAACACGATGAAAGGCAGTTTCCTGAACAATGGGTGTTCGGCGGAGTATGCCGCGAAACCATTGTAGTATTTATGTACGCTGTTCCGAATCGTTCGCGTCAAACGCTGGAGGCACGCATCAAAGCATGCATTCGACCGGGAACGACGATAATGAGCGACAAATGGAAAGCGTATCAACGCATCGAACAGTTCTAAGGGTACAGCTTCAGTCACAAAACAGTGAACCACAGCGAAAACTTCGTAGACCATTCAATTGGAGCACACATGCAACGGATAGAGTCGACGTGGAACCAACTCAAACGCGGTAACAAGCGCCGGTGTGGTACGCACCGTTCCATGATCGACTCGTATCTCTGCGAGTTTCTCTGGCGTCGCCGACACGCAGGCAAAGATCTAGTGCGCCAAATGCTAAACGATATTGCGCAGTTTGGCAAGTAGCAAACTTTGGTTTGTGTTCCGTTCTGTGTTCTGGAAACCTGTAAACGTAATAAACTTGCACATAACTTTTTTCGTGTTTATTTCTCCAAGAAGCGGAGTCCGGAAATAGAATCAGCGTAAAAATCTACGTCTATACCAAAAATATGAAAAAAATCCAATGCCGGACCTAAAACCGAAAAGATCCCACCAATGGAAAATTTTTATACGAAATAATTCGTTTTTCTTGTTATGTGGACCCAATGCCTCCATATTGGGTTCTATGTATGGAAATTATTTTCATTCCCAATAGGCTATATCACCAATTCCGAGGCAATTTTGTAGATATTTAATTCAATGAATTAATAATTTGTATTTAATTAAGAAATAAAGGTACCATATACGATACCATGTTGTAAGCATATATAGTTTTTCCATATACTAGTGGGGCCGGAGAAAAATTTGTATGTTATATGTTAAATTTTTTGATAAACAGTGTGTTTCCCAAACCATGTGAAATGAATTAAAAAGAATGAAGTAGAAACCTAGAGAGAGAAAGGTTACTCAAGACCTATTTAAATATAAAAGTTCAAGAGTCCAACGTCTCAAGTTTAGTTAAAGTTATGTCAATCAGTTTGGCTCCCCATAGGTATAGGAAATTAATGGAATTAAAGTAAAGTTATTAAGCATTTTAACTTTGCTCATTATTTGTGTAAGTTTTAGAAGTCACCAGTTTTTAAGGTATTTTTTTACAAGAGTACATTACAGGCTTTTGAGGAATTTTACTTTTGCAATCAATAGTTTAGACAATTCAAAGACATTTTTCTTCTATAACATTTCTCTCACAAATTACGTATAAGCGAGATATTATGTGTTTACTTTGTTTTAGCCGCCTATTGGCGCAATCGTGTGGTTCAAATTTTTAATTCTGTCAGTCTTGCCCAAGAGTTTGGAAGTTTTCGTGGTAATCGGACGTACCTAGAATTGCTTGTAAACAAAAAGTTCAAATTATTTATTACTGAAACCAGGGCAGTTGAGATTGATCCTGCATTCTGGAATTGTTTATTTTGACTAGTTAGGATCACTCCGGTGTTACCTGTACTTGTTTGTTGAAAGTTTCATTTTGACGCCAAATCATTGGTTGATAAATTAACTTTACTTTAAATAATTTACACTTTTGTGTGTGTGTGTGTGTGTGTGTATATATATAGTTATTCTTTAAGCTTCGATGTTCCATGCCTTCGAAGGGTTGACCTGGGCTTGATCACCGTGGCTTTAAGTTTAATTATCTTTGTTTAGTTATAATTATTAATATTACTGTTCATTATTATTTGCTGAAACTATTTAACCTTAGCGGTTGTAGTTTGAGACGAAATTTCCTTTACTATATAGCAGTATATAGTTGAATAAGTTACTTGTCGGTTATAAATTATTATTCATAGACTAGAACATTTATTTCGGCTAGGCTAAGCCTTGCTTAGCCTGGCCAGTCAACATGCCAGTTGACAACTCTAGCCTTAAGACGAGCTCAAAGAATAAACGGTTCAAGCCATCTTCAGAAAAGCCTGAAGGTGGTACATAGTTTCAAGACCTTGACTTGGCTTGGCAATCAAACAGTCAGACTCGGTTGTGTCATCCTTCCATGGATCTAGTCCGGATGGGCATATGACAGCAAATTCTGAACCTCGTCTTGCCTCTCAAAACTCTTCACAACATCCAAAACCATCTGTCTTGGAGTCTTCAACTTCAGCTACGTCTGATAATGTACAAATGCAGTAACCGGTACTCTGTCCTCTTCTGTTACTTCCGGAACATGTCTCCTACGTGTTCATGAAAAGTTGTGACCTATCAATAGACATTACTAGGTTCAATCCTTTTGGGATTAAAAAGGCAATAGAGTCCATTTGCAATGGCCCCGTTGCTTCAGTCTCATACCGTCGTGTTAGCAGTACTATCCTAATTAAAACAACTAATCATAGTCAGGTTAAAAAACTGCTGGCTACATAAACTATCTTTAATGGCCAGTATAGGATTCAAATTCAGATTGAAGAAAATTTAAATAAGATCCAAGGTCTGATCAGAGCTGTTGAATTGCTCAACTTATCCACAGAAGAAATTCTTAATTCACTTAGAGCTGATTACCCAAATCTCATACATGTCCGTAGACCTTTTAGAGGCCAGGAAAAATCTCCTTCATTTGCACTGGTTTTGACCTTTGGGGGTGATATCCTTCCTGAATTGATACATGCTGGCTATATAGTCTATAGGGTAAATAAATTTTACCCCAACCATCTACAGTGCTTCACTTGTTTGAACTTTGGACATGGCACTAAGACTTGTACTAATAGAGTCCGATGTGCAATATGTGGCGGAAATCATGAAGTTAAATCTTGTCAAAACCCTACTACAATCGTAGGCAATTTGCTGCAATTGTCAGGGTGAACATTCAGCTATTTCCAGAAACTGCCCCATCTGGCTGAGAGAGAGGGAAATTGTACAGATTAAAGTTGACAATAAGGTATCCTTTTCTGAGGCCAAAAGGATTTATTACTCTCAGAGACCCAAACATATATTAGCTTCTCCTAATGAAACTTACTCTCAGTCAGTTGGAGCTCCTTCCAGGACATCCTCTAGTTCCAATCCATCAAGTACTTGTACGATTCTACCTAGTCCGGTGAATATTCCTCCTCCTACCAAGGTCTCAGTTGAGATACAATGTGACCTTCAAAATCTTCCCCCTTCCTCTTCCACACTCTCTCTTGAATCGGGATCAAAACTTTCAACTCTAACTTCCAAAATCAGAACTTCCCATGTAAATAAACTGGTCACCACTATATGCCAGTGCCCACCTGATGTTTTCTGGAAAATTTTAAGTGATTATAAAACTTTAATGGAATCAAACTCTGCCCCTAAAACTATTGTTCAAAGAATGGCACAAAATCTCACAAGGCTTGGTTTTCCCAAGTCTCATGCAGACTCAAAACGGATTTAGGGCCATCTTTGGAGATACCTAGTCACTCTTGCCTCCAGATCAATTAACATTCCTGACACCACTAATTTCTAATATTCATGATTTTACAATGTAATTTAAGAGGTTTTCTCCCTAAGTTACCCTCCCTTCAGATGTTGCTCTCTGATTTTTCAATCAGCTGCATAGCCCTTCAGGAAACTTTTCTGGATCCTTCTGTACAGTATTCCTTTAAACACTACAGTTTTTATAGAAAGGATAGAAATAGACGTGGTGGTGGAGTTGCTCTACTGGTTCATGAGTCGTGCTTCTCCACTAAATTAGATATCAACTCCCACCTGGAAGTCATTGGTGTCACAGTACAGTTGAATGGAACCACCTTTTTAGTTGTATCACTTTACATTCCTTCAAATTTCTCTTTAGTTGAGGAGCATCTTCTCCAACTTGTCAGACAGCTTCCATCCCCTTTCCTTATATTGGGAGATTTTAATGCTCATCACTTCATGTGGGGCTGAGATACCTTTGATAGGGGAAGACTTATTGCTGACTTTGTGACTGATCAGGGTTTATATATCTTAAATGATAGACAACCTACCTAAGGGGTTCCAATAAACCTTAGCTCCCCCAGTTGCACTTACATGTTTAATTATATCGAAATAGTTTTTAGTGATTATAAAAATATATAAAATTCTTTATTTGTTGTAGGTATTAAAATTTCTCTAGCTGATAAAGTAATAATATAATGGCTTCTCAATTAATTGGTGATTCGGAGAGGCAACGTGTAATTGATCGCATACGAACAATAACATTTCGGGAAGCTCGTGATGCTGGAGCCACCTTTATAACACGTTCATGGGTTGCCAAAAAGTTGCGAAGAAGTGAGGACTTCGTCAAAAAAAATTGGAATAAAACTTTGGATGAATGTGGAATGGATACAACCAAATCTGGCCGCCCAAATTTGCCACTCTCTCAGGAAACAAAGGACATCATTGAAAGCGGTAAACGTAAGCGGAAAAACAGCTGTGCTAAACTTTCTAGAGAGATCGAAGAGTTGAGAGGAAAGATCGTTAGTGGTGAGATCATTCGACTGTACCGTCATAGGCAAGGTTTAAAGCCTTGGCATGAACTTCCAAAGCCAAGAAAAACTCAACTTAACATCGATGACAGAATGTGGTTTGCCCATTATCTTGAAGATTGGGATGTGGATGATTTCATGCATTTAGCTGTCTCCGATGAATTTTTTGTTTACGTAACACGTCGGCCTAACTACCAAAATGATCGAGTGTGGGACACAACACCAGATGAAATCGATGACAATGAAAATTATCGCGAATTATTAATAAGTCCAGACTGTGTTGGTGTGTTTGTTTTATTCACTGCAAAGAAGAATCATGTGGGTGCTGAAGCCAAATGGTTAGAGTTGGGATGGACAGTATTTTCGTGATATTATTCTATCCCAGCATGTCATTCCTTTTCTAAGAAACCCAAACAATGTTATGGATGTCGATCAGGTCACACTTCTGCACGATAAAGCCCCCTGCTTTAAGGCATTAGCCACTCAACAGTTGTTGCGGAACCATGAGATCGATTTCTTTGGAAATGAAAATGGCCAGGAAATTCTCCTGACCTGAACGTCTGTGAACACATTGGATCAGTTATAAAGGACAAGGTTGAATGTCTCTTGTTTCAAGAACCTGCAGCAAATCGATTTTCGAAGGATACAATGACGCAACACATTGAAACTGTTTTAGCAAATTTGCGTAACGATCAAGATCTATTCACGTCACTTTTGGCAAGCTACCCAAAGCGAATTCAGGCTGTCTTGGAAGCGAATGGCGGGAACACCAAGTTTTAATTGTTTCTCATTAAATGCAGGATTAAATTCTCTTTTGTAAGGTATGTTTAGTTTTACTGTACCTCTAATCGTTTAGGCCATGGGCAGGGGGGGGCTAAGGTTTATTGGAGCCCCGCGTACATGTCTGATTCCAGTGGTCAGGGTTCCTATATTGATCTTTCAATATGTACATCTATATTTACAATAATCTTGAATGGCAAACACACTCCTGTCTAATGGATAGTGACCACTTTCCCATTATGGTTACAAATCTTAACATAGCTGTTTCCCAGTCATTGTCTTGCCATTTTCCAATCAAAAGTACCTCCAGACGGGATATACAGCGAGCCACTGGGCAAACTATGCCAAGGATGTTAACATACCTCCCTTAATGGTACACATTAATGTTAACTCTGCTTGTCATGAACTTGTATCATCTCTAGTTCTGGCTGCACAAAAGAACATACCTATAAAACGTATTCCACATATTAGAAAGCCAGGTTATTCCAACCCATGGTGGAATGCCACCTGTGCCACAGCTGTTGCCAGATGTAAAAAGTCATTACAGATCTTCAAGAAATACCCACTGCAAGTGAATTTCATCGCGTATAAGAGGGCAAGAGCCCAGGCTAGGTTCGTAGTAAAGCAACAAAAACGCACATCTTGGCAAAAATTTGTCTTCTTTGACAATTAATAGTTCCAGCTCATATGTGTGGAGAAAGGTGAAAGCTTTTAAGTCATCTTCCTCTTTTAAGAGCATAACTATATTGGATGATGGTAATATGATTACCTTCCCCAGAGAAGTGTGCAATCTATTAGTGCAACATTTTGCTACTGTGAACAGTATTACTACTTACAAAGAACCCTTTGCTACTCATATGGCAGAGGCAGAATTAACAGCTGTTGATTTTTCTACACTGAATATTCATGAATACAATAGGTTATTTTCCCTTGCTGAACTCAAATATGTGCTTCTACATGCTAAGGACTCTGCTCCTAGTATTAATGAAGTCCCATATTCCTTTATTCAAAATCTGCCTGATAGTGAGTTGAAGAAAATTTTGCAGTTCTACAACCAAATTTGGATAAATCACTCACTCCCAAACCAGTGGAAAACTTCACTTTTGTTACCAATTTTGAAACCAGACAAAATAGCTACGGCTCCTTCATCCTACAGACTCATTGCATGAACTAGTTGTATATGTAAGATATTGGAAAAAATGGTCAATCGGAGACTTCAGTTATATTTAGAGGAGAATAAGTTTCTCTCCAGTAGTCAACATGGTTTTAGGAAAGGTTTCTCTTTACTATAGATTCTTTAGCACAACTAGAAAGTGCTGTTCGTGAAGGTTTTTTACAATCTAACTTTACCACAGCAGTCTTCTTAGATATTCATAAAGCTTATGACTCTGTATGGCCAGTGATGGGCATCGATACATGAAAATCGCTAAAGCGATACCGATACATCGATACATGAAGAACGTCTTAGGCGATACCAATACGCCGATACTTTCTAGATATCTTAAGTGATACCGATACCGATACATGCATCGCCGGTACATTTTTATAATTATTCATTTAATATGTAGGTATTAGATATTATTGTTTATATTAGTAATTTGTACGCACTGTAAGTAAAATCAAAGACATTTTAATGGGTTTTATAGATGTAAATAAAAACAATTGCTTTATTTAATGAAAGTATGTTTTAATTTTGTAGGATACATGAATGACTGAAAATATTACACTAACAATTAAAAGTAATTACTATTACCCTTCAAAAATACCAGCTGGCTAAACATCTGGTCAGACAGTCTATTCCTTTTTGGAGCGTGAATGTGACCAGCCAAACTAAACAACCGTTCTACAGGAGCAGAGGATGGTAGTGGTGTGTTATACTTCAGGAAGACCCGTAGAATTCCTGGGTTCTGCCTCGGAGATTGGAGAGAATGACTTTCGTCACCCAGATACTGTAAAACTTCCATCTCAGTGGAATCTTGGGTTGCAGAGACATTAGTGGAAGCAGACTCATAACAGAAGAAATCATCTGCACTTCCGTCAGATGCAGCATCACTTAGTTGTTGCTGGGGGGTCTGCTCGCTGAGGCTCTTAACAGCATTAACCAACATTTCTTGAACCCTCTTTTTGACGACAATGTTAGTATTAAATTTGCCTTTTATTGTCATCCACTTTAACTTGAACAGAGGATTTGAAGACGATGCCAGTATTGCTGCTTTACACTCATGCGACGTATCAAGGCACAGAAACTTTTCAAACCGCTTAGTGAACCCTACTGTGACTGCATTGAGAAGTGGCTGACAATGACGCAATGCCTCCGAATTCAAACGCTCTAGCTTCTTCTCTACAGCTAACAATGTTTCTATATTGTGGTTAATTAATCTCAATAACACAAGTACAAACGTGTTTAAACGTTGCGCCGTACTGTGTGACGTGACCAGTAGAGTAGTACTGTCATTAAATAAATATTTAATAATAATATTATTTATGTAAATTCATAAATATAACTCAGTAGTGTCATATTATAACATCTATTTAAATATTTAAAAATTCTTATTAATGTATCGATGTATCGAAGTATCGATTTTTTTCGATACATTTAAGAAAATTGACCTTAGCGATACCGATAAATCGATACTTTTGTCAAGTAGCTAAAGCGATACCGATACCGATACAAAAGTATCGATCGATACGTATCGGCGATACATGTATCTAGATACTGCCCATCACTGTGTATGGCATCATGGACTGCTTCTCAAAATGTCCAACAAGGAGCTAAGAAGGAATCTTCCAATATTTATCAAGAATTTTCTTAGCAAACGTAAAATAATAGTGTCCTATGGAGGATGTATTTCTGACACCTTTGAAACTGAAACTGGTTTGCCACAGGGTAGTATATTGAGTCCTATTCTCTTCCTTATGTATATTGATGACTTAGTCTCCAATATCCCTGCTCATGTACAAACATCTCTCTATGCAGATGACTGTGCCATTTGATATTCCTCTCCTGATCTCAACACCTGTACCTCTTCCCTTCAGACAGCCTTAGACTGTATAATGGAATGGTCAACCCTCTGGGGTTTAGAATTTTCAGCTAAGTGTCATTACATGATATTTACTCACAGACCTGTCCCAGAATATCCTCCTCTAAAATTAGAAAATCAGAGACTTGCTCGTGTCTATACCAGCAAATTTTTAGGAATGATATGGGACCCCTCTCTCACCTGGGGTCCTCATATAAACTATGTTTGTGAGAGATGCAAACCAGCGGTTAACTTAATGAAGATGCTTGCCCACACATCATGGGGTTCAGATAGGAAGACCCTTCTTTTATTATATTCAACCTTCATACGATCAAGAATAGATTATGGCTTATTTCTCTATGAAACAGCTGCCTCTTCTCACTTACTCAAGTTAGATCGTCTTCAGTATCAGGGCATCAGATTGGCAGTAGGTGCACTAAAGTGTACCCCTGTAGATAGATTGGAGGCTGAGGCTGGTATACTGCCACTTGCATTTAGGAGACAATTATTAGGTCTTATTTAAGTAAATGTATTAGTTTTTCCCCTCATTCCGTCCATAAGCTCTTTGATGACTTCTATATTTATCAGTTTTATTTGTCCCGTCCTTTCCCTTTGCCTTTTGTAGGTCGGATAAAATCTCTCTTTTCACAATTACATATACCATGTGATGCTATGTACTCCTCTCACCCAAAGTGTCAGTATTTGATCTGCTCTGGAAACGTGACATTCCACTTTGATTTGACCATCTTCCCTTTGCACTCAATAAATAATATAGTTTTCTAATCATCATTTAAAGATATAGTACTTAATGGACTCCTCCCTGCTACTGTAATTTACACGGATGGCTCACTGGATCCCATGGGTTCAGCTAAGGCAGGTTTCTGCATTGAAGAAAGGGACTTTTCTTTTGTCCTAGCTAATGGCACACCCATATTTGACGCTGAACTTTTTGCCATTTACAGAGCTCTCCTGTATATGCAGACAGTTCATCCCAGTACTAATAAAATTATAATCTGCAGTGATTCACTATCTTCTCTCTCAGCTATATCTAACACCTCTGTCAAGAACTATCATCTGTATCAAATAATACACCTTTTGCATCTCTTGGAGCCAACAGAGGTTCATTTTATTTGGGTTCCTGGTCATAAAGGGGTTGTGGGAAATGAATATGCTGATGAGATTGCAAGAAATGCACATATCTATGGCACAGAGTATGAGACTTTAGTAACTTTTTCACAAATTAGAACCAAAATAAGGAAGACCATTAACTCACTGTGGCAGAATCACTGGGAGCAACACTTTAATGTAAGAGATGGGACCCTAATTAAAGTAGCTAATGGACATTTCTCCCTCAAGGGACTGTCACGACGGGACGAAGTTGTACTGGCAAGGGTGAGACTGGAAACCTGTTACTTTACTCATCAACATTATTTTTCTAACATTTGTAGAACCTTTTGTACTGCCTGCCAAGGGCCTATGACCAGGGCCGCATTTAGGGGGTAGCGCACCTGGCAAATGTCCAAGGCCCCGCGCCCGATGGGCCCCGCAAATTTCAATTGAAAAAAATTATGGTTTTATGGAACACTATTCTCGAACGATTTCAAAAAACGAATGCATCTCTGCAAAAACAAGGAATGTCGTTAGACTCAGCCACCCTGTTGCTGAAATCACTACTGCAATTTGTTGAAGATCTCAGATCAAGATTTGACGAATTCGAGGACCAGGGCATCGGAAAGTGTGGTCATCGAGTATACAAGGAATCGACTCAACGCACAAAGAAGAGAAAGCGCCATCATGACGAAATCGGAACTGCCGAAGATACGAACCTGACACCAAGAGATTCATTTCGGACCACTGCATTTCTACCGATAAATAATTGATAAACTGTGTACCACTCTGAACACTCGCCTAGAAGCATACGCTGTCCTGCAGAAAAGATTTGGATTTTTGTATTTCCTTCTAGTCCTGGACATCGACAGTCTTCGACGGTCAGCTGAACATCTAGTAGAATGCTATCCGTCTGATCTGGAGAAAGAGCTGGTAACAGAAGTTGTGCAGTTCGCTGCCCTAATGAAACTCACCGAAAGTGAAACAGAATCCCAGACGGAACGTGAAGACATGTGCAACAGATTTTATCGGCATATGAACACAAACGAACTGAAAGGAACATTCCCAAACATGGAAATAGCAATGAGAATATACCTGTGTATGTTTGTCACGAACTGTTCTGGTGAACGTTCATTCTCGAAACTCAAACTGATCAAAAATTACCTTCGATCCACAATGGGCCAGGAGCGCCTTTCGTCCCTTGCGCTGTTGAGTATAGAGCATGAGGTGTTACAGTCGGTGAGTTTCGAGGACACAATCACACAGTTTTCCAAACAAAAAGCCAGGAAGCGTCCTACGTAATATTCATTACAAATCCCTTTTAAATAGAGGCGAATCGGTTCTTCCCGAACTTTAAAAAAAAAAAAAAATCTACACTCTATCTACAGTACAGTAAGCTGTACAGTTTAACTGTTTATTAAGTGCATTAAAACTGTGTAGCTGTTTATTAAGTGCATTACAATAACTGTGTAGATGTTTCTAGTGCATTACAACTGTGTAGCCTACTAGTGTAGCTGTATACACTGTATGTGTACATAGTTAAGTTATAGTCTTTAATATCACATTAATAAGCCGAATGGCTTCCGCATGTGTGTTTTGTGGGTGTTAAAAAAATGTATCTGTTATGTGCATTACAAAATATTGTCATTCATTAGCACACTAAAATAATACATCCCGAGAAATAGTTTGCCCAAGGCCCCGCACACTGTAAATGCGCCCCTGCCTATGACTTTACATCATCTTTTCACTGAGTGCCCAGTTTTGAGAGAGATCGGTTTCCTTTGATTGAATATTGCAGAAGGTATAACAGGAATTTGTCACTTCTTATCCTCCAGTCGGAGGACTTTCCTCTTAAAATAATACTAACCTTCCTTCGTATCACCAACTTTTATGATAGCATTTGATCCGTTCAATGCTACCTTTGTATATTTTTTCCAATGTGGTATTGTGTTGCTGTGATAGGTTAATGTTATTGAGCATGAATAATATACCTGTGATTGGCATTTCTCCTACTAATAGATGGTGCAATAGTAGTTAGTTTATACCCTCATAATTTCACCTCATTAGTTAGCGTACTAACAGGCCATATCATCATTCTGTCCTTGTGTGTTCTGAAAATAGGCCCAGAACTGAAGATGAAGTTGGCTTCCATTATATCCTTTTTCAGCTCGTGGTTCATGCTCTCATTATTTATAAAACCCTAGTCACTTATAACTTAGTGTAAGACGTGTATGTGTGTGTGTATGTGAATGACCCTTCGTGGTTGGCTGCACAGAAAACAGACTAATAATAATAATAATAATAATAATAATAGTCTCGCCCATGCTTTAGTGTCGCTCGCCAGGAAACTTGATCGTCATGGCTGAAAGGTGTGGCGGTTGTAGTGAAGACTATTGGTCGATTATTACTGAATTTCATAAGAATAACCCTGCAACTTTCTCCTCCTTGCGTTCACACGGTGTATTGCCTAATACTGTAGTGTTCAGTGTCCGAACTGTGAATTGCCGTGTTTCTATCGTGAAGACAAACATCACTGGTTTTGTAAACCTGGCCCTTCATTGGCTTTACCAGGATTTTCCGATTCTGATTAAGGTAAGATTTTGGTAATATTCCTGATCTGTTAGGTTAGGTTAGGTTATATATTAAAAGTATGTTTTTCCGATTGTTTTTGATGTTGTTTGAACGAAATTAACCTTCGTTTTTATCGCAAATCACTACCTTCTGAGGTTATAGTGGGGGGGGGGGGGGAGCTATCTCGGAAACTAGTGATTTCCAAGAGAAACAAAGGTTATATTCGTTCAAACCACATCAAAAACCATCAGAAAAACATAGTTTTGATTTACAAAGCCTGTAATGTACACTTGTAAAAATTTAGTTTTTAAATGCTGGTTTCTAATGTTTTGGAGTTTTGTGAGGTTTTGTTAACTGTTTATGTTTTAAAGGGACTTCTACGTTGGTGAGTTAATTGAAATGTACTTCCATGTTGTGTTGTTTGGTTAAATGAGTTTGTACTGTATTCAAACCTCCTCCCACTTCAGACTAATCAATCCCCATAGTTTCGTAGGGTAAATGTTACTCCTCCACAGGTAGATCTGGAGGGGTTGGCGTTTGAATCCTGTACTGTTTTTGTGTTGTTTGGTCTTTGGCCAAGAGAGGCCATAAGACCCTTGTTGAGTAGTTTGACCCATGACCAAGATAGGCCATAAGACCCATTTAATAGTAATTTGGCCCATGGCCAAAGTAGGCCATAAGACCTTTGTAGTAGTAGTTTGGCCCATGGCCAAGGGAGGCCATAAGACCCTTGTAATAGTTTGGTCTCTGGCAAGGTGGGCCATAAGACCCTTGTAATAGTTTGCCCTATGGCCAAGGTAGGCCACAAGACCCTTGTAATAGTTTGCCCTATGGCCAAGGTAGGCCACAAGACCCTTGTAATAGTTTGCCCTGTGGCCAAGGTAGGCCATAAGACCCTTTAGAGTAGTTTGGGCTACGGCCAAAGTAGGCCGTAAGACCCTTTAGAGTAGATTGGGCTGCGGCCAAAGTAGGCCATAAGACCCTTTGTTTGTTTGTATGTGCCATTGTCTAACCATATAATTTTTGGCAGAAAATTATGTGCACAGAACCAGTGTTCAAAACTAGGATTCACCACTCGAGTGAAGTCAATACCCGTAGTTATGATCGAGTAAATGTTATACGTCCTACAGGTAGGTTTGGAAGGTTTGAGGTTTTGAAGGAATCCAATCTGTCTGCAAGGAATGCATGTGTCTAAAAGTTTGTTTACTTTGTGGTGTATTTTATGGTGTGTGTCTGTTGATGAAATCTGTTGAGTGATTCTTCTTTAATTAAAAGAAGAATTGGATGCTTGGAGTTATATGTATATGTGTAAATGTATATTTTGTTGTTGGGTTTTATTTTTGAGTTTGTGTTAGGTTAATCAATTTGGCTGAGCAAAGATCCTCAAATGTTGCATTTGAGACCCTTATATCAAGCCTTGTCTGTTTTATGCCTATATATGAAATAGGAATTAGAATGTTGCGCCTACATATGAAATAGGACTTAGAATAGGTTATGCCTATATGTGAAATAGGACTTAGAATAGGTTATGCCTATATGTGAAATAGGACTTAAAAGCGGTTGCGCCTCTATGTGAAATAGGACTTAGAATGCGTTATGCCTATATGTAAAATAAGATTTAAGATAGGTTACGCCTATATGTGAAATAGGACTTAGAATGTTTGTGTTAAAACTATATGTGAAATAGGACTTGGGTTAGCCTATGTGTTAAACGGGACTTAAGATGGGTTACGCCTATATGTGAAATAGGACTTAGAATAGGTTACGCCTATATGTGAAATAGGACTTAGAATAGGTTACGCCTATATGTGAAATAGGACTTAGAATAGGTTACGCCATATGTGAAATAGGACTTAGAATAGGTTATGCCTATATGTGAAATAGGACTTAAAAGCGGTTGCGCCTCTATGTGAAATAGGACTTAGAATGCGTTATGCCTATATGTAAAATAAGATTTAAGATAGGTTACGCCTATATGTGAAATAGGACTTAGAATGTTTGTGTTAAAACTATATGTGAAATAGGACTTGGGTTACGCCTATGTGTTAAACGGGACTTAAGATGGGTTACGCCTATATGTGAAATAGGACTTAGAATAGGTTACGCCTATATGTGAAATAGGACTTAGAATAGGTTACGCCTATATGTGAAATAGGACTTAGAATAGGTTACGCCTATATGTGAAATAGGACTTAGAATAGGTTACGCCTATATGTGGAATAGGACAGAATAGGTTATGCTTACACGGGAAATAGGACTTAGAATGGGTGTTAAGTGGGTGTAGGTTTGAGTTCGTGCAATTGCTTTAGGTGGGTGTAGGTTTGAGTTCGTGCAATTGCTTTAGGTGGGTGTAGGTTTGAGTTCGTGCAATTGCTTTAGGTGGGTGTAGGTTTGAGTTCGTGCAATTGCTTTAGGTGGGTGTAGGTTTGAGTTCGTGCAAATGCTTTAGGTGGGTGTAGGTTTGAGTTCGTGCAAATGCTTTAGGTGGGTGTAGGTTTGAGTTCGTGCAAATGCTTTAGGTGGGTGTAGGTTTGAGTTCGTGCAATTGCTTTAGGTGGGTGTAGGTTTGAGTTCGTGCAAATGCTTTAGGTGGGTGTAGGTTTGAGTTCGTGCAAATGCTTTAGGTGGGTGTAGGTTTGAGTTCGTGCAATTGCTTTAGGTCGGTGTAGGTTTGAGTTCGTGCAAATGCTTTAGGTGGGTGTAGGTTTGAGTTCGTGCAATGCTTTAGGTGGGTGTAGGTTTGAGTTCGTGCAATTGCTTTAGGTGGGTGTAGGTTTGAGTTCGTGCAAATGCTTTAGGTGGGTGTAGGTTTGAGTTCGTGCAAATGCTTTAGGTGGGTGTAGGTTTGAGTTCGTGCAAATGCTTTAGGTGGGTGTAGGTTTGAGTTCGTGCAATTGCTTTAGGTCTTTGTGATGTTAAAGTTCTGAGTTTAATTTTGTGATGTTAATGAGTCTTATGAGTAAGTTAAATTGCTGAAATAAATTTTCAGTTTTAGTTAGGATAGGCCTTGAGTGTAAAGAGTAAGGCCTACTTTGAGAGGCAGGCTTTTAGTAGGTCTAAATTGTTTGAAGTAGGCCTAGGTGTACGAGTATATTAGGCCTATTACTTAAGGTAAATTAAAGTGGGCCTACTAAATAGGCTTATGTTGTGGGCCTACTAAATAGGCTTATGTTGTGGGCCTACTAACTAGGCTTATGGTGAAGCGGGTCTATTTCGTATAGGACCTAAAATGAGTTAAGCCTGTTAAATGAAGCTTTGTTTTGAGTTTAAAGAGTAGGACCTATTAAATAGGCTTAAGGTGAAGTGGGCCTACTAAATAGGCCTAGATTGAAATTGCCCTATTTGTATAGGACCTAAAATGAGTTAAGCCTGTTAAATGAACAAGGCTTTGTTGACGGTTATCATCGGCCTTAGCCTTCGCCGATTGCTACGTTAGGTACGGTAGAGTTACGGTTAGTGTAAAGGTAAAGTTTGTGTTAGTGTATATTTTAGAGGGGTCAGTTCTCCACATTGGCCACCAATATGAAAAAACTATATAGGGCTATGGGTTGATTGCCTGTTACCCTCATCCGTTGGAAATTTCCAGCAGATTTCGGTGGAAAGTTAACGACAAAAGCCCTACGTTATTCGTTAAAGAGTTATGTTTGTGAAGGTCTTCAAAGCACCTCATTAAGTAGTTGTTTTGGTTAATGTTAAATTTATAAGCCTTTGGTATTTAGCACTGCCTTATCGTAAAGAAGGAAAATTACCGTACCTTATTATTTCTTTGGGGCCTCGCTTCTGGTTGTAGAGCGCGACGATCTCTTTCGATGTAGGGCCGAAGACGATGGACAACGAATTTATTTGGTTTAATTAATATAGGCAATCACTACCCTTGAATACTTGAAGGAATAGGTCTATCCTTTTGAATTATTAGGTTTATATTATTAGGTATTCACTCAGAACTTATAGGAAGATTAATTACGTCTCCCTTGCCTAAAGCTTCGTTTGGAACTCAGCCGCTTTGAGTGCCGCTAATATAAATCTTTTGTGTTCAATTTCGCTGACTTTACAAAGTTCGTTTACTCTTCTCTCGAAGTAATTTTCATGAGTCAGCAATGGAAAATTTTGATACGAAATAATTCGTTTTTCTTGTTGTTATGTGGACCCAATGCCTGCATATTGGGTTCTATGTATGGCAATTATTTTCATTCCCAATAGGCTATGTCGCCAATTCCGAGGCAATTTTGTAGGTATTTAATTCAATGAATTAATAATTTGTATTTAATTAAGAAATAAAGGTACCATATTGTAAGCATATACAGGGTGTCCGAGAATTATCTGTACAATTTTTGGCTGTTATTAAAAGTCAACTATGAAGTGTAGAAATTCCAGTGTTGTCCCACTTTACAGAGAATCTCATTAAGTTTTTTCTGATACCAAGTTTTGACAAGTTTTTTAGAAATTCCAGTGTGTCCGAACATTATCTGTACAATTTCATCTTTTAATAAAATTCTTGATAACACACGTAAAATTCTTAAACAAGATTATTTAGAATCTGTATTTTCAAAAGTTTCTTTTATTAAAGTAACGTTGTTACAAACATTCGATATGTGCACCATTAGTGATTCGCAAAACATCCAATCGATACTCCAAATGTTACCATGTACGCAGGGCCGGATTAACCATTAAGCAAAATAAGCCCGTGCTTAGGGCATCAAGGGAAGGGGGGCACCACAGAAATTTTCCATTGTCGGATTTACCATGGATTTATTATACTATTATAATCGCGGCTTATAGCCTATAAGTTGTTGAAAACTGAATTATATATATTCATATATAGTATTTTTTTTTTTCATTGTTTGAATTTGTAGTGGACAACAACCCTTTTGAGAGAATAAATATATTTCGTTGTAATCACACACTTTACGCTTTGCGTTATTATTTTGTTTATATCAAATCTTTGAGCGCCATATTAAAAATACATATAGATTAAATATTTTCGTGTGCTATAGTAAATGTAAAAACAAGATTCAGTCATGCTGAACTTTATAAAATAATTGTAGAAGACAATATTGAGTGTGCCTTCCCAAATGTAGAAATTGCCTTTCGTATTTTTTAACATTAATGGTCACAAATTGCTCAGCTGAGCGTTCATTTTCTCAGCTGAAGTATATTAAAAATACCAACAGAACAACTATGCAACAAGGCAGGCTGGATGCCTTATCTCTACTAAGTATAGAAGCAGATGTGTTACGTAAGATTAGTTTTGAGGATCTGATCAAAGACTGCAATTAAAAAAAGTAGGAGAAAACTTTTCAAATATAAATGAAGTGGAAGTATACAAAAATAAACATTATTTTCCATCTTACTGTAAGTTTTGTTTCATTTCAAAAAATAAAATTTTATTTTATGGTTTATTTTTGTTTATATTTTGAATTACATATATATGGGGCACCAAAATCTTTTAAGTGCTTAGGGCCTCTAAAGGTCTTAATCCGGCCCTGCATGTACGCTGCAGCATATCCACATCAATTCGCTCAATAGCAGCTGTGATTCTTGCTTTTAAATCATCAATGTCTGTCACCCGCGTACATTTCTAAAAAACTTGTCAAAACGTGGTATCAGAAAAAACTTAATGAGATTCTCTGTAAAATGGGATAACACTGGAATTTCTACACTTCATGGTTGACTTTTAATAACAGCCAAATATTGTACAGATAATTCTCGGACACCCGGTATAGTTTTTCCATAAATAACACTAGAAAAGGACATGAAGCCATTGGGGCCTATCAAGGTTAACCAGACCAGGTTGAGAAAAATTTCCGTCAGAAGCTATTTAATATTTTAGCAGACAACAACAGTAATCTGAGTCAAGTTGTTAACAATTGCAATCAACACTGGCTGACTTTATTGTGGCAGACTATAAATTATATTAAAGAAGAAGAAACACTGAGCTTTCAGGGGTAACTAAGAGATACTTTTACTGAACTGTGGAAGCAAATATAGAAGTTAAATAAGTGTAGAATATAGTAAGGTATCATGAATCCATGATACCATCAGTCGGTTGACGGTCATAACGTCCCACGGAAAAATCGGCCCAAGGCAGGACGATAACGGCTCACAATAGGTGGAAACCGGCCATGTATTATATTCAGTAATAATTACAATACTGCAAATAAGATAGGGGCATAACCGGGCAATATCCTATTTTGGCGTCCCAAATTATTCAACCAACCAAAAATAAACGAATAGCGTCCCAAATTATTTAACAGCATTAGCTTTGTTTTGATGAATCATTTTTGTTGATTTCTTATGAGAAAACATGGCTGGAATGCCCGGTTAAGTTAACTGTACGCCCTTGACGATTGGTTAGGTTAAGTACTGATATTTTTGTTAGTTTAAACGAAAATATCAAGACAACGTAACCAATCGTCAAGGGCGTACAGTTGACCAAATCTGACATTCAATAATTTTCACATAGGTTTCGATTAATTTTAAGCAACTTTTACCAAGAATGTGAGCATTTATTTTTGATACATAGACAAGTATATCATACAGGATACTCAGGGCCGGCTCAAAGAGTTGTGGCACCCTGAGCCAGTTTTGCTTTGGTGCCCGTCCCCATCCCATTTTTTATATAAAAGTTTTTTTTAGTTAAAAAATAACAAACTTTTTTATATAATTTTATTGTTTATTTCATTCATTACATTTTATTAAAATCTTAAAATAAAAAGTATATTTTATTAATTTGAATTCAATAACCAAGTAGCATTAATAACATACATACTCGTTAAAATTTCTGCTTCAAAGATTAACTTTTCGGGCCTTAGCAGCTGCAAATCTTTCGATTATTTCATCCAAATCTAAATCCTTGGTGATAGCATGTTCAGTTGATAAGGTTGCCAACCCATCCAACCGATCTTGTTTCAGCGTGGAACGGAGATAAGTTTTGATTAATTTCATCTTTGAAAAGCTCCGTTCTGCGCTGGCCACTGATACTGGCAATGTTACAAGAATTCTCAGCGCCACAAAAAGATTTGGCAATGATGCCGTCAAATTTTCTGAGCACATGAATTGCAAGATTTTCGTTGGAGAATAACTGCCTTCGAAATGGTTTCGCAAATATTTCAATTCTTCGTATAAATCGATGCCGAAGACCATCTGCAAGCAGAATTTCTAAATCCATACAATTCTTACGCAGCTCGTTGTCACTCATTTCTGTGGCATTATTCAAATTGTATAGAAATTGGAATTGATCGTTATGCTTTACGATCAACTCAAACCTGTCTTTCAATGACTGGATTGCGTTGTCTAAAATACTGTTGAAAAAGTTGATACTAAAATTTTCCTTCTCTGTCATTCCAATTTCGTCTTCGTGTTCATTATCAAACATTATTTTTCGGCGGCAAATTCTTGTTTGCTCAAATTCAGGTTCAATTTCCAATTCGATTGCCAACTTTTTTGCATCGTCTAGAACGCATTTAAATTTATAATCTGTTCTGCAATTTTTAAGGTATTCGATTGATTTTGAAAGCAGGGAGACAGCTTGCGACATATCCAAAATGACCTCTTGAAGGGCTTTGATTGTGATGGTTATTTGGCTCAAAATGTCGTACCAAACAGCAGATAGCAGATAAATTTGAAACTTCCAATTTTTTGTAATAGAGCACTCGCCTTCGATATGTTTCTTGCAGCTGTTATTGACGTTACACTAATTTGTTCGTCCCAAAAACTGTTTAATGTCTGTATAATTTCCTTAAGTTGATGTCTCAACGGTCTCAACGCATCTATGCGACTGGCCCATTTGGTTTCGCTAAATCCCTTCAATGTCAAGCCTTTTACATTTTGTCTAAGTATGTCAAATCGTTGTGTAGACGACGAGAAAAAAACGTAAAGGTGTTGTTATTTTATTTTATTTGATTGGGTTCAGAATCCCAGCTGAGCCCCGAACGGCCAAGCTCTAAGGGGCCACTTCAACCTACAGCCCAAGTTTAGCTAGACTAAAACTTACCGACTTGGAGGCCCTATTAGGTCCTACCTCAGAGTTGCTGACTTGATGTGGGCCTACCTTAGGCCTCAGTTGCATAAAATTAAGATAAAAAACAAAAGGGGCACTATTTATGGTCTTCTTTCTAAACCTTGCAACACCAACACAACACTGCACGATGCAACAATCTTGTATCTAAACAACCAAACTGAATTGCAAGAGAGCTCTCTATAAGACCACGCCCTGTAAGTGCCGCATTCAACAAACGAGTAGAAAGGACGCGCCAGTGCCCCAAAAAATGATGCCACAAGAGTGCCCAAATAATGATGCCACAAGAGCCAAAAAATGCTAGCTCTAAATTAAGTGAATTTTTCACTAACCTTACAATTATGAGATGGATATATATACACCTTAACTTAATATATACAAGCAATGCTGCAGCATCAGTCAGCTTAGTCATCATATCGCCTTGTGACAACAATGACTCTTCCTCTTCTAGATTTTCTAACACTTCCCACCGAAGAGGCATTGTTGTCATTACCTTCGGCAAGTTCAGCCAAACCTTCTCCATGAGGCTGTAACCCAAATGCTTCATCTTGACTATCCGTGTTTTTGCTGATTTCTAGTTTTTGTATAGGTCTCTTTAATATTCCTCCTGAAGTATTTACCAGTGCAGACCTAACTAAATTGTCTTTGCCAACAAACAACTCTTCAATTATGCCAAGCTTCCAGCATTGCCTTGGTCTTTCATCCCCAGTCATTACCACTTCTCCCACCTTGATACAATTTGTATTGGAACCCTTTACATTGCCTGATGGGTAATAATTGAGTTCCGGCAAGTATTCCATCTGCCACCTCTTCCATAACTGATCTTGTAGCTCTTCAAGGTACTTGAACCTTCTGGTTAACTCTTCTTGACTGCTCTGGATAGGCTGTAAGTCTTCTGGCAAACTGGGGTTTGATGTTAATCATTTACCACAAAGAAAATGAGTTGGTGTCAATGGCTCTGCATCCTGCATACTGTTATAAACAAAGGTGATAGGCCTGCTGTTCACCATTGCTTCTACTTCACACAAAACAGTGCAGAATTCTTCTTTGCTCAAATGAGCATTAGCCAAAAGTTTCTTTAATGGACACTTTACACTTCTCACTAGCCTTTCCCAAATTCCTCCCCACCATGGTGCTCTCTCTACAATAAACTCCCACTGTACCCAGTGCCGTAACAAGGGCGAGGCGAGTGAGGCACTTGCCTCGGGTGCGCAAAGCTGAGGGGCGCAGAAAAACTATATAAAATATGTAACTACTATCCCAAGCACGCCATTCCATTAGGGAATGGGCGCATTTCTATAAATTTTCAGTACTTTACCCTGGTGTATATTAAAATATTCGATAACGTTGCGTGATTTCATCATTTGGCAGATAGCCAAGTAATCATGATTGTTCATATGCCTGGGGCGATGTCGGTATGTAGCTGTGTGTATTGAGATGATGCAAGCACACTTCTGGACTAGATGTAATGGGCGTCGTTGGTATCTAATAAGTGGTGTGTGTGTGTGTGTGTGTGTGGTGCAAGGTCGTTTCCTGGCATAAGCAGACTAAGCGGCCGCTTAGGGCCCCGCTGCTACTAGGGGGCCCTAGACAGGCTCCCAGGTCATGGCTCAGTGAGCAAGAATAGGAATATAGCTGAAGTTATTATTAATATTATTATTATTATTATTATTATTATTATTATTGTCGTATAAATTAAAGTTTTTGTATGAGACAAATGTGATAAAACGGAGACAAACGAAATGTTTTGGTCGTTATGTGTAAATAACTATTGCGAGATCTTATTTCTATATTATTTAACTTTATTCTTACTATATGCTTATACTTTCCTAAATGTTTAATTTTTCTAGTATTGTAAAGCATTATTTCACTAATTTACTAATTATTAAGAGATTTTGTAGCACTTTAAAACCTAGGATTATTTTCATGTTTTCAAGTTTATTAATTCTTTTCTCATCTTTTTCAGACAATGTGAATTTTGTTGGTTAAAACCTAATTGGTCTGATTATATTTATTTGAATGTATTTGATTAACGTTACAATTATAACAATTATTATTATTATTATTATTATTATTATTATCATTATCATCTTTATTATCATGATTATTATTATTTAGCAGATTAGTTGTGGTTAACTAGATGTGACTTCGTGCATCTTGGAAAATGAAACGACATTATCCATCAGGAGCTGAAAAACGGAAAAAGAAGAAAATAGAGGAGAAACTTTCCAGTAGCGGAGGTGAGATGTGCCACTTGTATATTCTTATGATTACAGTTCAGGCAACTAGGTTAGGTAGACCATCAAGCTAGGCAAGTGCTCAGGAATCGTGTAGAGTAAGCTAGTCTCTGTAATATTTATAATATTTCGAAATGTGAAATTTAATGGATCACATCACTTCAAATTCTGTTCACACAGATCAATTATCAAACAAGATAAGAAAGAGTATTTTAGCAAAAACTAACAGAATATGTAATGTTATGTTCTTCTCAGAAGCACTACTGAAATATTTAGAAAAGCCATCCTCAGCAAAGCCTGATGAGCATCATGAGCCAACAGCAGGACCATCCTCTATGCAACCTCAAACACCAGTAGAAGTAGAGCCTGATGAACCAACAAGTGGCCCATCTTCTGTTCAGCTTCAAACACCACACACAGGCATTTCTACTGAGCAACAAGAACCAGGATCTGCTCCACCACTTGATCCGTATGACTGGCCAGTTTTCCTGTCAGATGCCTTGAAGACAGATCTGGTGTCTCGAGGACCATTTCAAATCAGTCCAGATTTCACATTCCCTAAAAGAGAGGACGGTAGAAGCGTTCATCACCATTACACGTACAGAAACATTAATTAATGGGGAAAAAATAAAGCGAAGCTGGCTGATGTACTCTAGAAGGAATGATGCTCTTTATTGCTTCTGCTGCAAGTTGTTTTCAAGGAAGTCGTCCAAACTAATTATGGATGGACTTTCAGACTGGATAAACGTTGATTCGCTTCTGAAAGGCCATGAAAATAGTTCAGAACATGCAGATAACATGACAACATGGAAGGATCTGGAACTGCGGTTAAAAACTGGGAGCACCATTGACCAAATTGAAATGTCATTAATGGAGGTAGAGCGAAGACGCTGGCGAGATGTTCTCACACGTCTTGTAAGTATAATCCAATCAGTGGCAGAGAGAAACCTTGCTTTCAGGGGGTCTTCCTCTACATTGTACAATCGAGACAATGGCAACTTCTTGAAGGAGGTTGAGCTGCTTGCCAAATTTGATCCAGTGATGAAACAACACATCATCAGAGTCGAAAGTGGCCAATATAGTCATTCAAGTTACCTAGGATCATCATTCAAAATGAGCTCATTGGATCCATTAGTGGGAAGATCTTGGATGCCATTGTTGCAGAAATAAAACAAACTAAATATTACTCACTCATTTTAGACTGCACTCCAGACATAAGCCACCAAGAACAGATGTCGATTATTATCAGAACTGTTAAAATGGGTGAGTACCAGGAATAAAAGAATACTTCTTGGGCTTTCTTGAGGCTTCAGAAAGTACAGGCCTGGGTTTATCAGTTCTGATTCTGAAGAGACTAGATGAACTGAATATTCTCTTTGATGACTGCAGAGTCAGGTAGGTTGCACCAACTCATATTTGTGAAAATTATTGTATTTTTTGAGGATTGTTAATTATTTTTAAGTTGTAAAATTGCCGAATTTTATGCATAAAATCGCGCGCGCGGCATTCGCGCAACGTAAACAAACAAAATATCGGACCTTATTTCATCAAAATAATCAATTAAAATTCGGCTTTCTTAACAAAACGATGCTTGAAACTTATTGTAAATGCATTATAGATGTTTATTAGTGTATTATTTTGTATTTTTTAATGATATTTACCTATAAAATGTGTAGCAAATTAAGTTATTTTATGATGCGTTCATTTAATTGTGTTTATTTTCAGATATTTCATAAAAATGAGTAAAAAACGAAAGTCTGCAGTGTTAACTCGAAGTGATAGTGCCAAAAAATTCAGTGGCCAGCCTTCCCCTTTGGATAAAACAGAGCCTCCTACCCTCCGCCAAGTTATTCAGTACAGTTATTTCCTCCAAAACAGCCACCCGCACTTGAAAGACTATGATATTGCTAAAATGATAGCAAAGGATGTGATTGAGATCTGGCAGGCAGTGAACCCGCGGCTGCCCCTGTATGAGGAATATTATGTAGTGAAATTGGTGGATAAAGTGTGCTTCAAGAAAGCAAAGGAGATAAACAGGAAATCTGTTTCTACAGTCCAGGAGCAGAATCTGGAGGAAGAGCTGGATAAACTTTTTGACATTTCTGCTTGCACCTGTAAGCTACCTGTTCGTCCCTGTGATGACAATGCTGTGAAGTGCAAGAAAGAAAATTGTCAAACACAGCACATAATCTGCACTTGTCCTCCCAGTAAGAAGGTAATGCTGTTATTTTTTTAACTTTTAACTGGCCTAACTTAGTGCGATTAGGTGCCTTTTAAATGGAAGGAAATTCAATGCTTGTAATTGAAAAATATCCGCATTTTCCTCCTGTAATCTTCCTTCCCCCCCCCCTGATAATAGAAATTAATAATCAATTTTTTCTCAGGATTTTATCTCTTATTTTAGATCCGCTATTTAATATACTTTAATATTTCAGGTTCCAGTAGAGGAGAGGGAATACTTGAGAGATCAGAGGGCCAAAATAGGACCCAAGGGCTCTTTCCAGCTGGGATCTGTGGATAAAGCTGCTGTGAAGAGAGACCAGAGGGCTGCAGCTGAAGCAGAAAGATTACAGAGCCAGATTCAACAGCAGCAGGAAGTGGATTTGGCCACTTTTGCCTCCACACCTTCACAAGATATTTCTTTTGAATCCAGCTCAGGAGAATCAGGAGAGGCAATATATGTTTTTTTCTATATCTTATCCCATTTTTACCCAAATTTATCCCTACTTTTTGTCCCTATTTCCCCCCCTTTTTCCCCCATTTTCACTTTAGTAATTTATTCTTATTTCCGCCCATTTTCGTCGATTTTTACCCATATTTTCCCTACTTTTTCCCCTATTTTCCCTCATTTTCGCTTTAGTAATTTATTTTTTATTTTCATTTCAGCCATCTGGTGGTGAAGCTGAAGAGTTCAAGCCAAGGAGGCACCCAAGTGGAGGTTACAGCTTTTTGAAAACCCCCAGATATGCCATGGAACTGATCAGGGGTGATGTTTCTTCCAATCTTGGGGCAAGTCTTGCTAATGCCTTCCTCCTGGACTTACAAGCTATGAGCCTGCTTAAGCCTGGCCTTGATGTGAAACAGATAATAGTTGATAAATCGAAAATGGACAGGGAAAAAGCTAGAATGAAAGTGAAAAGTGATGAAAAGCACAATGAGGGTCTGGAAAAGTTAGTCTGTATTGGGGTTGATGGGAAAGTTGACAAGGACACTTTGCTGTACAGAGAAGTTAAGGATGAAAATGGGGAGACTAAGCTGAAGAAAGGAAAGGGAAAAGAGCACCATTTGACTTTCACAAAGGAGCCGGGAACTGAAAGTGGAACATATCTTACTCACAGAGTCATCCCAATTAAAGCTACCCACTGGTCAGAACTAATTAACCTTTCTCAAAGTGGCATCTGTGAACCTGCTCTCACAGAAGACTTTTCTGACCAGGAGCTTCAAGAAGCATTGCTGAATGGCACCAAGCTGGAGCTGCCTGATCTGCCTTCACATTCTCAGAGTGTTGAAAGGGCCGTGAAGCTGACATCTGAAGCTTCCCATACTGTTTATGGACTCGAATCAAGGCACAAACACATTCTGGCCAAAGCCCTAAGCCGCCAGATGAGGCCTTCCTTTGCTTCTAAGGGCTCTTACAGTGAAAATTATGATGATCTTGGGATCTAAATGTGTCTATTTGACTCTGTACATGTTTTTTTTACTTTTTTTCAATAAAATTGTAACTTTTTTCAGGATTTTTTATGAAAATAGCATGATTTTTTCGGCCGAAAATTGCGAAAATGCGGTATTTTTCGGTACGATTTTTTGACGAGTTTTGAAATGGTTTCTTCAAAAAACGGTTAAAGCTAGGGATCTGAAATTTTTTGTCAGTTATTATCATATTAAGCCCTGACTATCTCGACTAGTCCAAAGTCGATATCTAAAAAAAATGCGGAAAATCAACCTACCTTACTGCAGAGGACAGTCATATGATAACGGAGCGAACATGAAGGGCAAGAACAAAGATGTTCAGGCAAGGTTATTAGAGAACTGTCGTGCACTCTATGTTCCATGTGGGGCTGACACTCTGAATCTTGTAGTGGCTGATGCAGCTAAAGCTTCCACAGATGCCATCAGCTTCTTTGGCAACGTACAAAAATTGTACAACCTTTTTGCAGCAGCTACACAGAGATGGACAATCCTAAAGAAGCACGCGAACATAACACTCAAGTCTTGGAGTGAAACCAGGTGGGAGAGCCGGCTGAAGAGCATTGAGGCTGTGCGATACCAGAGCCACAACATCAGAGAGGCCCTGTTGGAAGTCAGAAACAATGCCACAGATGCCATAGCCAGGACTGAAGCACAAGCACTTGCAGAGGAGGTAGGGTCTTATCGCTTTCAGATTTGCACAGTAGTATGATATGCCATTCTTCATGCAGTTAACCATGTGAGCAAACTTCTGCAGTCTCCTACAATGCAGTTTGATGTGGCAGTCAACCTCTCAACAAAAGACTTACTCACCAACTACAGAAACACAGGTTTTGTTGCAGCACAAGTCGTAGCTAGGGACATACGTGAGGAAATGAATGTGGAGGCTGTGCTGAAGGAGAAGAGGCTCAGATCCACTAAAAAGCACTTTGCTTACGAAGCTCCTGACGAACCATTTACAGAAGCCTTAAAGAGGCTGAAAGTCAAATTTTTCAATGTGGTGGTGGATTGTGCCATCGGGTCAATAAATGAGAGATTCAAAACATTAGATGATGTGAGGGACATATTTGGGGTTCTCCTAAACTTCACCACAATGAACAAGGAAGACTTGTCCTGCAAGTGTGAAAAGCTCTCTAAGATACTGAGCTCTGGAGCTGACTCTGACATTGATGGAAGAGAACTAGCCCTCGAAATTAAGAACTTGCCGACTTTACCTTCACACAACATGACTGCATTGGAGCTTCTCTCCTTCATTCATCAGAAGCAACTGGAGGAACTATACCCCAATCTCTGGGTTGCACTAAGAATTGCCTGCACTCTACCTGTGACAATAGCGTCAGCCGAGAGGAGCTTCTCTAAGATGAAGCTAATCAAGAACTACCTCAGATCATCAATGGGGTAGGATCGCGTCAGTGGCCTTGGCATCATAAACATCAACCAGGACGTTGGCAGGGAGATTTCATATGATGATGTTATTGATGATTTCGCCCAGAAAAAATCTTGGAGGCAAAGATTTTGAAGATACAAACTGTTCTGTATAACTGTTAGCTATTACACGATTGTATCGTACAGTTAGTAATTGTTTGGTAGTTGATAATTGCATTATTTTTTTATACATAGTCCTGTGTCATTTATTCTAAATAATGTATAAGCTAATTTTCAGGAATTTCATGAAAAATATTTTTTCTGTTTGTCTTCTGAAAGTACATATTTGTTGTTTTGGACATAAATGTTTCATTAAAGTTATTTCACAATTGTTTTTTATTGACACAGCCATTTTTTGTATGTGTGTGCTGAGGTGATGTAGTAAGGTGTGAGTTGGTGGATGGAGGGGTGGGGCCTCAAATGGGTATACTGCTTAGGGCCCCCTAATGACTAGAAACGGCCCTGCGTGTGTGTGTGTGTGTGTGTGCGTGCAGTGAGTGAGTGAGTGATATAGCAAGTATAATCAACTGAGTTTTGTACGAATTTATTTATTTATTTCATTTATTTTTCAGACTATCAGAGCAAAACCCTGGATCATGAATGATAAACGACCGTCTGGGGCAGAGTACCGTAAGCGGCGAAAACACGCCACAGTAGAAAATGAAAAGATTTCGAAGGAACTGGGAAAATGGTTAGTGAAAAATACATCGAACGCTGAAAATACAGTAATAGTTCACCTCTCCGACGTCATAATCTCGGCACCGGTGTGTGATAGTCACAGTGACAATTATCCTATAACTTTAGCGACTTCAGCACCGGGTGACCAGCACACTGATCTCGAGGTCTCAACTTCGTCACCGATTACGAATGTTGACATTAAGAATGGATACGACTGGCAACAAAATTCAACTGTAAATGCAAATCAATTTTAACGATCCACCATCCTGGCTCTTAAGATGATCTACCGATTACGGAATACTTTGCAAGAGATGCGTGGAAGCAATAGCGATATGGTAAATATTTTTACTGATTGTAAAAAAAGCTGAAAGTATAGAAATACTAGCAGAATTTATGGAACCCAGAAAGCGAAAACATTAAAGACAGCAGATTTATGATGCGGAGGACAAAAGTCATAACTTATCAGCTGAACAGTCGTTCAAAATACAAATAAAATCTGTATTTGACAGCATAATATTTGAGTTAAACTCGAGATATGAAGCTTTAAATGAGATATCTTCTGATTTTGACTTTCTTTCCGGTAATTCATTTGTTAAAATGGATACTGATAATCTTCAAAAAGCAGCAGTGGATTTAAGTCTTAAATATGACAGCGATTTAAATGCCCCGGAAATTTCGTCAGAAATTCAGAGTTTTAAACATCAGGCGTTAGCGTTGTTTCCAGACGTTTCATCTGCAAGTAGTTTGGACCTTCTCCAGTTCATTCATGAATATAATATTGCTGAATGTTTTCCAAATTTAGAAATTGCTCTTCGAATATTTCTCTGCTTGCCAGTAACCGTGGCTACTTGCGAAAGAAGTTTCAGTAAGCTTAAAAGAATTAAAAACTACCTTCGAGCATCCATGGGTCAGGAGAGGTTAACAAACATGTCCATTTTGTCAATAGAACACGAAGTAGCGAATAATATTAATTTTGACGGAATTATTGATGAATTTGCCTCACTGAAAGCACGAAAACTACAATTGTAAAAAATTGTCGAACCTGATGTAGTTTAATTTTGTATTTTCTAAATAGTATGATATCATTAGTATGTTAATGGCTCGCTTACTTATGCATTAGTTGATTGTATATGCAGATCTCATGACTAAAATAAACGATGTATTATTATTATTCTTGTTTCTTGTTATTTACGTAGGCTATATTTACCATTTTACTAAAATAACTACTGTGAAAGTATAGGGGAGCGCAATTTTATGATCTTGCCTCGGGCGCAAAATTAGCTAGTTACGGGTCTGACTGTACCCATTGGTGTGAAAAGTAGGATTGGAATCCCTCCTCTTTTAGCAAGGACCAAACTTCTTGGAGTTCCTTTGCAGCCCTTTTGAAGGTTTTTGCATTATCCGATATGATTTTATTCGTGCGCGGTAAATTCTTTCCTGAAAAATTTGTTCCCGGATAATTTGTTCCTAGACAACTCGTTCCCGGTCTTTTCGTTCCCGGTCAATTTGTTCCAATGCAAATTCGTTCCTATATTCCTTAATGTGTGCCACTTTTAATAAATGTTTGAAATTTTGGGGTGCAATATTCTCATGTAGTGATCCCTGCTACTTTATTGACGAATATGAAGTTTTAACCCATTCTGAAAATATTTGACCCCGGATCGGGGGCATTGAAATTTTGACCCCAGCCTGTGACGTCATCAGACCGATTTTTCATATGTATTTGGCCATAAAATCTTTATTTACTAACCGATTCGAATGATTCTGGTGTCAATTGATGCAGAATTGGAAATACTTTCTTTTTCATACCAAAACAGTAGCTTTTACTATAAGTGTTTGATCGAAAACTCAGGTAATCTATAAAAATTAGACAAATTTGGTGCAATACAGGAGACATTGTGGGTGTGACCGCCACCCTGAAGCATCATCCCAGATCAGCTTCGCGGCAATGGGCTCATCTGAAAAGCATAATAATAAGAAATAGGCTAATTCCGATGGGTGGGAACAATTTTGAACATGTCAAAGTTGAAATAAACCTTTCACAGAAACGGAATGAAAAGTCAAAATTGTCAATGACATGATGAAAACGCTTTTCTTTTTTTTCTTTTCTTTTTTTAAAGCATACAAAAGTAATATAAAAAACATTCCTTTGAACCGTCTTTGCCAGTTTATTGCCAATTCGGTTGCTGTCGAAGACCCTGAAAAAGGAGAAATTGTTAATAATAATTCATAATATTAACCCAAATTAAATACTGAAAATATTTTAATGCATGAAACAGTATATAGAACACTCGCCTTTTATTTTTTCAAGTAGTTTCGCAAACTGCTCTTCTTGTAGATGTCTGGAAGAAGGCGTCTTTCATTTTCAACAAGTTGAAGGAGGAAATGGCGTTGCTGTTCATTAATGGTGAGGCTCTTAGCATAATCTTCAATAAGTTTTACCCCCCTTTGAGCCGTATCGT
Organism: Bathynomus jamesi; assembly: GCA_023014485.1. NCBI lineage: Eukaryota > Metazoa > Arthropoda > Malacostraca > Isopoda > Cirolanidae > Bathynomus > Bathynomus jamesi. Next base: position 813,942 of record JAJOZX010000687.1, read on the forward strand.
TTGTTACCTTCATCTCTCGCACGTAAGAAGTTAAGCTTATATAGTCCTCGTGTTTCTCCCATTTCTTCTACTGGTCTTCTCAACCAATCCCCATTTGATTTAAAGAGCCTCAGAAACTGCCATGATTTTGGACCAGCAAGGTCGGAAAGCTTGGTTCCTTCCCTGAGTATAGGGAAGACTGGATGGCCAGTTTTCATGTCATAAATCTTTTTCTCTGACTTTTTTAAGGCATTGGCAACCTTAGCCTTCTCTGCATTGTTGACCTTGTGTGAAAATAAGGAGAGTGGTATCACTTCTTCACAAAGTACCACATTTGCCTATCAAGGGCTTTAAGACCTGCACCTGCCACTTCACAGTTATGTTTTTCATAGGTTTTCAGATCGTGATATAAGCTTAAATCATTAAAAGAAGAATCTGCGGTGTTGTCTGAATGTAGCCATGCTTTAGCGTAGAACAATGCATTAAAAAGACATATCTGCTCAAGCATTTTCATCATATTCTCATCGTAGCCAGCCTGGTATCCAAAAGCATACATTTTATAGGTATATAGGATTGCAGACATCCATCGTGCACGATGAGCTGCTCCTGGACGGAGCCAACGTACTCCTTTTGGGGGTACTTCACCTAAAATTTGGATTGTCAACTCAGCGCATTCCCGATAATCACCACGTTTGAATGCATTCTCAGTCATAAAATCGGTTAATGCATCTAAGACTTCTTGCCGTTTAGACCTTAGCTTTCTGTCCTTGATTTTCAGTGTTCTGAAATCTTTTATGCTTGTGTCAATACCTTGCCACTTTTCCTCCCGGAACTCTTTGGAAATTTCATAATCTGGTGAAGTGCTTCCTCCAAATATTTCTACAAACACACTGTTCAGTATCCGCTCATATAGGTAATGCCGACAAGCAAGCCACAATACTTTCCTACATAGATATTCTTCAAGTCTCTTACAGGCTCCAGTATGGCGCCCTGAGTTGGAGCTTGTAGTGTCAAAAACAAACCCAATAACATGGCGCTCTAAGTTCCACTTTTTGATCATATCAAAAGTTTCAGTAGCCTACGACTCGCCACTAGTATTTGGGATTTCAGGAACAGCCAACAGCTTGCCCTCTTTGGCATTTGGGGCACCCGATACCAGCACGGCAAGTCTTTCCGATTTGCCTCCTGCTTTATCTGTTATCAACTTACTGTCCCAGTGGATGACCGAGAAAGGTGGGGCAATAAAATCCTCTTTTATTTGTTTTGATGCTTGATCTCGAACCATCTCTGCTGCACGCTTTGCAGAACTTTTAGATAAGGCCAGCTTGCTTAGATCCATTCCACAAGCAGAGGCTACTGCTGCCGTCATTGCTGTCCTCTGTCCCAAAGAGATGTTAAGGCGATCTGCCATGGAGGATACGTTTTCGGAACGAAAAATTTTCTGTCTTTTGGGTGTGTTTTTAGGAACGGTGAATTCGTCATCGTTATCGTTGTCACTGCTGGACGTCGATGAAGAAGAATTGGCTTTCGATGGCATTTCAAATGCTTGGAATTTCTGCAGTGTCCTTTCTTTTTCTTCTTTCAAATTTTTTGTAGCTTTCCTTTCGTGTTATGTTTTTCACTACTTTTTTCTCGTAATTTTTGTCAACATTTCCCAGACAATATCTTCTCTCTGTCCTTTGATCTTCGAGAAATGTTATGGCTATCATTTTTTTATTTTCGTCTTTAACCTTGTCTTTTTTTATCTTATCTAAGGCGTCACTGGCTGCGATATCAAATAATTTCTCTAACTTCCTTAGAAAGTCTTTTTGTTTTTGTTCAAAATTAGGTTTACCTCTGTTACGAGCTAGTGAAGAACGCTCTTTTATCAAATCTTTGAGTTTGGCTTTAGGCAGAGGATTCTTTATTACATTTTTGGTAGGAATGCTTGCCATATCCCAGACGACCTTCACTTTCCTCAAAGCAATCGCAATCACTTCATCCTGAGAAGCATTTTGGTATTCTCCTCTAGTTAAATAAATTAAATACTTCAACACATCACCATTGGATGGCAACACACTGCCTTTATCAGTTTTTGTCAGTCAAAAGTTTTCCAATAATAAGATCACTGGAATCATCACTGACATTTACTTCACTTCGCCTTAGCGAATAAGCATTATTATCCATAGTCTGAAAAGAAGTACAATAAAAGATTTGAAAAGAAATACAAAAACATTAGTAATTAAAATGCATTAATAACATTAATAACTACAAATAACAATTAATATTAATAAGTACAATAACATTAATAACTAAAGAACTTTAAATTCTGAATCGATTAACGCAAGAATCATTCGAATCGGTTAATAAATAAAGATTTTATGGCCAAATACATATGAAAAATCGGTTTGATGTCGTCACAGGCTGGGGTCAAAATTTCAATGCCCCCGATCCGGGGTCAAATATTTTTAGAATGGATTAAAACTTCATATTCGCCAATAAAGTAGCAGGGATCATCACCACATGAGAATATTGCACCTCAAAATTTCAAACTTTTATTAAAAGTGGCACACACTAATATTCCTGTATCACCAAGTTCGTAGCCTACTCTTTTCTTGCGTGAAAGACTAAAATAAGCTTCCATATTGTAGGATGAATTTTTCTGGAATGAAAAAATTATTTAAAACTTTATTAAAACTTTATTAAAACCCTTATATAAAACATTTAAAATATATGTAAATTGTAGGCAACAACTTTTAAGAAAGTTATTTTTTGGTTAGCATCGTATCTCTCAAGTACTTTTTTTAGACGCTTGTTTATATCACCATATTTCTTAGTCACCCTGACAGTATCACCACGTTCGTAGCCTACTTTTTTCGTGCGTGAGAGACTTTCCTCCTTTTGCAAGGCTAAAATAAGCTTCCATATTGTAGGATGCGTACACACATTAGTAGCAAAAGCATTATGCCATGTTTCAAGAAAGTTATTTGTACGTGGCATGTCGAGTTCGGTTCGCTCACGTACATTCCATATTTCTATTGGAAATGAAGGTTGCACGCGACGCCGATTATTACCACGACCACGAATTCTACCACTGTAGTTGGTTTCGAAGCAGGACACAATTTCTTGTCGAATTTCATCATCATCAGTTAACTCTTCAAATGCGTCAATAACATCTGGGATTGGACAAAGGCTAAAGCAGAAAAACATCTCACTTTTAAAGAGAAATCGTCATCTGTGTTGTACTTCTGTTGCAAGTCTTGAGCAACGACATGTCTGTACACACTTTTGGACAAATGGAACAAACAACCAGTTACTCTAACTCGTGAAAAAATAGCTTGAAATGCATTCATGCTGGCTTTCTCAAAATCCATCATAATCGAGGCCGGATTGAGGTCAGGGCAAAGTTCCTTCAATTTTGAGAATAAGGTTCTGTATGTATTTTCAGTCTTGTCAGGAAGGAGAACGAATAGCCTTGGGACACTAAAGGGACCATCTTGAATGTGCAAGGTGTATACCTGGTAGAATACCTCTGTACAGGCCTTAAACGTGCCATCAGCTGCCCAATTTTGGAACCGTATCAGGTCGTTCAAGCCTTCTTCGGTGGCAAACGCCAAGATCCTCTTTTCATCGTTCTTACCGCTATCCCAGTACAGGAAGAGGTCGCCGTTCTCTAAGAACTTGTACATATCTGGAATGTCAAATCCATTACGGTCTTTTGGAACAGGCGGTGCATTGTCGTTTTCCTGACCAGCGTCTAATATTGCGTGCAACGTTTGAAATTCCTGGAAAAACAGCCAGCTGATGGTCATTCATTTGACAAGTATGTTCAGCGATTACTGCTCGGGAAGGTTGTTGACTTTCAATACAAGCAGCCTTAATGTCCGAAATTGTCGCACGAACTTCGGCAGTTGCAGCGTTTGCCGGGTGGTTGTGCTCTTTATGTCTGTGCACAATGGCGTGGTCAGGATCATATGCCATAGTATGTACCCGGGCCAAACACAGAGAACTTTTTTCACACACCTAATAGATCTTGGATCCATCAGTATTGAGACGATGAATCTCAGACTCATAGATATAATATGAATCATCAATAAGCTTTTTCTTGCCCCTTTCAGAAGAAAATAGGCGAGGCATTTTTCTTTAACGCAGCTGTTAGTGGAACCACCAACTATGTACATGGCTATCACTGAAGTGAAAGTGAAAGTGTTGCCATGCGAAGTAATATTATTAACTTCAACTTTTAGGGGAACTTAACTTAACTCACGCACGAAAAGAGTAGGCTACGAACTTGGTGATAGGACCGAATTTGCATTGGAACAAATTGACCGGGAACGAGTTGTCTAGAAATGAATTATCCGGGAACGAATTGACCTACAACCGATTTTATTTGGGAAACCCCTTTTGTTCACAAACCCTTTAAAGGCCAAAAGAAATACATCACTACTTAAGTTGCTTACCAACTCCAAATGGATTGCTCTGGTGGTAGCACATGTGAAAAGACATATATAATCTTTGTTAGACTCCCCTTGCTCATACACATAGACTGGACCTGCAATCTACTCCGACTACATCAAATGGGGCAGTATCGATACACCGTTCTCTTGGATGTGGAAACACCTTTTCATGATAAGGCTTTGCACTCCAACGCTTGCACACCACACATCTATGCAAAACCTTTTTTACTACTTGTCTAATTTTGGGGATCAAAACTGTTGTCTGATCTCTATTATCACTTTTCTAACTCCAGCATGTAACAACTTATGATGCATATCCAGGATCAAAAGTTCCACAAAGCGCTTCCCAGAAGGTAGCAAAATTGGATGTCTTTTCTCCTTTGGAAGCCCAGAAAACTGTAGTCTACCTCCTACTCTCAATAAATCCTGGTCCAAAAACACATCCAAACCCTTGAGAGTAGAATGGACTGCTTGAGCAATTTTCTCTCTTCGCCAAATTTTTCCTTCTGCACATATACCACACAGTATTGCCTGGCTTGCTGAATTTCCTTACTGTTCAGAATTCCTCCCCTTCTTGTTTTTCCCTTAATGTTGTCTGTAAACCTATATACCCATGCTGTCACTCTTAACAACCTTTTCAGAGAATATTCATTATTATTGATTAACGTCTTCATATTGATGCCTTTATTTTTCATGTATGTGTTTATGTTTTGTTTGTATGTTTCAGAGTTCCATCATTGTTTAGCGTTATGGATATTGCTCAATAAACGTAATAACAAAAAGTGGAATCTTATTTATGATGGAACTTTATACAAAACAATAGTGAATCTCAACAGGTCAACATGCCTGTGGTGAAATGTCCAATTGAGGGGTGCGCACACAGCGACGCCATTGTAGCAGCACTCCTCACAGCCCACTGCACTGTCCATTCTGTGTCCGCTGCCGCCGCCACGGCCCAAGTGGAGAAGGTGAAGAGACCAACAATATCTTCAGCCGGTACGAGTGAGGAATGATCCTACTTCACATCGCGATGGATGGACTATGTGGATGCCACCAAAATCACGGGTGGTGACAAAGTGGTGCAGCTGCTGGAGTGCTGCGATGAACCCCTTCGCAAAGACCTCACACGATCAGCCGGTGGTAGTTTGACAGGGAGAAGTGAAAATGAGGTGCTCGCAGCCATAAAGAAACTCACAGTCAGAGAAGAGAGCACCATAGTCGCTAGAGTGGCGCTGCACAACATGCGCCAAGACCGTGACGAAACCGTGCGTTCATTCGGCGCCCGACTCCGTGGCCAGGCAGGGGTATACAAGTACATCACCAAATGCTCGAGCTGCGATGCGGATGTAAACTACATGGAGGCCATCTTGCGCGACGTCCTGACCCGCGGCATTGAGGACCCCGAGATTCAACTGGACCTACTCGGCAACACGAACCAGAAAATGACATTAGAGCAAGTCGTCCAGTTCGTCGAGGCCAAAGAATCCGGCAAGCGCTCAGCATCACGTCTCCTCGACTCTCAGGGCGTCGAGGCTGCTAACAGCGCCTACAGACGGGACAAGAAGGACGCTCTGAAGGAGATGACAGTCGGCAACCATGAGGTGTGCTCATATTGCGGCAGGAAAGGGCACGGCAAAAGTACCCCAGGCAGGGTCCGAAAGAAAGACTACCCAGCCTATGGCCACACATAAACCTCACAGTGACAGCCGTCGATGAAGATTACGCTGCATTCTGATTCGAACTAAAGGCCGCGCCCAAGATTGCTACACTCGGTGCGACGGCTGACACCGGCTGCCAGAGCTGTCTGGCAGGCATCAAAGTCATCCACCGCATAGGCCTCAAACAAGCCGACCTTATCCCCGTCACGAGGAGAATGCACGCCGCCAACAACGGATGCATCAAAATACTCGGCGCCGTCATCCTGCGACTCTCTGGAAAGGACAAAACCGATAAAGTGGTAACAACTCGTCAACTCACCTATGTCACGGACAACTCCGACAAGCTGTTCCTCGGCAAGGAGGCATGCATCGCGCTCGGCATGATCACCAACAACTTCCCGATGATCGGTGAGACGTCTTCGCATCGACTCGAGGCAACCTCGGCAGCCGACACCTCGAGCGATGAGGTGCCGGCGAGAGATAGTGCTATCAGCAGCGAGAGCGGTCAGACCAGCCCATGCGACTGCCCGATACGTCAAACACCGCCCCGGCTGCCATCACAACTTCCGTTCCTGGCGACTGAGAAGAACCGGTACAGACTGCGGCAGTACTTGGTCGAATACTACAAGTCAAGCACATTTAACACGTGTGTGCATTAGCCGTTGCCAATGATGGAGGGGCCTCCATTGAAACTTATGGTGGACCCTCTAGCTGACCCGGTGACATATCACACCCCGGTACCCGTCCCTCTTCACTGGCAAGATGACGTCAAGCGTGGACTCGACCAAGACGTGAAATTGGGCGTAATCGAGCCAGTGCCGGTCGGCGAATCGGTGACATGGTGTCACCGGATGGTGGTGCGCGCCAAGAAGAACGGGAAGCCACGCCGCACGGTCGACTTCCAGCCCCTGAACATACATGCCACCCGCGAGACACACCATACTCAGTCACCGTTCCACCAGGCTCGGTCGGTGCCCCATGGCAAGAAGAAGACCGTGTTCGATGCCTGTAACGGATACCACAGCGTGCCCCTCCGCGAAGAAGACCGTCACCTGACTACCTTCATCACTCCGTGGGGCAGGTACCGGTACCGCACGGCGCCCCAGGGCTATATCGCCTCTGGTGGTGGCTATTCGAGACGTTACTACGAAATAGTATCCGACGTTCCAAACAAAACCAAGTGTATCGACGATACGCTGCTCTGATCGGACGACCTGAGACAAAGTTTCTTCCAAGCAGTCAACTGGCTTGACATCTGCGGTAGACACGGCATCACGCTGAACCCTGAGAAGTTTGTATTTGGACAAGACACTGTGGAGTTTGCTGGCTTCGAAATCACACTCAACAAAGTACGACCCTGCGAGAAGTATCTGCAGACCATCCGTGACTTTCCTACACCAAAGAACATAACCAACATTCGCTCATGGTTTGGGCTAATTAACCAGGTGGCGTATGCTTTCGCTATGGCAAAGAGAATGATACCTTTTCGCCAACTCTTGAAGCCGGCACGCCCTTCCGATGGGATGATCAACTCAACAATCTGTTTGAAGAGCCGAAGGTGGTGATCATCAGTGAGATCGAGGAGGGTGTAAGTATATTTGACAAAACAAAGCCGACCTGTCTTGCGACCGATTGGTCGAAGTCAGGGATCGGATTCTGGCTATCCCAGAAGCACTGTGAATGTCCTGGTGCTGAATCCTTTTGCTGCCGCACTGGTTGGATGGTTACCCTCGTTGGCAGTCGCTTCACCCACCCCGCCGAGTCATGCTATGCGCCGATCGAGGGGGAGGCTCTGGCAGTCGCTGACGCACTGGACAAGGCCAGGTACTTCGTCCTCGGCTGCGATGACCTCATCATCGCGGTTGACCACAAACCGCTGCTGAAGGTGTTTGGCGACAGGTCGCTGGAAGACTTACCGAATGCTCGACTGAGAAATCTGAAGGAGAAGACTCTCCGCTACAGATTTCGCATGATCCATGTACCTGGTGCGAGGCATCGCGCTGCTGACGCTACGTCCCGCCACCCCACCGGCGACCGCCAACCTGAAAAGATGCTCCTGGCAGACGACATCTCCGCTAGTAGTCAAGACGCTGTTGCTGATGATGACCTACCGTCGGCAGCTGCTCTGCGCCACTCATTCTTAGCTGGCATAGGCACAGAGGGAACGGCTGCGTACAACGACGAAGCCCTCGACGACGAGGTTATGGCGTCCGCGATCTCAGCTCTGAACACGCTGCAGTCCGTTACCTGGGACCGGGTAAGATTGGTGACGAGCAGCGACCAACACATGACAGAGCTCGTCTCGATAATCGAATCAGGCATGCCTGACTTCCGTCACGAGCTCCCACCCCCACTCAGAGAATATAACCAATTCCGAGAGGACCTGTACACGGTGGACGGCGTCGTCATATTAAAAAACCGTGTTGTAATCCCTCCCTCTCTCCGGCAGGATGTACTGAACGCGCTCCACGCAGCCCACCAGGGCGTATCGTCGATGGTCGCGAGGGCTGAGGTGTCCGTGTTCTGGCCCGGCATCACCCCTGCTATCACTACCCTCAGGAGCAGTTGCAACCATTGCAACCGTATGGCACCTTCGCAGCCCAGTGCTCCTCCAATTCCTCCAGTGTCCCCCGTCTACCCTTTCCAGTGCATCTGTGCCGATTATTTCCACTATAAAGGTACCAACTACCTGGTGATCGTCGACAGGTACTCAAACTGGCCGATTGTGGAGAGGACCACGGATGGCGCCAGAGGCCTCATCAACAGCCTGCGTAGGGTGTTCGTGACTTATGGCATCTGCGACGAACTGTCATCTGACGGCGGCCCTGAGTTCACATCCACGGCTACTCGTCACTTCCTGGGGAACTGGGGCGTACACCACCGTCTGGCTTCGGTAGCTTTTCCACATTCAAACTGCAGAGACGAAGTTGGCGTGAAAACAGCGAAACGACTGATCACAGACAACACAGGACCGAACGGTGAGCTCGATACAGACGCTTTGCAGCGAGCCATGCTACAATACCGCAACACGCCTGACAAAGATACCAAGCTGTCTCCCGCTATGTGTGTGTTCGGCCGTACGATCAAAGATTTCATCCCGATCATGCCCGGCAGGTACAAGCCACACGATACCTGGCTCGGGACGTTGGCGGCGAGGGAGGATGCCTTGCGGAACAGGCACATGAGAGCCAATGAATACTGGTCCAAGCACACCAGACGGTTACCCCCACTCGTGGTCGGAGACACAGTCAGAGTCCAGAACCAGATCGGCCCCAACCCCAGGAAATGGGACAAGACTGGCCTGGTAATAGAAGTGCGACAGTTCAATCAATACGTGGTGAAGGTTGACGGTTCAGGCAGAGTGACTTTGCGAAACAGAAAATCAGAACATTTCTGAGGAAATACGTGCCCGTCCAACCGCACAGACGCCGCCTCACCATCGGGGACGACTCCCACATTCACCTCTCTAGCCCTGCGCCCGGATCGGGGCAGTGCGCGACCTCACCCCCAAAACCACGCATGGACGACTCCCGCCTTCACCTCTCCAGCCCTACGCCCGAATTGGAGCAGTGCGCCACCTCACTCCCGAAACCACGCTCCCCGTCCGCAGTCGAGCGATCATCCTCCACCGCCTACCAACCGGCTAGCAACGTAACCTCACCGACCAGCCCCACATCACTTCCACTGCACACCCCACCACGAGGCCTGCCCTCCAGACCAGCTGCTCACCCTCAGCAGTGCCCACCAACATCGTCCCTGGCACCCATTGAGCGCTTCCAGCAACGAGATTCCTCGCAACCTGCTGCTCCAGATGCTGCGTCCAGGTGTCCCGCTTCTCCAACCGATGCCCCTGCCGTCAGACGCTCCGGACGCGATAGGAAGACGCCTTCATGGCAGAGCGATTACGATATAACGAACACGCTACATACTACATGAACAACCCCCTCTCGCCATCGACACCCATGCCCTGTACCACACTACTACATATATAACAGTCTTTGTTCTCCTTTTTTTTCACTATACTATATCAAAGACTCGGGGAGAGAGAGAGAATATTCATTATTATTGATTAGTGTCTTCATGTTGATACCTTTATTTTTCATGTATGTGTTTATGTTTTGTTTGTATGTTTCAGAGTTCCATCATTGTTTAGCGTTATGGATATTGGTCAATAAACTTAATAACAAAAAGAGGAATCTTATTTACTTTTCAGACTGCTAATGTCCTCAAGCCTCAATATGCGGTCCTGCTGCATAACTTGAAAACTGTTCACAATGCATTTTTCTCACCTCACTTACCCATTCTTCTTCAGCCTGGCATTCTCCTACAATAGGCTGATTAGAAGGCCAATTTTCTTCCAAGTTTTAGCCACGCTGGCCCATTCCACCACAAACATGACTGTGCAAGATCTTTCACTGAAATTCCTCGTGTTGGTAAATCAGCTGGGTTTTGGGTGCCTGGACAATGCTTCCATTGCTTTGGATCTGTGTATGCTTGAATTTCCTCCACCCTATTGGCAACAAATGGTTTCCATTTCCTTGCTTGACTTGTTAACCAGTGCCAAACAATAGTGGAGTCTGTCCAAAAATAGCTTGGAATTTCATAAAGGCCAAAAGAGTTTTGCACTGTAACGGCAAGCCGACTAGCAGTGACTGCACCCACCAATTCCAACCTTGGAACAGAAAGCCTTTTCAACGGTGCTACACTGTTCTTTGCAGCAACCAACCTGCAACTTACTTCCTCTTCGAATGTGCCTCTTATATAAATACAAATTGCATAGGCTTCTTCACTTGCATCACAAAAGATGTGCAGCTCCAAATTATCTGGACTATTGTTCAACTCTCCAAAGTACCATCTTGGGATTTCAATGTCTCCAAGATGTGCCAATTCTTTGAACAAATATTTCCACTTTACCACCATATGACCAGTAACTCTTGGTCCCAACCAAGTCCAATTTCCCAGAGGCTCTGAAACCAAATTTTTTACTTTATCAAAAATGGAGCCAGAAATCCAAAAGGATTATGGAAAAACTATACACGCTTACAACATGGTATCGTATGTGGTGGCTTTATTTCTTAATTACTGTAAATATAAATTATTAATTAACTGAATTAAATATCTACAAAATTGCCTCGGGATTGGGGACATAGCCTATTGGGAATGAAATTATTGCCATACGTACATAGAACCCATATGTAGGCATCGGGCCTGTATGACAACAAGAAAACCAAATTTATGATCTCGTGTTCAAACTTTTCCACTGCCACCTCATGAGAATTACATCGAGAAACGAGTCAACGACCTTTGCTAAATCAGCAAATAATAAAAATATGAAGATTATATTATATCGGCTCGCTCAGAGCTGCTTATCTTACAGCAATGCTTTAAGCAAGGAAGATGTGCTTTGTCTTCCTATAAGTTCTGAGTGAAATCCTCTTAATATAAAACTTAATAACTATAAGAAGGATAGGCCTGTTCCTTCAAGTGTTTAAATGGTGACTGCCTATGTTAGTTACATCGAGTCAACTCATTGTGTAGCTCTATCGTATCACGGCCGTACATCGAAACAGAAGCGAGGCCCAACGAAATAATAAGGTAAGGCAATTCCTTTCTTTACTATTAGGCAGCGCAAATACCGAAGGCAAATAAACAGAGGTCCTTCGAAAACCTACATATACATTATTCTGTAACGAAAAAACATAGGGCTTTTGTCGTTAACTCTCCACTGAAATCTGCTGGAAATTTCCAACGGATGAGGGTATCAGGCAATCAACCCATAGCCCTATATAGTTTTTTCACAAGGATCAAAGACCTTCGAAGCCAAACTAAGAGTTGTACGTTTTGTCCACCTTGTCTCATTCTCAGCCAGCTCTACTAAAGATTTCCCATTGAAGGTAAACAAATCCTCGCCTTGCTGCCAAATAATGCCTAGCACCTTGGTGTCAATTGCCCACAACCCCTTAATACCAGAATCCTCAATACTTTCTGCTGCATCAGGTCCTATACAGGACTGACTCATAAACTGTTGTAACTGAGAATGATTGGTCTGCCATTTTCTAAGCTCCATGCCAGCCTCCCTCATTAGAGCTCTAGCTTCCATGAATATCTGTTTAGCCATTTCTGTATTATCCACTGAACACAGCAAATCATCAACATAATAATTTTGCCTTATGTGTTCAATAGTATTAGTATTTAGAATATTTCTTAAAATGGTACTACATAGTAGCTGCCAACAGAAATGGACTAGAGCTGAGGCCAAACAACACTGACTTCATTCTATATGCTTGAACCTTAGGTTCGTTTTACAACAAGTCTTTCGTATCCACCCACAGAGACCTTACTGCATCTCTGTCCTGTGGTTTTAACTTTATCCTCAAAAAGGCTTGCTTCACATCTGCAGTCAATGCTATTCTACCAAACCTGAATCTCAGTAACAAGGAAAATAAATCTGCATTTAAATTTGGCCCAGCATCCAAACAGTCAGAAGAACACACCAATTTTGTCCTTGGCTGAGCCATCGAAACCTACCCTCAGTTTGGTGGTAGTTTTGTCCCGCCGTACCACTGCATGGTGTGGTAGATAATGTGCCTCCTGGCTCACCAGCTCACCTTGCACCCTTTCAGCGTAGCCCTCCTTTACATAGCTTAGGATGGCCTCATCGTATTCATTTAACAACTCATTTTTCCTTAGCCTCTGCAATGACGTCTCCAACCTCCTATTGGCTAGCTAAAGGTTTGAGCTGGGTTTGCAAGAATCCTTCCAAGGGAGGCCAAATTCGTAACAACCATCTCGAAACCTAATACCTTTTTCAAATTGCTCTAAAACATCACTGTTCACTGTAGTTGCCTGCTTCTCCTGTTTGTCCTTTATGCCGATGGATTTAAGTTCCCAAAAGGCTTTCAAATGCCTTTCCAAACCATGCCTGTTTTCCTCAATCTTAACAAAAAGAGCTTTAACCTCCATTTCATTGTAATAGCTACCATGTAGCATCCAGCCTAGCTTACTTTCAACAGCTACAGGACCTTCAGATGTGTGAACAATGTTACCAGTGATGAAGTCCCAATAATAGTCAACTCCAATCAAAAGACGAATATCTTCTGTTCCTTCAAACTTACTATTGCCCAAATTAATTCCTTTAACTTGCAATTCTTGGACACATGCCATATCTAAACAAGTAGTGACTGGAGCACAAAGTTCCTCAATCTCTACAGCTTGGACCTTGATAGTGGGACCTTGTGGTAACAACCCTGTAATGAGTCTTTACTAATTATTGTTTTCTGTGTAACAAATCTTTACTAATTATTGTTTTCTGTGTTTCAGATCTATGCTATGTTTATGTTGAATAAAGCCTCAAATTGGCCTTTACTTTATCTTTAGCCCGCTAACAAACGCGGCACCACAATTTATTCAACATTTCAATCAGCCATTCAGTCGGCCTTTCAGATACAGCAAGCAAATATTCATCCAGTAATCTTACTATATCATGGAGAAGGTGATTCGCCCGGATAAATTTATTACTTCTCCGAATTCTCCCCAAGCTGGGAAACTATGGAAATTATGGTCGCGCGGATTCAAATATTTCTTGAGTACTATCGCCGAACACAACCCCAATAAATTGGAGGTTCTATTCATACATATCGGCCCCGATGTCGCTGATATCATTCAAGACTGCTCTACTTATGAGGATGCCATGGCAGCCTTAGAGGCCACCTACGTCAAGAAGCCAAACGAGGTATGCGCTCGCCACCTGTTGTCCACCCGTCACCAAAAGCCCGAGGAAACCCTCGATGAGTACTTGCAAATTCTTCAACAACTAGCCAATGACTGCAACTTCAAATCGGTTTCCGCCGACGAAAACAGGAGTTCATCTGTGAGAGACGCTTTCATCCGAGGAATTAGAGATAGCGCCATCCGTACCCGCTTACTCGAAAATGACACACTCTCACTGGAAAAGGCTATCGTCCAGGCTCGAACATTAGATCAGGCCCAGAAAAACTCAGAATCGTACCTCACTCATTACGGTGCTGTTGCAGCCACTGGCTCTCGCCACGAACCGTCGCCGACTACTGACTCTGCCCGGCCTGCCTGCGTCCAAGAAGACGATCTCCCAAACTCTTCAGCCGCTACGAATTTCGACAACAAAGCCGCTCTGTGCTTCTTCTGCGGGTCTCGACGCCACCCACGAAGCAGGTGTCCAGCAAAGGATTCTATCTGTGCGAAATGTGAAAAGACCGGCCACTGGGCCAAAGTCTGCCGCTCAAGTACTTCCTCGGCACGTCAAAAACAGGATAAAACCACAGCGTCTCATTCAGCCGCAGCATTAGCGACCATTAGTACCACTCTATCGTGTAGCTCCTCCATGCCTACCAACTCAACAGTCGATATCCTCGTCAACGGCCGTTCGTGTCTCGCCTTGTTGGATACTGGCAGCTCGGACAACTTCATTCGTGAGGATCTAGCCAAACACTTAGAGCTGCCCATTCTTCCGCACTCGGGCGTCGTATCAATGGCTTCGCCTAATCTATCCGCAGCCATCTCAGGTCGATGTACAGTGAAGGTTACGATGGGAGACCGCGACTACGAAAAGCTCGAACTATCCGTCTTGTCGGATCTGTGCGCTGACATAATACTCGGTACCCCATTCTTAATCAGACACAAGGAATTGAACATCAATTTCGGAGGTCCGGAGCCAGCACTCCATATATGCGGCCTTACCGATCAAGAATTTCAGCCCCACCACTATTCGGCAACTTAACTGCCGATTGTCGTCCCATCGCCACGAAGTCCAGACGATTTTGCTCTGAGGACAAAATTTTCATTGGGAAAGAAATCGAAAAGCTACTCAGGGATGAGATAATTGAACCCAGTAACTCACCCTGGCGTGCTCAAGTAGTCATCACATCTACCGAAACAAAAAAAAAACGCATGGTAATCGATTTCTCTCAAACCGTCAACCGATTTACCATGCTAGATGCATATCCTCTTCCGCGAATCGATGATATAGCCAACAAAGTCTCACAACACAAATACTACAGCGTAATTGATCTGTCAAGCGCATACTACCAGGTAGAAATCGATCCGTCTGAACGACCTTTCACAGCATTCGAGGCTGACGGAAATCTATACCAATTCAGAAGGATCCCTATGGGAGTAACTAACGGAGCCGCGGCCTTCCAGCGCGTCATGAACGAATTCATATCCTCGAACAACTTATCATCAACATACGCCTACCTCGACGATCTCACCATCTGCGGAACCACTTGGGAAGAGCACGATGAGAACCTTCGACATTTCTGGGAAGCCGCTAAACGAGTAAATCTGAGTCTAAACAAGGAAAAATGCAAGCTTTCGATGACATCAGTGCACCTGCTCGGATATTCTATCTCTCATGGCGTATTGCGGCCCGATCCCGAACGCCTCCGGCCACTACAAGAACTTCAAACTCCTCGCAACAAGTCGTCTCTACAACGCGTAATCGGACTATTCGCATACTATGCTAAATGGATTCAGAACTATTCCCTCAAGATCAAACCTCTGCTCAACGTTTCATCATTCCCATTAACTCGCGAGGAAGTATCAACGATCCAAACACTCAAAGATGATATCTCGAAAGCTGTCGTCGGTTCAATCGATGAAGAACTGCCGTTCACTGTGGAGACGGACGCTTCCTCTTCAGCAATCGGAGCCACCCTCACCCAGAACGGCCGCCCGGTGGCGTTCTTTTCTCGCGCTCTGAATAACACAGAACGTCGCCATCACATCGTTGAAAAGGAGGCATACGCTGTAATCGAATCCATTCGCAAGTGGAAGCACTTCTTAGCTTATCGACACTTTACTGTCGTCACCGACCAGCGGAGCGTATCTTTCATGTTCGATGGAAAAGCTACTGGTCGTATTAAGAACGATAAGATTCTCCGTTGGCGTGTAGAACTAGCCGGCTACTCATTCACAATAAAATACAGACCGGGCCCCGAGAACCGAGCCGCAGACGCATTGTCGCGATCCTTTTGCGCTGCTACTCCAAGAATATCCCTCGCCCAGCTGCATGTTAATCTGATACACCCAGGAGTCCGCCGAATGACTCATTTTGTGAGAGCTAGGAACCTACCATTCTCAGTGGATGACATCAAACGAGTTACGTCGGAATGCCAAACATGCGCTAAATGTAAGCCACAGTACTATAAACCAGAAGTTAGTCACTTAATACGGGCCATGTCCCCGTTTGACCGACTTAACATCGACTTTAAAGGCCCGCTTCCGAGCGCAACTTCGCGACCTTACATCCTAACAGTAATCGACGAGTATTCACGCTTTCCTTTTGCCTTCCCGTGCCGTGATACGAACACGTCAACCGTTATCGCCCGTCTCACCGAGTTATTTTCTACCTTCGGAACTCCCTCTTACATCCACACAGATCGAGGGACATCGTTTATGTCTTCGGAACTAAAACTGTTCCTAACTAAACATGGTATCGCGACTAGTCGCACAACGCCGTATCACCCCCAAGGAAACGGGCAATGCGAACGTTACAATGGAATCATCATGAACACCATCAAACTAGCCATAGAAGATCGCGGGTTGCCGATGTCGCAATGGGAGTCCGTCCTACCAGACGCGCTGCACTCGATTAGATCGCTGCTGTGTACGGCCACGAACGAAACTCCTCACGAGCGTCTATTCACGCACCCGCGGCGTACTTCTACCGGTTCTGCACTACCGACGTGGCTGTCTTCTCCGGGAACTGTACTCCTTCGCCAATTCATTCGCCGATCCAAGAACGACCCCCTCGTCGAGGAAGTTGAGTTAATTGAGGCAAACCCCAACTACGCGTTTATACGGCATCCGAATGGGAGAGAAGATACCGTATCCATCAGGGACCTGGCACCGGCGGGACGTAGCAATACGGATGACACGAATCACTATGAACCCCCCGTACCCAGTCCGCCAATCAATTCCACCCCGCTAACGGACGACTCAGAACCCGCTGAGATCCGCCGACACACGGTCCCAACAGCTCCCGTCGAAGCGACTCCAGTCGAAGTCGAGAGAGGCCCACCTGTGTCAGTAACCTCCGAGACGAGTCCCCCTCTGAGAAGAAGCACTCGAATCAGATACCCAGCTCAACGCCTAAACTTGTAGACTCTTCTTTCTTCCAAAATATCTTGAACTTGTCGTTTTGTTTCTTACCGTGCAATGTATCACGTATTATAAAAGAAGAGAGGAATGTAATGAGTCTTTACTAATTATTGTTTTCTGTGTAACAAGTCTTTACTAATTATTGTTTTCTGTGTTTCAGATCTATGCTATGTTTATGTTGAATAAAGCCTCAAATTGGCCTTTACTTTATCTTTAGCCCGCTAACAAACGCGGCACCACAATCCCTTAACCAGAACTTCTACCTTTTTAACTTTGATTCGGTTTTGAACTCAACCCCCAAACCCAGAAATTCTTA
Organism: Bathynomus jamesi; assembly: GCA_023014485.1. NCBI lineage: Eukaryota > Metazoa > Arthropoda > Malacostraca > Isopoda > Cirolanidae > Bathynomus > Bathynomus jamesi. The sequence continues at coordinate 831,467 of JAJOZX010000687.1, forward strand.
AATTTCCCTCTTAAGTTCTTTAAACTTCAAATTTCTGGAAATTCTGGTCTTAATAAAACTACACTGGCTACCACTATCAAACAACACTCTTACAGTAGCTTCTCCATCATTCCCAATTGCAGCTGTTTGCAATAATCCCCCTTTACTTTTACTCCCTTTCATAGCAGTGGCATGCGCCACTGATGTGTCTACTTATGGGGTAGGCCCACTAGGAGTGTTTTCACACAATAATGGCTGATGCAGGCCATGGCATTTTTTGCACAAAATTTTAAACATTTAAAATATGCTCTGGACTTAGTTACCCTGTCTTTTCTCTCCTCAACAGGTAAAGCCTCAGCCACCTCACATTTATATGACTTGTGGTTGCCTTCGCCTTCCCTTTAATTTATTCTCAGAGGATGCATGTAGAGCTGAAACCTTACCTGGGCTATTCCTTTTTATAGAAACTTTGGTGCTGCGCCTGCCTTTGTCCCCTTGTTTAACATCCCACTGTGCAAACTCAGTTCCCTCTCGTCTTGCTAATTCTGTGCCTAAAAGGCTTAACATCCGCTGAAGGGGGATGTACACAGTGATGGGCATCGATACATGAAAATCGCTAAAGCGATGCCGATACATCGATACATGGATACATGAAGAACGTCTTAGGCGATACCGATACGCCGATACTTTCTAGATGTCTTAAGCGATACAGATACCGATACATGTATCGCCGGTACATTTTTATAATTATTCATTTAATATGTAGGTATTAGATATTATTGTTTATACTAGTAATTTGTACGCACTGTAAGTAAAATCAAAGACATTTTAATGGGTTTTATAGATGTAAATAAAAACAATTGCTTTATTTAATGAAAGTATGTTTTAATTTTGTAGGATACATGAATGACTGAAAATATTACACTAACAATTAAAAGTAATTACTATTACCCTTCAAAAATACCAGCTGGCTAAACATCTGGTCAGACAGTTTATTCCTTTTTGGAGCGTGAATGTGACCAGCCAAACTAAACAACCGTTCTACAGGAGCAGAGGATGGTAGTGGTGTGTTATACTTCAGGAAGACCCGTAGAATTCCTGGGTACTGCCTCAGAGATTGGAGAGAATGACTTCCGTCACCCAGATACTGTAAAACTTCCATCTCAGTGGAATCTTGGGTTGCAGAGACATTAGTGGAAGCAGACTCATAACAGAAGAAATCATCTGCACTTCCGTCAGATGCAGCATCACTTAGTTGTTGCTGGGGGGTCTGCTCGCTGAGGCTCTTAACAGTCTTAACAGCATTAACCAACATTTCTTGAACCCTCTTTTTGACAATGTTAGTATTAAATTTGCCTTTTATTGTCAGCCACTTTAACTTGAACAGAGGATTTGAAGACGATGCCAGTATTGCTGCTTTACACTCATGCGACGCATCAAGGCACAGAAACTTTTCAAACCGCTTAGTGAACCCTACTGTGACTGCAGTGAGAAGTGGCTGACAATGACGCAATGCCTCCGAATTCAAACGCTCTAGCTTCTTCTCTACAGCTAACGATGTTTCTATATTATGGTTAATTAATCTCAATAACACAAGTACAAACGTGTTTAAACGTTGCGCCGTACTGTGTGACGTGACCAGTAGAGTAGTACTGTCATTAAATAAATATTTAATAATAATATTATTTATGTATATTCATAAATATAACTCAGTAGTGTCATATTATAACATCTATTTAAATATTTAAAAATTCTTATTAATGTATCGAAGTATCGATTTTTTCCGATACATTTAAGAAAATTTACCTTAGCGATACCGATAAATCGATACTTTTGTTAAGTAGCTAAAGCGATACCGATACAAAAGTATCGATCGATACGTATCGGCGATACATGTATCTAGATACTGCCCATCACTGGATGTACACATGTTCTGTAGAGTGTTCCCTACTTAATTCAAGCAAAATTGAGCTAGGCAATTTAGACTCCAGTATAGTGACCAACATTACACCATACCTTTCCATTCCTACACCAAAGTTGTCCAGGGACCTAGTTCTAACTTCAAATTCATCATATAACTGCCATAACTCCTTGACACTATTGGGATTATTTACAGGAAGTATAGCTAAAAGTTCACGGAGGTGGCTTTTAATTAAGATCTCTGGCTTACCAAACCATTTCTTTAATATATCACAAGCCACATTATAATTAGGTTCTGTTAATGCTAATCCTGCTATTGTCTTTGCTGCCTCCCCTTCCATGAGGGACTGCAAATGATTAAACTTCTCCACCGCACTTAACCCTTGACTAGAATGAACTGCTGATTGAAAACTGTCTGCCCATCCTTGCCATTCCTGAATACTTTCAGAAAATGTTTTGAGTACAAGCCTCAGTAACTGAACTGCAGATCTGTTAATCTTAACTTCACAAACACCGTTTGTTGAGGACTGTGTTTCATTATTAGACCTGGTTTCTAACTGTACTGAGCTGCTAAACTCTTTTGTTCTGTGGTACAGCGTTGCCATCCAAAAATAATGAAAATCTGAAGATTGGTGTCAAAATATCTGTAGAAATCTGTAGTTTCAATAAAAATATATATAGACAAAATCTGTAAACTACCATTTGATTTTAAAGTTTATTTTTGTAAGTAACATATACAATAATATTCATAAGTCCAAACAGAAATACAAAAATGGTCAATTAAACACAAAATTTAGTGAATGAAAGGTAGATAAACTGAATATTTTAAACCAGAATACTATTCAAACTACGTCTATAGGCCAGTTTAAGAATGATCTAGACAAAAAGCAGCAAATAGAAAGAACAAGTATACAGCAACAAAATAAGGATGCATATATACAAAATGGAAAAAGGAATTCAATAAAATACATAATTTTGTGCTGTACTGGAATTATGGAATGAACATTATCATTAACAACAACAGGGCTATTTATCTGTACTGTAGATTCCACCCTTTGCTTTCTTTAGCAGTGTGTTTTGTTGATGACTTAGTAAGAACCGACGCACAATCAGCTGAGTGTGGCGTGTTAATGTTATGTTGCCACTCTCTACCGACAGGTGGCGCACGAAAATAATTTGTTGGTTCTCGTGGAGAAACTCAGTAATATTACTGTAATATCCAGTGTAGTCCGTAGTGGTTAGTAAAAAAAAACCTCACTCTTAGAAATCGGCAAATTTTGCCCATTTTGAAGGAAAATCTGAAAAGAAGCATAAAAAAAATTATAAATTTTAGAAATCTGTAGATTTCGCCCATTTCGGGGGAAAAATCTGAAAATCTGAAACAAAACATAAAATCTGTAGATGCACAGATAAATCTGTAGAAATGGCAACACTGCTGTGGTATGCTTTAATTATGTCATCAATAATCTCTTCAAAGTAAATTATATCATTTTCTATATCATCCTCTTCTATAAGAGCTGTAGCTGGTTCCTTCTTGGTGCTACTTGTATTTGCCGGGGAAGAATGAAGGATACGAGAGGCAGGCTATCGCTTTGTTGGGTATCTCTTTCAGGGGCCTCTCGTGTCCTCTTCTCCCCCTGTCGTTTGGAAGGTTGGCGTCTTGAAGAAAGAGCCGGTCGTTTTCAGAGTTTATTGAGTTCTTGGTTGGCTGGGGTTATTTTACAGAAGATTTTGTTATTTTATATACAGCTGAATTAATTAAATATATATATATAAATTTATGTACAATACTTATTTATAAAGATTACATATGATTCTTAAAATTACACAGTGATAAAATATATACAATTTGGTACGCGCAAAATTGGTTTGTCGGTAACTAATATAAAAATAATATAAATGCGGAAAATTAACTGCGCGGCCCCACACTACTGCCCACCCCGAGAAGCGGAGCACGTATATCAAAAGTAGAAATATTCGGGTCTTGATTTGAAGCGGATCCTTCGTCCAGCTCGCGTTGATCCTCGGTCGGCCTCATTTCCGGTTGTTGCGTTGTCCTGCGCGCTCGTCCTGAGGTTTGTATTTGCTACCTCCGAGGTGCGTCTTCCATCGTCCTTTTTCCTTGCGTGCTTTTTTCTCCGATCCGATGCCGTCCGATTGTGCGCCCGGTACCTGTGTGAGACCTGAAACTTTATAAGCCGGTTTAAAGTTTGGTTTGGTTGATTGAAGCGGCTTAAAGTTTGGTTTGGTTGATTGAAGCGGTTTAAAGTTTGGTTTGTTGATTGATTGAAGCGGCTTAAAGTTTGGTTTGGTTGATTGAAGCGGCTTAAAGTTTGGTTTGGTTGATTGAAGCGGCTTAAAGTTTGGTTTGGTTGATTGAAGCGGCTTAAAGTTTGGTTTGGTTGATTGAAGCGGCTTAAAGTTTGGTTTGGTTGATTGAAGCGGCTTAAAGCTTGGTTTGGTTGATTGAAGCGGCTTAAAGTTTGGTTTGGTTGATTGAAGCGGCTTAAAGTTTGGTTTGGTTGATTGAAGCGGCTTAAAGTTTGGTTTCTTCGGATGTTATTCTGGAAATGTGGAATTGTGCCTCCATGATAGAGAACCATCCTGCGGCCGACGCTTCAGAGAACGTGGGTGGCTTGATGGTGACATGGTGCACTCCTGATTCCATCTTGCGGGAATGTAATTCGGGTCTGCTGCTGGTTCGGTTCCGACCGGCTACTACGGGTGGGCGGCGAAGAGGCGTGGCTTCGGTTTGTTCCGCCCAGCGACTGAAGGATGCTGCTTCCGCTGGCTGCTTCGGGTCACTCCTGGGGTCACCAATTGTAGCTGGGGTACGCGCAAAATTGGTTTGTCGGTAACTAATATAAAAATAATATAAATGCGGAAAATTAACTGCGCGGCCCCACAGAGCCTCAATTTTAACATTTACTTCGCTTAGAGCAACCTTTTTAGTTTCTAATATGGAAAGCTACGCAGTCACTAAGCTTAAATTCTCTCTCTTGCTCTATGGCAGAATCTATAATGGCAATGACCTTTGTAATTAGACCTTTGTAGGCGCTTCTCCTTTTCTAAACTTGTTAAATTCAACTGCACTCATCTTCAATGCAAACAACAATTGGGCTCAACGCCAAATAAGCTGAATTGACGAAAATACTTAACCAAACTGATCAAACTCAAATTTTGCCTTTTTTCAAATAAACTGAATTGCTTGGTTGGGGTACTGACCAACCACCAGTATGGAATACCAAATTTTCCACCCAAGTAACTGGCGCACTGAAGTCTGTAACCTTCGCCTACGAACAATAAAACCAAAATTAACAAAACCGGTAAAAATGTAGGCCTAAAACAACGACAGACTAGCGGCCAAGTTTCGCAATTGGGCGACCAAACTTTCTACCCTGGAACCTTAACTCAAATATGTTCAACCTGTCCAGGCCTAGCTACAATTTACACAATCAGGAATTTGCCAAAAAATAGTTGCTGACTTAGTCTTGGGCTAGAATCCGGTTGAAGGACCATGTTATTTTATTTTATTTGATTGGGTTCAGAATCCCAGCTGAGCCCCAACGGCCAAACTCTGAGGGGGCCACTTCAACCTACAGCCCAAGTTAAGCTAGACTAAACAAACTTACGCACTTGGAGGTCCCATTAGGTCCTACCTCAGAGTTGCTGACTCGATGTGGGCCTACCTTAGGCCTCAGTTGCATAAAATTAAGATAAAAACAAAAGGGGCACTATTTATGGTCTTCTTTCTAAACCGTGCAACAACAACACACCCTGCACCATTGCACGATGCAACAATCTTGTATCTAAACAACCAAACTTAATTGCAAGAGAGACTTTTCCACTAACCTTACGATTATGAGATGGATATATATATATACGGTGTATATATATATATATATATACAGGGCGTCCCAAAAAAATGTATACACACTTTAAATAATTATAAAGGCAGTGTTTATTAAAATACATTTCATTTTCAAAATGTAATAGAATCTACAGACATTATTTAATTGTTTTGTCAACGCCTGTTTTCAAACTGACGTCCGTTCTGGTCCAGGCACTGCTGATAACGCGAAGCAATGGAATCGCAAACATCACGAAACATTTCGTTTGGTATTTGTGTGCATTCTCGTTCAATGGCTGCTCTCAATTCAGCGACTGTTGCAGGTTTTATAGCGTAGACATTGTCTTTTAAGTATCCCCATAAAAAAAAGTCTAGTGGTGTGAGGTCTGGTGAACGCGGAGGGTATTCTACGAAACCCCTTCGTCCAATCCACATCCACATCGTGCCAAGTACCACTCGCAATACTCCACTCTTCGGTCCGGATCATCTTCATTAACAGCATGGACTAATCTTGGAATGTAACTTTTCCATTGACAGCGCTTCAAAATGCGTTGGACAGACGATTCTGAAATTCCTACCTCACGACTCGCTTGCCGCACAGATTTTCTTGGACTTTGGTGATACGTTTCCAGTACTCTTTCTTGCTTTGTGGGGCTTGTCGATGTCCGTGGTCTTCCGGAACGCTTCTTGTGGACATTCTGAACAGTTCCATCGGCTTCAAACTTATCTCTAATTCGAGTGATGGTAAGTCGCGTTGGTGGATCTGTTTGAAACTCCCTCCTAAACTGTCTTTGCACTTCAACTGCGTTTTCACACTTCCAGTAGCATTTTAGAATGAATTTCCTTTGTTCAAAGCTTAGTCTGACTGCCATTATTAATTCTAATGGGTTTAACTTGGAAAGAAAGAAACATCAATTGAGCTATCAGCTGTTAAAGTGTGTATACATTTTTTTGGGACGCCCTGTATATATATATACACCTTAACTTAATATATACAAGCAATGTTGCATCAATGAGCTTAGTCATCATATCGCCTTGTGACAACAATGGCTCTTCCTCTTCTAGATTTTCCAACAGGTGTACAATATCGAAAAAAGTGACAGCTTCTATGCAACATCTGGCTGCATCGTTGACCACCAAATTTAATGCATGTGAGGAACAAGGAACGATAAACGCTCGTGGATATAATGTTAAAATTCGGCTTTGCACCCCATTGTGTTTGCCTCGCATATTGGACCCATTATCATATCCTTGTCCTCTTAAATCAGACAACGATATTTCATTTTCTTGTAAAATTTCTAGAATTTTCGGATCAATGAAAGCCTCCCCCAAACGGGGTCGTGGGTGGCTTTCTTTCATTGATCTGTAAGTTATTTAGGTAGGTAGGTAGGTTATTTAAGTTAGGTTACGTTAAGTTGTAATATTTTAGTTAGTTTAAATGAAAATATCATGACTTAACCTAACCGATCATCAAGGGCATAAGTAATAAATAATAAACAGTGCTGTGCTCGTTACTTTATAAATGTAATGTCGTTACCGTTACCACAGTCTAAATGTAACGCCGTTATCGTTACAGTTACCATTTTTAAAAAGTAACGAGTAACGGCACGGTTACTCGTTACCGTTACTTTTAATGAAATGTAAATATATTATATATATGCATAGGTATATTATAATTTATATATACATAAAATATTACATTATATAAACATTCGCTTGTGTGAGTATGTGTTGGTTTGTATCCACTGGTTAATGCATAGGCTATGAAGTCTGTGCATTGTTATTGCGTTGTTATGACTTATGAAGCATAATATTTTCAAAAAAGTTAAACAAAATTACTGCAGGATTTATTACTGGGAATTGCGACATAACTGTTATTTTTATTTATTTGTCGGGTTCAAAATCCCAGCTTAGCCGTGAACGGCCAAATTCTAAAGGGCCAGTTCTACCTGAAGCCCAAGTTAAGCTAAATTAAACTTTACGGATTTGAGATCCTATTAGGTCCTACCTCAGGGTAACCTCAGGGTTGCTGACTCGATGCGGGCCTACTTTAGACCTTTGTTACATGAATTTTAATGTAAACAAAAAGGGTACTATTTATGGTCTTCTTTCTCAACCTTGCAACAACAACGCAACCTGGACTATTGCACGGTGCAACAATCTTGTATCTAAACAACCAAACTGAATTGCAAGAGAGCTCTCTACAAGACCACACCCTGTACGTACGACATCCCACAAACGAGTAGAAAGAACGCGCAGCGCCCCAAAATGATGCCAACAGTGTGACCAAACAATGATGCCACAAGAGCTCAAAAATGCTAGCTCTAAATTAAGTTAATTTTTCACTAACCTTACAATTATGAGATGGATATATATACACCTTAACTTAATATATACAAGCAATGCTGCATCAATCAGCTTAGTCATCATATCGCCTTGGGACAACAATGGTTCTTCCTCTTCTAGATTTTCTAACACTCCCCACCGAAGAGGCATTGTTGTCATTACCTTCTGCAAGGTTAGCCAAGCCTTCTCCATGAGGCTGTAACTCAAATGTTTCATCTTGACTATCTATGTTTTTGCTGATTTCTAAAGCATAGAGTTTTTGTATAGGTCTCTTTAACTTTCCTCCTGAAGTCTTTACCAGTGCAGACCTAACTAAATTGTCTTTGCCAACAAACAACTCTTCAATTATGCCAAGCTTCCAGCATTGCCTTGGTCTTTCATCCCCAATCATTACCACGTCTCCCACCTTGATACAATTTGTATTGGAGCCCTTTATCTTGCCTGATGGGTAATAATTGAGTTCTGGCAAGTATTCCATCTGCCACCTCTTCCATAACTGATCTTGTAGCTCTTCAAGGTACCTGAACCGTCTGGTTAACTCTTCTTGAGTGCTCTGAATAGGCTGCAAGTCTTCTAGCACACTGGGGCTTGATGTTAATCGTTTACCACAAAGAAAATGATTTGGTGTCAATGGCTCTGCATCCTGCATACTGTTGTAAACAAAAGTGATAGGCCTACTGTTCACCATTGCTTCTACTTCACATAAAACAGTGCAGAATTCTTCTTTGCTCAAATGAGCATTAGCTAAAAGTTTCTTTAATGGACACTTTACACTTCTCACTAGCCTTTCCCAAAATCCTCCCCACCATGGTGCTCTCTCAACAATAAACTCCCACTGTACCCCTTGGTGTGAAAAGTAGGATTGGAATCCTTCCTCTTTTAACAAGGACCAAACTTCTTGGAGTTCCTTTGCAGCCTTTTTGAAGGTTTTTGCATTATCCGATATGATTTTATTTGGGAAACCCCTTCTGTTCACAAACCTTTTAAAGGCCAAAAGAAATACATCGCTAGTTAAGTTGCTTACCAACTCCAAATGGATTGCTCTGGTGGTAGCACAGGTGAAAAGACATATATAACCTTTGTTAGACTCCCCTCGCTCATACACATAGACTGGCCCTGCAAAGTCTACTCCCACTACATCAAATGGGGCAGTATAGACACACCGTTCTCTTGGAAGTGGAGCCACCTTTTCATAATAAGGCTTTGCACTCCAACGCTTGCAAACCACACATTTATGCAAGACCTTTTTCACTACTTGTCTAATTTTGGGAATCCAAAATTGTTGTCTAATCTCTATTATCACTTCTCTAACTCCCGCATGTAACAGCTTATGATGAGTATCCAGGATCAAAAGGCCCACAAAGTGCCCCCCAGAAGGTAGCAAAATTGGATGTCTTTTCTCCTCTGGAAGCCCAGAAAACTGTAGTCTACCTCCTACTCTCAATAAATCCTGATCCAAAAACACATCCAAACCCTTGAGCGCAGAATGTGTTGGTAGAACCTGTAATGGATGGCTGGTGAGCAATTCTCTCTCTTCACCAAATTTTTCCTTCTGCATATATACCACCCAGTATTTCCTGGCTTGCTGAATCTCATTACTGTTCAGAATTCCTTCCCTTCTTGTTTCTCCCTTAATGTTGTTGGTAAATCTATATACCCATGCTGTCACTCTTAACAATCTTTTCAGACTGCTAATGTCCTCAATCCTCAATATGGGGTCCTGCTGCATAACTTGACAACTGTTCACAGCGCATTTTCTCACCTCACTCACCCATGCTTCTTCAGCCTGGCATTCTCCTACAATGGGCTGATTAGAAGGCCAGTTTTCACTTCCAAGTTTTAGCCACTCTGGCCCATTCCACCACAAACTTGACTGTGAAAGATCTTTCACTGAAATTCCTCGTGTTGGTAAATCAGCGGGGTTTTGGATGCCTGGACAATGCTTCCATTGCTTGGGATCTGTGTGCGCTTGAATTTCCTCCACCCTATTGGCAACAAATGGTTTCCATTTCCTTGCCTGACTTCTTAACCAGTGCCAAACTATAGTGGAGTCTGTCCAATAATAGCTTGGAATTTCATAGAGGGCCAAAGACTTTCGCACTGTAATTGCAAGCCGACTAGCAATAACGGCACCCATCAATTCCAACCTTGGAACCGAAAGCCTTTTCAAAGGTGCTACTCTGCTCTTTGCAGCAACCAACCTGCAACTTACTTCCTCCTGCAATGCGCCTCTTATATAAATACAAGTTGCATTGGCTTCCTCACTTGCATCACAAAAGATGTGCAGCACCAAATTGTCTGGACTATTGTTCAACTCTCCAAAGTACCATCTTGGGATTTCAATGTCTCCAAGATGTGCCAATTCTTTGAACCAATATTTCCACCTTACCACCATATGATCAGGTAACTCTTGGTCCCAACCAAGTCCAATTTCCCAGAGGCTCTGAAACCAAATTTTTGACTTTATCACAAATGGAGCCAGGAATCCAAGAGGATCAAAGACCTTCGAAGCCAAACTAAGAGCTGTACGTTTTGTCCACCTTGTCTCATTCTCAGCCAGCTCTACTAAAGATTTCCCATTGAAGGTAAACAAATCATCATCTTGCTGCCAAACGATGCCTAGCACCTTTGCGTCTATTGCCCACAACTCCTTAATACCAGAATCCTCAATACTTTCTGTTGCATCAGGTACTACAGAGGAATGACTCATAAACTCTTGTAATTGTGAATGATTGGTCTGCCATTTTATGAGCTCCATGCCAGCCTCCCTCATTATAGCTCTAGCCTCCATGAATATCTGTTTAGCCATTTCTGTATTATCCACGGAACATAGCAAATCATCAACATAAAAATTTTTCCTTATGTGTTCAATAGTGTTAGGATAGACTTCAGAATATTTCTTAAAATGGTACTGCATAGTAGCTGCCAACAGAAATGGACTAGAGCTGAGGCCAAACAACACTGACTTCATTCTATATGCTTGAACCTTAGGTTCATTTTCCAATAAGTCTTTCGTATCCACCCACAGATACCTTACTGCATCTCTGTCCTCTGGTTTTAACTTTATCCGCAAAAAGGCTTGCTTCACATCTGCAGTCAATGCTACTCTACCAAACCTGAATCTCAGTAACAAGGAAAATAAATCTGCATTTAAATTTGGCCCAGCATCCAAACAGTCATTCAAGGACACACCACCTTTGTCCTTGGCTGAGCCATCAAAAACTACCCTCAGTTTGGTGGTAGTTTTGTCTCGCCGTACCACTGCATGGTGTGGCAGATAATGTGCCTCCTGGCTCACCAGCTCACCTTGCACCCTTTCAGCATAGCCCTCCCTTACATAACTTAGGATGGCCTCATCGTATTCAATTAACAACTCCTCATTTTTTCTTAGCCTGTACAATGAAGTCTCCAACCTCCGATTAGCTAGCTGAAGGTTTGAACCGGGTTTGCAAGAATCCTTCCATGGTAGGCCAACTTCATAGCAACCATCTCTAAACCCAATCTGAGGTGACGTGTATGTATATATATATGTATATAGTCTAAAAGTCACTAAAGGGTAAATATCACTAAATCTAAGCTGAATGGCAAGAGCAAGTCATAAACGAACCAACGGGCTGTTCGTATTGCTTTGGTCTGGCCTAGACATGTTTTTTCCTATCTGACCTAATCTTTGGTGCTGAGTATAATTAGGTGATGAATCTAAGGTGACAAATCGGGTAGGAAGTTGTTCGTACTTAAGTATAGTTAGGGGTAATGTCTATAGCTTCTAAATTGGTAATGTAAGAGAGAGTTAGGTAGGCTGTTTGTGGGACACAGGAATAAAACGGTAGGCTTCAAGGAATACCTAATTCAACGCACCGGTAAGTGCTTTTGATTGTTTGCTAGAACCTAAGTAACCTAACTGGGGTGTCTACCCCACGCTATCACATTTGGCGACGAGGATGGGATTTGGCTCATTTGGTTAAATTTTGTTCATTGGGTTAAATTTGACTCATTGGGTTAATTTGGCTTATTGGGTTCAAGTGGTTGTTTGGAAAATTGGATGTAGCCTAGTGGGTCGTCCGATTTGGTTTGTTTGTGTGTGGGTAAGCTACCGTACTATAGCGTAGGTCCCGCCGCTCTAACTCTAAAACTAATTCCTACTCAGCCCTAACTCTAAAACTAATTCCTACTCAGCCCTAACTCTAAAACTAATTCCTACTCAGCCCTAACTCTAAAACTAATTACTACTCAGTCCTAACTCTAATAAAATTCACTATTCAGCCCTAACTGGGGAGTAACTAGACCAAATTTAAACCTAACCTAACCTAACCTACTTCACGTGATTTGGCCAAATTCGGTTTTGCTCTAGCATGTCGGTGATTGGCCATATAAGCCCCTACGAAGACAATGGGGAAGACTTCGAAGCTTATGCCACTAGGGTGAGGTTGTTTTTCGAGGCAAATTCCATTCCGGATGCTAAGAAAGTACCTACCTTTTTAACTATAATAGGCCCTAAAACGTTTGGTTTAGTTATGGACCTAGTTTCTCCTAAAGCACCGGAAACTTGCACCTATAATGAATTGGTACAGGCCCTAACCGATCACTACAAACCCCGAGTAGTTCTCATCTATGAAGGAAACAGGGCCCGTTCTCTCCTGCACAGTTGCAGGAACCCATTTTGGTCCAGCCCCATAGTTGCGAATCACAACTGGATCATTAGGTTTCGCTTCTAGAACTCTCCCTCTTTTAGTGTCGTGGTACAACTTCTGTTTTTCCTGATGGCGTAAAACTCGTTGTTGTAACGTTTCGTTTGGACGTAACAAATCGAAAACTGAACGAATTCCCCGGCCAATCAGAAGTTTAGAGGGAGACACCCCCGTCGTGGTGTGTGCTGTTATTCGATATTTAAACAAAAATTTATCCAACACCACTTGCATTTCCTCCACACGAGAATGACGCAAGGCCGACTTGAAAGTACGGACCATGTTTTCCGCGAGACCGTTAGTAGACGGGTGGAAAACACTAGACCGGACATGTCTAATGCCATTTAGGTGGACGAAGGAACGAAATTCCTCACTGGTAAAACAAGTACCATTGTCGGAAACCAGGACTACGGGTAAACCCCATCGAGCGAAAACTGAACGGAGTAAGCGAATAGTAACACCCGAAGTCGTGGAAGTGGTTGGAAAAATTTCCACCCACTTAGAGTAGGCGTCCACAATGACTAGGAAATAAGTATTATTTATAGGACCTGCATAGTCAACATGGATCCTATGCCACGGTATAGTAGGCCATTCCCAAGGATGAAGTGGACTTTTCCTTGGGAGATCTCTGTTCTCTAGGCAGCTTTGACAGGAACGAACCAATGATTCGAGTTCTCCATCTAAACCAGGCCACCAGAAATAAGCTCTCGCCAGCTCTTTCATTTTTGTTGCGCCCATGTGTTCAGCGTGAAGTTCCTTCACTAAATTCGACCTGCCTTTATTTGGAATAATCACTCTGTGGCCCCATAAGAGACAGCCATTTTGAATAGAGAGGCCAGACTGACGCTGAATAAAAGGCTGTAATTCACTCTCAACCTTAGTAGGCCAAACAACTGAGCAGAAATGGATGACCCTAGACAGAATAGGGTCTGATTTTGTCCACTGCTCTATTTGTACTGCAGATACTGGAGTGGATTCCAAAAACTCCACCAAGTGAACCCATTCTGTAGGTATAGGTACACAATCATTTGGATTTTCTAAGGGCAACCTACTTAGCGCATCAGCCGTACCTAGAAGTTTACCTGACCGATGTACTAAGTCAAATTTATAGGCTTGTAGAATCAGTGCCCATCGTTGAATCCTACCTGAGGCCATAACTGGAATATTTTTATTAGGTGAAAATAAACCTAAAAGTGGCTTATGGTCAGTAATTAGTTTAAATTCATGACCCCATAGATAGAAATGAAATTTTTTTACTGCAAATACTAAGGCTAATGCTTCACGTTCCACTTGTGCATATCGTCTTTCCGTCTCGGTTAGTGTTCTAGAAGCAAAACAGATTGGCCTATCTACATCAATGTGGTGAGATAACACTGCCCCAATTCTATAAGAACTGCTGTCTGCTGAAACTACGAAAGGAAGTTTAGGATCATAATGCACTAGGAGAGTGGACTTTAGTAGTACGTCCTTGGAAGCCTCAAATGCTTCCTTTTGAGTTTTTTCCCATCTCCACTGTTCCCCAGATCGTAATAGCTTATTTAGGGGTTCAAGGAAAGTCGATGCATTAGGCAAAAATTTCCTATAAAAGTTTAGGAGACCTAAATAAGCTTGTAACTGTGTGATGTTTTGTGGAGGTGGTGCCTTTTCTATTGCTTCTAGTTTATCCACCGTTGGATGAATGCCTGAGGCATCTATGCGGAACCCTAAATATGAAACCTCGTTAGTGACCCATGAACACTTTTCTCTCTTTAGCTTAAGTCCAGCATCCCGGAGTCTTTTTAGAACCGTGGTTAATCTAGTTAGGTGTTCTTTTTTAGTCGAACCTGAAATGAGGACATCATCTAGAAAGCAAAGTACCCCTGGAATGTGACCTAGAACTTGGTCCATTGTCCTCTGAAAAATACCCGGAGCCGATGCTATTCCATAGCATAGCCTATTGTACTTATATAGGCCTCGGTGCGTATTTATGATAGTTAATTCTTTAGAGTTTTCATCTAAACTTAGTTGAGCATAGGCTTGGGACATATCGAGTTTTGTGAAATATTTACCCCAGCAAGAGAGCTAAATAATTCATCAGGCTTGGGTATAGGATAGCAATCTAGAAGGACGGCTCTATTTGCTGTTAAACGGTAATCCCCACATAACCGCACGGACTTGTCCGGTTTTAGTACAGGAACTACTGGGGCAGCCCACTTAGCGTGTGTGACTGGTTCAATAATTTTATCTTTTAGCAGCCTGTCAATTTCTAAATCCACCTTCTCCCGCAGTGCATGCGCAATTGAACGAGCCTTACAAAATTTCGGAGTTACATTAGGGTCTACTTCTATGCAGACCTGATGGCCCTTTAGGTTGCCTACTTCAGGCCCAAAAATAGAAGAAAACTCCCTTAACAATGAGTCTATGTCAGATGGATATGAGAGTGTATGCACATCTGCCTGACCCCTTGGCAAGATTTTGTCAATTGGCATTTTCAAAGCATCAATCCAATCACGGCCTAGTAGAGTAGGCCCTTGCTCATCCACCACTAAAAGGGTTAAAGGATGAGACAAAGTTTTCTGGTTCAGTTTAACTGTGACGTATGCTTCTCCACAAATAGGTATTTGTATGTCTCCATATTTTTTTAAAATCGTTTTAGATGCATGTAGTTTAGGTGTGTTTTTGAAAATCTTATCAAAAACTACCTTGGACATGACCGTCCGGGCAGCACCCGTATCCAATTCTAGAGGAACTGTAATTCCTGTGAAAAAACTATATAGGGCTATGGGTTGATTGCCTGTGCCCTCATCCGTTGGAAATTTCCAGCAGACTTCAGTGGAGGGTTACCGACAAAAGCCCTATGCTTTTTCGTTAGAGAGTTATAAATATGTAGGTTGTTAAAAGACCTCTTTATATTTATATTGATTACGGTAATTCTAGCGTCGGGATTTGCGCGACCTACAGTACATTAGAATGAAAATAATTTGCCTCACCTTATTTTTGCTGGGTCTTTGTTTGTTTCGATGGAGGGCGTTACGATCATCTTCGGTGTAGGGCCGCCACGATCGAGTTTCGCGACGAATTAACTTTATGTAATTAATATAATATAAACACTTTTAGGTATAGGCCTATCCTGTGGTTTATTATAAGGAATTCACTCAGAACTTTAGGGGGGACAATTTCACATCCTCCCTGTTTAAAGCTTCGCTGTAACATAAACAGCCCTGAGCCGTTCCTTGGTTCGCTTGTATTATTTGCCGAACTAGCAAAATTTTGTTTGGTCTACTTCTCTGTGGTAGACTAAACAATAAATTGAGTTTTCTTGTTGCTATGTGAGGCTGATTCATACATACAGGTTCTTTGTACGTATGGCAATTCAATTATTTCATTCCCAATAGGCTATGTCGCCAATCCCGAGGCAATTTTGTATAGATATTTAATTCAATTAATTAATAATTTATATTTAATTATGAAATAAATGTACCACATATGATACCATGTTGTGAGTGCGTATAGTTTTTCCATAATTCCATTTAGGCCTACCTCTACAATATATGGGCTTGTATTTTTCCCACTTTGCTGCTCATAGAATAGGTACTCCATTCCAATGTTCGAAGTATTTCCCCTTTGAGGATTTATACTAGAAATGTTAAAATTAGAATTTTCACCCTTTGTTTTCTTTGAAAAACACACTTTAGCTATGTGGCCTATTTTACTACAGTTTCGGCAAACTGCTTCTTTAAAAGGGCAATCTTTCTTCCAATGGTGTTTTCCACACCCTGTACATGGCTTGGAAGGCTTAGTAGAATTAGTAGGCTTAGTCGTATTCGCCTCATACCTTTTATTTGCCTGTCTAGTAGGCTCGTTAGGTCTGCCAGGCCTAGAAGATTTAAATATCGAATAACACCACACACCACGACGGGGGTGTCTCCCTCTAAACTTCTGATTGGCCGGGGAATTCGTTCAGTTTTCGATTTGTTACGTCCAAACGAAACGTTACAACAACGAGTTTTACGCCATCAGGAAAAACAGAAGTTGTACCACGACACTAAAAGAGGGAGAGTTCTAGAAGCGAAACCTAATGATCCAGTTTTGATTCGCAACTATGGGGCTGGACCAAAATGGGTTCCTGCAACTGTGCAGGAGAGAACGGGCCCTGTTTCCTTCAAGTGCCAACTAGAAGATGGTCGTTCTATTAAACGCCATCAGGACCAGATATGGGAACGTGAAGTGCAGAAGGACCAGAGTCTTCCGGAAGAGAGAACTGATCCTCCGGAAAATGGTTCAACTTGCCCGCCTATACAGGTTGCACCTAATCCTACTACATCAACCCCGCTCCGCAGGTCGTCTAGGGTCCCTCATCCCCCTGACAGACTAAATTTGTAGGGGAGGAGTGAGGTGACGTGTATGTATATATATGTATATAGTCTAAAAGTCACTAAAGGGTAAATATCACTAAATCTAAGCTGAATGGCAAGAGCAAGTCATAAACGAACCAACGGGCTGTTCGTATTGCTTTGGTCTGGCCTAGACATGTTTTTTCCTATCTGACCTAATCTTTGGTGCTGAGTATAATTAGGTGATGAATCTAAGGTGACAAATCGGGTAGGAAGTTGTTCGTACTTAAGCATAGTTAGGGGTAATGTCTATAGCTTCTAAATTGGTAATGTAAGAGAGAGTTAGGTAGGCTGTTTGTGGGACACAGGAATAAAACGGTAGGCTTCAAGGAATACCTAATTCAACGCACCGGTAAGTGCTTTTGATTGTTTGCTAGAACCTAATTAACCTAACTGGGGTGTCTACCCCACGCTATCACACAATCCCTTTTTCAAATTGCTCTAAAACATCATTGTTCACTGTACTTGCCTGGTTGTCCTTTATGCCAATAGATTCAAGTTCCCAA
The DNA here is from genome assembly GCA_023014485.1 of Bathynomus jamesi. Taxonomy (NCBI): domain Eukaryota; kingdom Metazoa; phylum Arthropoda; class Malacostraca; order Isopoda; family Cirolanidae; genus Bathynomus; species Bathynomus jamesi. Next base: position 849,126 of record JAJOZX010000687.1, read on the forward strand.
AACGCTTTCAAATGCCTTTCCAGACCATGGCTGTTCTCCTCAATCTTAACAAAAAGAGCCTTAATTTCCATTTCATTGCAATAGCTACCATGTAGCATCCAGCCAAGCTTACTTTCAATAGCTACCGGGCCTTGAGATGTACGGACAATATTACCAGTGATGAAGTCCCAATAATAGTCAGCTCCAATCAAAAGACTAATATCTTCTGTTCCCTCAAACTTATTATTGCCCAAATTAATTCCTTTAACTTGCAATTCTTGGACACATGCCATATCTAAACAAGTAGTGACTGGATCACAAAGTTCCTCAATCTCTACAGCTTGGACCTTGATAGTGGGACTTTGCGGTAACAACCCTTTAACCAGAACTTCTACCTTCTTAAATTTGGTTCGGTTTTGAACGGAACCCCCAAACCCAGAAATTCTTAAATTTTCCCTCTTAAGTTCTTTAAACTTCAATTTTCTGGAAATTCTGGTCTTAATAAAATTACACTGGCTACCACTATCAAACAACACTCTTACAGTAGCTTCTCCCTCATTCCCAATTAATAAGGCTGCAGTTGTTTGCAATAATCCCCCTTTACCTTTACTCCCTTGCATAGCAGTGGCATGTGCCACTGATGTCTCTACTTCTGGGGTAGGCCTACTAAGTGTGTTTTCACACAATAATGGCTGATGCCTACCATGACATTTTTTGCACAAAATTTTAAACTTACAAAACCTTGCTCTATGACCTTTCAAAAAACATTTAAAACATGCTGTGACTTAGTTACCCTGTTCTTTCTCTCCTCAAAGGGTAAGGCCTCAGCCACCTCACATTTATATGACTTGTGGTTGCCTTCGCAAAATATGCATTCCTTGATTCTCTTTAATTTATTCTCAGAGGAGGCATGTAGAGCTGACACTGTACCTGGGCTATTCCTTTTTGTGGAAACTTTGGTGCTGTGCCTGCCTTTGTCCCCTTGTTTACCATCCCACTGTGCAAACTCAACTCCCTCTCGTCTTGCTAATTCTGTGCCTAAAAGACTTAACATCTGCTGAAGGGGGATGTACACATGTTCTGCAGAGTGTCCCCTACTTAATTCAAGCAAAATTGAGCTAGGCAATTTAGAGTCCAGTGTAGGAACCAACATTATACCATACTTTTCCATTCCTACACCCAAGTTGTCCAGGGACCTAGTTCTAATTTCAAATTCATCATATAACTGCCGTAACTCCTTGACACTATTAGGATTATTAACAGGAGGTATAGCTAAAAGTGCACGGAGGTGGCTTTTAATTAAGATCTCTGGCTTACCAAACCGTTTCTTTAATATATCCCAAGCCACATTATAATTAGCCTCTGTTAATGCTAATCCTGCTATAGTCTTTGCTGCCTCCCCTTCCAAGAGGGACCGCAAATAATTAAACTTCTCCACGGCACTTAACACTTGACTATAATGAACTGCTGATTGAAAACTGTCTGCCCATCCTTGCCATTCCTGAATACTCCCAGAAAATGTTTTGAGTACAAGCCTCGGTAATTGAACTACAGATCTGTTAACCTTAACTTCACAAGCATCATTTGTTGAGTGTTGTGTTTCATTATTAGACCTGGTCTCTAACTGTACTGAGCTGCTAAACTCTTTTGCTCGGAGGCCTACGTTAATCATATCATCAATAATCTCTTTAGAGGACAATGATTATGTTTATGTTTATGTTTATGTTTTATTCAAGTGATTACTTATTATGCTTATTCCTTTTTCAGAAGACCGTTGTCATTGTTTGACTTTATATAAATAAATAAATGATCACAAAGAGTTGGTTCTCATTTATGACAACGGTCTTAGGTACAAATGACTGATTAATTAAATAAATAATAAAATAAGTCTACATACGTGGTAAATTCAAGCAACTGTCAACCACCCCAACCTAATTAAGCAACTTCAACAAACGCTATCCACAATGCCTGCCGTAGAATGTCCTATCACAGGTTGTACCTATGTCACAGCAGACCTGGACCCAGCCATTGTAGCCGCACTTATAACAGCCCACTGCACGACCCATGTCCCAAGCCCGACAGTCTCTGCAAAGGTTGAGAAAGTAAGACGGCCAACCATTTCGGCTGCAGGTACCAGTGAAGACTGGGCATATTTTACGTCGCGTTGGACAGATTATGCGGAAGCTACAAAAATCACTGGTAGGGACAAAGTGGTACAACTACTTGAATGCTGCGACGATTCACTCCGCAAAGATTTGACAAGATCCGCAGGTGGAAGCCTAACAAACAAAACCGAAGATGAAGTCCTTGCTGCAATCAAGAAACTAGCTGTCCGTGAGGAGAACACCATGGTAGCCAGGGTTACCCTACACAATATGCGACAAGACCGCGACGAAACTGTGCGCAGTTTTGGAGCCCGTCTTCGTGGTCAGGCCGGAGTCTGCAAATTTCTTGTTGAATGCCCAAGCTGCAACAACAACGTAAATTACACTGACCCCATCCTTCGCGACGTCCTTACCCGCGGAATTGCTGACCCGGAAATACAACTGGAACTCCTCGGCAACAGTAACCAGGAGATGACCCTGGAAGACGTCTTTCAGTTTGTCGAGGCGAAGGAAGCAGGCAAGCGCTCAGCATCACGACTGCTGGACTCCCATGCCGTGGAGGCCTCAGGCAGCACATACAGGAGAAGTAAGCAAATACCCCCACAAGACAAAAATGCCCCCTGTTCATATTGTGGTAAAAAAGGACACGGCAGAAGAGCCCCAGTCCACATACGCAAGACGGATTGCCCTGCGTACAACCACAAATGCAAAATTTGCAAGCGCGACAGCCATTGGGAATCCGTATGCAGGAGCAAAGACAAGGACAAGAGCCTTTCAGCCACTCCTAATAAAGCTGATGAGTGCGAAGGTGCGGTATTTGATCTTCTCTGCGCCTCAAGCAACACTTCCGAGCCACATAAGAAAAGAGCAATCGCCCTCGACCATCACATTTACAATGAACTATCGGACATATGGATCAAGGAGAACTCACAACCACAGCCACACATCAACCTGACAGTCAGGACTCTCCCCGAAGACTACGAGGCGCTTGGGGCAACCCTCAATGCCCACCCAAAAACCGTGGTACTGCCTGCCATGGCAGACACAGGCTGTCAGAGCTGCCTCACCGGTATCAAGGTTATCCACCGCCTCGGGCTTCTCCAGTCTGACCTCATCCCTGTGACCATGAAGATGCACGCCGCCAACAACAAGGGCATCAAAATCCTTGGCGCAGCCATACTTCGCCTCACTGGCAAGGATGAACAGGGCCAACAAGTAGAAACGAGACAGGTAACATATGTGACGGATTCTTCTGACAAGTTCTTCATCAGCAGAGAGGCATGCGTTTCACTCGGCATTATCTCGGGAAGATTTCCTACAGTGGGGGAAGTCCAACTGGATCCAGCACAATACTGTAACAACAGTGCCAGCACGCCACACAGTGACAGCGGACTTGTAACTAACTGCGACTGTCCAAGACGCCAACATCCTCCATCACCTCCAATCGAGCTACCGCTACCCGCTGTTGCGGCGAACCAGCAAAAGCTCAAGGAATACCTGCTGGACTATTACAAATCAAGCACCTTCAACACTTGTGACCACCAAGCGCTGCCCATGATGGACGGCCCCCCAATGAAATTGATGGTGGACCCCAATGCCAAACCAGTCGCACATCACACCCCCGTCCCAGTACCAATCCACTGGCAGGAGGACGTGAAGGCTGGCCTCGACCAAGATGTCAGACTGGGTGTCCTTGAACCAGTACCCGTTGGTGAGCCCGTAACCTGGTGTCACAGAATGGTGGTGTGCGCCAAAAAGAACGGAAAACCAAGGCGTACCGTTGACTTTCAACCCCTCAACGCTCACGCCACCCGCGAAACACACCACACTCAATCGCCATTCCACCAGGCCAGATCAGTACCGCAAGGCAAAAAGAAAACAGTGTTTGATGCATGGAATGGATATCACAGCGTACCAATCTGTGAAGAAGACCGCCACTTGACCACCTTCATAACGCCCTGGGGTCGCTACCGTTACAAAACCGCTCCCCAGGGTTACATTGCATCTGGTGACGGTTACACAAGAAGGTACGACGAAATTGTATCGAGCATCCCTAACAATACAAAGTGCATTGACGACGTCTTGCTCTGGTCAGACACAGTGGAGGAGAGCTTCTTCCAGGCCACCCAGTGGCTTGACACCTGCGGCAGACACGGAATCACACTGAACCCCGACAAGTTTGTGTTCTGTCAGGACAAGGTTGAATTTGCAGGCTTCGAGATCACATCTGACAGTGTCCGACCCTGTAAAAAATACCTCAAAGCAATCCTAGAGTTTCCATCTCCAAAGAACATCACCGACGTTCGATCATGGTTCGGGCTCATCAACCAGGTGTCGTATGCCTTCAGCATGGCCAAGAGGATGCAGCCGTTCCGCCTACTTCTGAAGCCAGGAACACCTTTCAAGTGGGATGACGAATTGGAAACCATCTTCGAAGAATCAAAGGATGTCATCATCACAGAAATAGAGGAGGGTGTTAAAATTTTTGACAAAACCAAGCCCACATGCCTCGCCACAGACTGGTCGAAAACAGGCATCGGCTACTGGTTACTTCAGAAACACTGCACCTGTACACGAGTCGAACCCTTCTGCTGCCATACTGGATGGCGTGTCACATTGGTCGGCAGTAGATTCACTACCTCAGCTGAGTCCCGCTATGCACCAGTAGAAGGAGAAGCACTTGCTGTCGCCGATGCCCTTGACAAGGCGAGGTACTTCGTGCTGGGATGCGAAGACCTAATAATTGCAGTGGACCACAAACCTCTCCTCAAAGTGTTTGGTGACAGATCCCTAGAGGACATATCTAATACACGCCTCAGAAACTTGAAGGAAAAAACCCTCAGGTACCGCTTCCGGATGATCCACGTACCAGGCGCGAAACACAAAGCTGCTGACGGGGTGTCACGATACCCCACTGGCGACCCCATACCACTGACACTCCCCGATGATGTAGCAGCCATCCATCAACCATGCGAGGGAACGGCGTTCTTTCCCCCCCCCACCTTCCTAGCCGGCATACGGACATCACTGACAGATGGTAATGGCATGGAAGCCTGCGTCATTTCTGCAGCCGCATCAACACTCAACTCGCTGAGCCTGGCGTCAGTGACATGGGATCGAGTACGCACCGCCACGACCAGCGATGAAGTCATGAATAGTTTAGCCAATGTCATAGAGTCCGGTATGCCTGAATCCCGCCATGCACTCCCTGCACAGCTGCGGGAATATCACCAGTTTCGCGACGACCTCCGCACTGTTGACGGCGTGGTAATGTACAGGAACCGCACGGTTATCCCGCCGGCCCTCAGGCAAGAAGTACTGGCTTCACTCCACTCAGCTCATCAAGGTACTTCATCCATGATCTCCAGAGCAGAAGACTCCATTTTCTGGCCTGGCATCACACCAGCCATCACAGCACTACGGGCTAGCTGCAACCACTGCAACCGCATGGCACCAACCCAGCCCAGCGCTCCACCCACTCCACCAACATCACCAGAATACCCCTTCCAGTGCGTCTGCGCGGACTACTTCCACTACAAAGGAGTAAACTACCTGGTCGTGGTGGACAGATACTCCAACTGGCCAATAGTAGAGAGGTCATCAGATGGTGCTGCTGGACTCATCGCCTGCCTCCGACGGACCTTCGTCACCTTCGGCATCCCCGACGAACTGGCTTCCGATGGGGGCCCTGAATTTACCGCAGCAGCCACACGGCAGTTCCTCAAAAACTGGGGCGTACACCACCGACTCTCATCAGTGGCTTTCCCTCACAGCAACTGTCGGGCAGAAGTTGGTGTCAAGACAACGAAACGCCTAATAACCGACAACACTGGACCAAACGGCGACCTCAACACCGAAAACTTTCAACGGGCCATGCTTCAATACAGAAACACGCCGGATAGAGATACAAAACACTCCCCAGCAATGTGTGTATTCGGCCGCCCTATCCGGGACTTCATTCCAATCCTTCCCGGCCGATATAAACCACACGACACGTGGCGTGAAAACTTGGCCACCCGAGAAGAGCTCTGAGGAACCGCCACATGAGGGGTGCGGAACGCTGGTCAGAGCACACCAAGAGACTCCCACCACTAGCAGTCGGAGACCTTATACGCATCCAGAACCAGGTCGGTCCACACGCCCGTAAATGGGACAAGACAGGTGTGGTCATCGAAGTCAGGCAGTTTGACCAGTACGTGGTTAGGGTCGATGGATCTGGGAGGGTAACTGTAAGGAACAGGAAATTCCTTAAAAAATATGAACCCTTCAGCACACCTGCTCCAAAGATGACCATAGACCAACATTTGAAGAACTTCCTAGCGGTGCCCACCAACAGCCCACCTGCTGCACCACCTACACCTGCCAGGTCAGCACCAGGACCAAAGACACCCGCTTCACCCCGTAGTCCGACACGGTCCAGCCCGCACGTTGAACGAAGGCGCCCGATCCCTGAAGAGACCACACCCCCACCCAAGAAGACATGTCAACGCCGCCCATCGACATACTACCACCGCACCCCCTAGGCCAATGGGTACGGCACCCCAAACTGCAACTCCACTAAGGCATTCGAACCGTACCAGACGCCCCCCTACCTGGCATGAAGACTACCATATGAATCAAGAAGAGTAACCAATCAAGTATGCTTTAAATTAAGGGCACTGACAAAATAAGGTTTAGTCTTTATCCGTAAACATACAAATTTTTTTTTTTTTTTTGCCATATTATCCTTAATAATCTTCTTTATAAAATTGCTGGCTCAAAGACTTGGGGGAGAGATAGAGTACAGTACACTTTACACTTTACTTACTAAGAACTTTATATTGTGTTCCCAATACAGCTGTAACCTCACTACTGTACTATTACTTTTGTCAGGAATACCGTTGTACAACCCTTATTTTAATATATGATTCAATCTCTCGCTGAACTCTCTAATTGTATTGTAATATGTTTGATTGGATATAATGTACTGTATAATTCCATAAGTATTTATATTTTAGTTTCTACAGTATCGTATTCATCATGATGTAATAGCAAAGCCTTATGTCCTCATATTACTCTTAAATAAACTAGTATCTATGTTTTCCTATTAAAGTACTATACTGTATTCACTTTATAAAACAATATAAGTCTTTGCACTACTGTACTGCAATTACCTCATATCACATCTAGTATCAAAGACTTGGGAGGAGATAGAGGACAATGATTATGTTTATGTTTATGTTTATGTTTTATTCAAGTGATTACTTATTATGCTTATTCCTTTTTCAGAAGACCGTTGTCATTGTTTGACTTTATATAAATAAATAAATGATCACAAAGAGTTGGTTCTCATTTACTCTTCAAAGTAAATTATGTTATTTTCTATTTCATCCTCTTCTATAAGAGCCTCAATTTTAACATTTACCTCACCTAGAGCAACCTTTTTAGTTTCTAATATGGAAAGCTGCGCAGTCACTAAGCGTAAATCCTCTTGCTCTATGGCAGAATCTATAGTGGCAATGACCTTTGTAATTAGACCTTTGTAGGCGCTTCTCCTTTTTATAAATTTGTTCAATTCAGATGCACTCATCTTCAATGCAAACAACAATTGGGCTCAATGCCAAATAAGCTGAATTGGCAGAAATACTTAACCGAACTGATCAAACGTAAATTTTACTTTCAAATAAACTGAATTGCTAGGTGGGGTACTAACCAACACCAGTATGGAATACCAATTTTTCCACCCAAGTAACTGGCGCACTGGTCTGCAACCTTCGCCTACGAATAATAAACCAAATTAACCAAACTGGTAAATGTAGGCCAAAAACAACGACAGACAAGTGGCCAAGTTTCGCAATTGGGCAACCAAACTTTCTACCCTGGGACCTTAATTCAATAATAACCCAAAATTAACCAAACCAGTAAAATGTAGGCCAAAACAACGACAGACGACTGGCCAAGTTTCGCAATTGGGCGACCAAACTTTTTACCCTGGGACCTTAATTCAATAATAACCAAAAATTAACCAAACCGGTAAAATGTAGGCCAAAACAACGACAGACGACTGGCCAAGTTTCGCAATTGGGCTACCAAACTTTCTACCCTGGGACCTTAATTCAATAATACTCAACCCGTCTAGGCCTAATTTGGGCTACAATTTGCACAATCAGAACTTTGCCGAAAAATAGTCACTGACTCAGTCTTGGGGTAGAATCCGGTTCTGAAGGACCATGTTATTTTTATTTATTTGTCGGGTTCAAAATCCCAGCTGAGCCGTGAACGGCCAAATTCTAAAGGGCCAGTTCTACCTGAAGCCCAAGTTAAGCTAAATTAAACTTTACGGATTTGAGATCCTATTAGGTCCTATCTCAGGGTAACCTCAGGGTTGCTGACTCGATGCGGGCCTACTTTAGACCTTTGTTGCATGAATTTTAATGTAAACAAAAAGGGTACTATTTATGGTCTTCTTTCTCAACCTTGCAACAACAACGCAACCTGGACTATTGCACGGTGCAACAATCTTGTATCTAAACAACCAAACTGAATTGCAAGAGAGCTCTCTACAAGACCACACCCTGTACGTACGACATCCCACAAACGAGTAGAAAGAACGCGCAGCGCCCCAAAATGATGCCAACAGTGTGACCAAACAATGATGCCACAAGAGCTCAAAAATGCTAGCTCTCAATTATGAGATGGATATATATACACCTTAACTTAATATATACAAGCAATGCTGCATCAATCAGCTTAGTCATCATATCGCCTTGGGACAACAATGGTTCTTCCTCTTCTAGATTTTCTAACAATAACAGAGGATGTAGCATACTATTCATACTAATTTACTAATGCTAGAATATACCAGGAAAGTTTAGTTTTGCAAAACAATAATACGAAATACTAAAGAAATTAATCAAATGAGTTATTGTGTATGGCAATGATAATTGAAATTTATTAGCTAAATATACAAACTTAAGAACTATTATTCAAAAGATCTTTATTGGCCTTTAAAAAACCAAGCTTCTCAAAAGTTGCATCTAAGAGCGAGCCTCGTTTCGGACGCAGGATATCCTTCCCGACTGAAAAAAACTCGCTCAACAGCGGCACTAGATGGTATAGGAGTGTTAAGTTTAATAAACATATTTTTAAAGTTAGTGGATGGGAAGGATGCAGAGCTAACGTGCCGTGAAGGCCCAGATGAGAGGAATGACGAAACCTCTGTTGAACTTAGGTCCTTCCCCGCTCCAGGGTTCTTTTTACTTTGCCCAGCTCTGATAATAAACAACTCATGAAGGTGTTTTTACTTACATTCTTTACTTTAGTGATTTTGGGGGGTGACATTGTTTACTTGATAGTTTTTTAGGGTGGCATTGTTTACTAGAAACTTTTGATGGTGGCTTTTTTTCATTGATCCGAATTTTCTTCGTCATTCCAGCGGCAGTAGTATTGTCGATATCGACGAATCCCCAAAAATGCTCACAGATTTTCACATGATTTCCATCTTTATCTGGGGTAGGCAAAATCAGGGGCGTCGATTGCTTTAAAATAGTAGGGGGGTGGGTACATTTCGCCTTTAAACAGCGAATCAAACAATACTCTGAATAGCTGTTGCGTGTAATATATCAATGTCGTAATTTACCATTTACCCAGTTTTTGTATTTTTCTCAGCATGTTGAAAAAAATTCAATTGTATTTAATCATTTTATGTCTTTCTTTATTTAAACATTTTTTTTTTGCAGAAACAAGAAACGCAATACAAACCATTTATCAGTGGTGGGCACCGTTAACCAAAAAGTTAACTTCGTTAACCGCTAATCCGTTAACCAAAAAGTTAACTTCGTTAACCGTTAATCCGTTAATTCGTTAAACATGTAACGGAAGTTACCGATAAACCGTTAACGTTAACTTTTATTATAAAAAAAATGAAAAACACAATATATATATATAATTTAATTTTCCCTCTTCTTCTCGTTCTCCATTTTGTCCATGAGATGCATGTTGCCCTTCATGAAAATTAGCATATCAAAGTTTTCATCAGACAGGGATGATCTCTTGGCCCTCAGGATGTCCTTGCCCATAGAGAACAAACGCTCCACTGCAGCACTGGAGGGGATGGCTGTGTTGAACTTGATGAACAAGTCCACCAACACTTGCTCACCCAAGAAAGCAGCATCTGTCAGCAAGTCCTTGGAGTTGGTCTCCAGCCAGGTCTTGACCAAGTTCTGGGCCTTGCCCTTGAGTGACCTGTGGCTTCTGCTGCTCTCTTTTGTCTGGATGACAGCATTGAAGAAGTCATCCCTCCTCCTCCTCGTTGTTGCTGCCTCCACTGTTGCTGCCCACTTCGTTGGACTGCTGCTTCATGGCCTCTGGCGCCACACGCTCACATTTACTTCTCAACGCCATCTATTATCTCATAAAGAAACTAATTCACATTGGGACTTGAAAGTACCGGCAGGATCAACCGGGTAGAAAAATAATTATGGAGATTTTAAAGATGTGGTACCTAGAAGTACCGCCAGGACATAAAGGGTTAAGGTGAAAACGCTCCCATTGTAAGACATCAATTGACTTAATTTATGTCATCAAAGTGACATGAGAATTGAAATCTTACCTGATCAGTTTTATGGTTCTTGAAATGTATCAAGGAGACTACTAATAAGGTACTCACAGACATATTATAAATATACATGACTTACTTGACAACGATTATTTTTAAATATTCACGCACAAACATGTTGCGCAAGAGACAGACTGCAAATGAAACGAATGTAGTTATTTGTTGTAATTGTTACATATACTGTATATTGTTGAAAGTGCCTTAAAATGCTCGTGATATTTCTTGAAAGAAGTTGAAACATTCAACTCAAATGGCAAATCTTTCCGCCTGATTTTACAGTCGACCATGTTTTGCTCAAACCAATGCCATAAATAACTACCATATTTGGTAAGACACAAATTGTGGCGACGGAAACAAATATATCGCCTGATTTTGCACTGCGGAAATGGAAATTCGTTCATCACTATTAACAGTGGCGGATTAATTGCGCACCTGCTCAGCACTGAAAATAATATAAACTTTTAAACGTTTATTTATGAATTTTTTGGGTTAACGGACTTGAGTTAACGGAAGTTAAATGTAACGGAAGTTAATTAGTCCGATAATGATTTTCAAAGTTAACTTAAAAGTTAAATCGTTAACGAAAAAGTTAACTTCGTTAATTAACGATTAACGGATTAACGGTCTGTGCCCAGCTTTGCCATTTATAATATTTAACCTTTCATGTAACATACGGTAATATCACACATATGTTTAACCGAAATAAATCTTTTATTACCTGTAGACAACAGAGGTCAATGTACATAAACTGATAACAAAATATGTTCGTGAAATATAAAACAAATAAACTGCATTTTGATCACACTTTCATATTGAAAATGATACGTAACAAAACCGTTTATTTAACATATTGTTCATGACAATAATTTATAATATTGCTATTACATTTGCATATGCATATAATACGACATATAACGTCCTATTAGGTGCCATTAATAGTTAGCATTTATAGCAATTCATCCACGAAAGTGGGGGGGGTGGACAACTGGTTGGTCGCCCCCCCTTTGTAAAAAGTGGGGGGGGAGGACATGTCCCTGCGTCTCTCCCCTCAATCAACGCCCATGGGCACAATAAAAACAAAATGCACTACCAGTGTCATCTGTTCAGTGTGCGAGAGGTCTGGAGTAGAATTGACAATTAGAGAATAATATTTGCTAGCTTTCAATTGTTTTACAATTTTTTCTTTAACGGCTTTACTCAATATTTGAATCATTTGGTGTAGCAGTGCTGATAACTTACCTATAATATGTTTAAAAAATTAAGAAGAATTGCAGCGGTCTGGTGAGACTCTGAGAGTCGGCGCCGCGTGAGAAACAGCTGGCCATTCTTTACATTTTCTCCTCCCACGGGCACACCTCTCTCCTTCCTCACCTCCCGCGCCCTAATTTCTATGTAGAATTCCTTTTTTAAACTGTTCACTTGTTTCTTGGTGATTGATAACGAGATAAATATTTGGCTGGACACAGGGGCTAAATTTTTTATTAAAAATTACATTTTTCTAGTTTAGTTTTCTCTGCTTTGTTCGAATCTGATACCCATTTCTTGTGCAAATGAATAGAAACTATTTTTTTTTCCATTCCAAAATACGGAGTGTTTCTACTCATTTGCACAAGAAATGTGTGTCAAATTCCAACAAAGGAGAGAAAACTACACCAGGAAAATGTAATTCTGATAAAAAACTAGCTAACCTAACTAAATTAACTAACCTAACCTAATCTAACCACAGAGCACAACAAAATACACTAGAAAAATGTATTTTTTATTTCAACTTCAGGCCATGTCATTTTCGTTTAAACTAACGAAAATATCATTACTTAACCTAACCAATTATCAAGGGTGTACAGTTTACCTAACCTGGCATTCAGTTGACCTAACTGGGCATTCAGTTGGCCTAACCGGGCATTCAGTTGGCCTAACAGGTTAATATTGGTTATTTCACCTAAATATCTTCTGATCTTTTCGTATTAGGCACTCACTGTCACATTTCGGGCAAGTTAAGGATGAGAGAATAACGCCGTAATTGATAAAAACATCCAATGCTTTCTCTTCATCTAGGGCACATGACGAATCAAGTTCTCAAAGTCAGAAACCACACGAACAGCACATCATAATTCTATCACAAACACGACCAAACTGAATCCAATTAGAAAAAAAAAATAGACAGAACAGACACCAACCAACTAATTAAGTCGCAGAGTAGCGAAAAAATAGCCCAAGTAGGAAAAATATTTTATGAAAAAAAGTACATTATAGCCAAAACAGGAAATATTCACATAAAAATGTAACTTGTAATTTTTTCTATAATTTTGCATTTCCACAAAAAATGATTAGTACCATCGTAAAGAGCATGAAAAATAGTGCTAGTGAAACACAACCTCTCATTTCTCGTTAGCCCCTGTGTCCAGCCAAATATTAACAGATAACGATATTTTGTCTTTTTTTTCTGTTGCTCTTTCGATTTTTGGCACCCCCTAAACTTCGGCACCATGAGCCAGTGCCACGTTGGCTCGCTCCTTAACCTGGTGTCACGTATTGAACTGTCTTCTGAGCACTTCTGCGCATGCGCAAAACAGATGTCACAAATTGTGATGGCTTCTGATAATAAAAAGTTTAAAAACCCACTCTAATAGACAGAGTTTATTTCCACAACAGTTTCGATGCCCACTGGCATCCTCTTCGAGTGGATACAGAAAAACGAATGGACCAAAAACAAGAGGGAAAACAGTCCAGGGACCATTAAGAAATTCGCACCTATGTTAGATCCCGTTCTCCCGACACGAGAAGGGCATTTTTTTTTTTATTAAAGGGACCGCTTATAAGTACAGATTTAAAACTATCTTCTTGTTCTATACATACAGATTCTATTATTTTTTACATAATTATTACATTTATTATTACATTTATGTAATAATTATGTAAAAAATAATAGAATCTGTATGTCTAGAACAAGAGGATAGTTTTAAATTTGTGCGAATGTACTTATAAGCGGTCCCTTTAATAAAAAGGAAAAAAAGCCCTTCCGGTGTCGAGAGAACGGGATCTAACATAGTCCCTGGACTGTTTTCCCTCTTGTTTTTGGTTCATTCGTTTTCCTGTATCCACCCGAAGAGGATGCCAGTGGGCATCGAAACTGTTGTGGAAATAAACTCTGTCTATTAGAGTGGGTTTTTATTATCATATTTTGACCTTCACGTAGAAAAGTGAAGTTTTTTGCATTTATGATGGCTTCGGGTTTGAATCGTTCGCTGTTTGTTTGGTTTGCTAGTTTCTTCACTTTAATTTTCGATTTTTAAGATAGTTTCTTGTAAATTTGCTTTGTTTACTAGTTATAAAATCAGTTAAATGGGCATCTCGCGAAATATTGGGGGTAATGTTCTTTCTTATTCCCTGACCTCAGCACCCAATTGAATGCCAGGTTAGGTCAATTGAATGCCCGATTAGGTCTACGACCTTGATGATTGGTTAGGTTAAGTCATGATATTTTCGTTAGTTAGTTAATTATAGTCGAATAGAAAAAACTATATAATTCGAAATATAAAACAAAATCATACCATCGCATTTTATGGAATTTTTTCGTGGGAGGCCTCTCCCCCTTCTATTAACCCTGGCTGCGCCACTGCCACCTCCCATTAAAAATCTTAATTTCATATAAATGCAATAATAAAAGGTTGATATCTCAATAACGATGAAAATCAACAGTCATGTAAATATTCACGAGATTATTGTTTATATTACAAATTGAATTCCATAATTTAAATAAGATTCCACTTTTTGTTATTACGTTTATTGACCAATATCCCTAACGCTAAACAATGATGGAACTCTGAAACATACAAACAAAACATAAACACATATATGAAAAATAAAGGCATCAACATGAAGACACTAATCAATAATAATGAATATTCCCTATCTCCCCCCGAGTCTTTGATATAGTATAGTGAAAAAAAGGGGAACAAAGACTGCTATATATGTAGTAGTGTGGTACAGGGTATGGGTGTCGATGGCGAGAGGGGGTTGTTCATGTAGTATGTAGCGTGTTCGTCATATCATAATCGCTCTGCCATGAAGGTGTCTTCCTATCGCGTCCGGAGCGTCTGACGGCAGGGGCATCGGTTGGAGAAGCGGGACACCTGGACGCAGCAGTTGCGAGGAATCTCGTTGATGGAAGCGCTCAATGGGTGCCAGGGACGGTGTTGGTGGGCACTGCTGAGGGTGTGCAGCTGGTCTGGAGGGCAGGCCTCGTGGTGGGGTGTGCAGTGGAAGTGATGTGCGGCTGGTCGGTGAGGTTACGTTGCTAGCCGGTTGGTAGGCGGTGGAGGATGATCGCTCGACTGCGGACGGGGAGCGTGGTTTCGGGGGTGAGGTGGCGCACTGCTCCAATTCGGGCGTAGGGCTGGAGAGGTGAAGGCGGGAGTCGTCCATGCGTGGTTTTGGGGGTGAGGTCACGCACTGCCCCGATCCGGGCGCGGGGCTAGAGAGGTGAAGGTGGGAGTCGTCCCCGATGGTGAGGCGGCGTCTGTGCGGTTGGACGGGCACGTATTTCCTCAGAAATGTTCTGATTTTCTGTTTCGCAAAGTCACTCTGCCTGAACCGTCAACCTTCACCACGTATTGATTGAACTGTCGCACTTCTATTACCAGGCCAGTCTTGTCCCATTTCCTGGGGTTGGGGCCGATCTGGTTCTGGACTCTGACTGTGTCTCCGACCACGAGTGGGGGTAACCGTCTGGTGTGCTTGGACCAGTATTCATTGGCTCTCATGTGCCTGTTCCGCAAGGCATCCTCCCTCGCCGCCAACGTCCCGAGCCAGGTATCGTGTGGCTTGTACCTGCCGGGCATGATCGGGATGAAATCTTTGATCGTACGGCCGAACACACACATAGCGGGAGACAGCTTGGTATCTTTGTCAGGCGTGTTGCGGTATTGTAGCATGGCTCGCTGCAAAGCGTCTGTATCGAGCTCACCGTTCGGTCCTGTGTTGTCTGTGATCAGTCGTTTCGCTGTTTTCACGCCAACTTCGGCTCTGCAGTTTGAATGTGGAAAAGCTACCGAAGCCAGACGGTGGTGTACGCCCCAGTTCCCCAGGAAGTGACGAGTAGCCGTGCATGTGAACTCAGGGCCGCCGTCAGATGACAGTTCGTCGCAGATGCCATAAGTCACGAACACCCTACGCAGGCTGTTGATGAGGCCTCTGGCGCCATCCGTGGTCCTCTCCACAATTGGCCAGTTTGAGTACCTGTCGACGATCACCAGGTAGTTGGTACCTTTATAGTGGAAATAATCGGCACAGATGCACTGGAAAGGGTAGACGGGGGACACCGGAGGAATTGGAGGAGCACTGGGCTGCGAAGGTGCCATACGGTTGCAATGGTTGCAACTGTTCCTGATGGTAGTGATAGCAGGGGTGATGCCGGGCCAGAACACGAACACCTCAGCCCTCGCGACCATCGACGATACGCCCTGGTGGGCTGCGTGGAGCTCGTTCAGTACATCCTGCCGGAGAGAGGGAGGGATCACAACACGGTTTTTTAATATGACGACGCCGTCCACCGTGCACAGGTCCTCTTGGACCTGAGAGTCGAGGAGACGTGATGTTTATACAAAACAATAGTAAATATTTTTTTAACTTAGATATATTTACAAAAGTTCCATCTTAAATAAGATTCCACTTTTTATTATTACGTTTATTGAACAATATCCATAACGCTAAACAATGATGGAACTCTGAAACATACAAACAAAAATAAACACATAGATGAAAAATAAAGGGTAAATTTATAGTATTACACCCGTCTCCCTTTGGAGGTGAAATTTGTTTTTCCTATGGTTTTTGATGTTTTGAACGAATCTGACCTTCAAAACCGTCGGAAATGACTCGTTTTTGAGATAACCCCCCTCCCCCCAGCCGGCAATCTATTTGGACCCTGGTGGGAACCGGAAGTTCTCGGGTGGGGGAAATCACAGAAAACGAGTCATTTCCGACGGTTTTGAAGGTCAGATTCGTTCAAAACACATCAAAAACCATAGGAAAAACAAATTTCACCTTCAAAATTGACCTAACCTATCCTAACCTAACTTATCCTAATGTAACCTAACCAAACCTAACCTAACATATCCTAACCTAATGTAACCTTTCCTAACTAAACCTAACTTCACTACTCTTCACTACTGTCGGTAGAACACCGTGAGCACGCAGAAACTCAACACTTTTTTCTAAATTTTCGTAGAAAGCGACAATACAGCGGTAATAATTGAACGAGCACGTGTCACACAAAGCCATTCTGGTAGCAAAGTAATTCAAATTCGAAATGGATGGAGCGGTGATTGGGCAGACATGTAACGGTCAGCCGCGCACGCACACCAAACGAACGTACGGACACACACTAGATACACACCAAAATGTTTTACGAACGTACGGACACACACTAGATACACACCAAAATGTTTTTATATCTCGAAAAGGAAGCATTTGCGATGGAAATGCTATAGAAGAAAAGTGTCTTAGAATTAAAAAATCTACCTAATGAATATATAATAATTGCTGGACGTTAGACGGGTGTAATACTATAATAATACCAAGGCATCAACATGAAGACACTAATCAATAATAATGAATATTCTCTATAATTGATTAATGAACCCAGTTCAATTATGTATTTATACATGACATGCTTATCGGACGGTTCAAACCAGTGGTCACTTCAAATTATGAGTGCTACATTCTGAACTGTCCGCTAGATTTCGCGCATGCACAGAACTTCAGAAGTGATCAGAGGAAAAGTTTTCTACGGCGGACGGTTCAATACGTGATACCAGAAGCCCTGAGGATACTGCACTCTTGTACATGTTGAGAAGCGACTAAATATACACATGCTTGTATTTTGGACGCTATTTGTCTATTTTTTAATTGTTAAATAATTTGGGACGCCAAAATAGAATATTGCCCATAACCGAACCTAACTAGCCCTAACCTACATTACATTTCATTTGGTAAACGAACCCATGGTTACAGTCCAACTCGGCCCACTCTTCCTCCAACTCGGCCGTTAATTAATAGTATTTGGTAAAGATTAGGTAGAACACATCCACCCAAACTAGGGGCGAAAATAGGTTTTTTTGGTGTATTTCATGTTTCAATTGAATCTGACCTTCATTTTTTGGCGTAAATGCACCGTTATGGAGATAAGTTTGGTGGATGTATTCAACCGAATCTTAACCTAGTACGATATTTATGTAGGAAATTAACCAGACCTAACTTAACCTAACCAAACCTGGCTGAGTTGGGAGGTAGGGTGAGCCGAGATGGACTTACACCGAAGCCACTGGGGAATAAGAACATAAATATTTATAGTGGGCACACTAGGGGCCACTTTGGCCCATCGAGGTGGCTCCACTATGTGAAAACTGCCTGTACATTGGCAACAACCAATTTTTACAAAACTAATTAATTATCAATTTAAAACTAGATAGAATTAAAAATGGAAAAATCTCCAGGGCCAGATGAAATGCATCCAATAGTCATAAAAGCTGCCAAAAAGAATATAGCACAGGCACTAGAAATTATTTTTAATAAATCATTGATATGTACTGAACATAAGAACATAAGAAATTTTTATAGTGGGCACACTAGGGGCCACTTCAGCCCATTGAGGTGGCTCCACTATGTAAAAACTGCCTGACTTGGCAATAACAATTTTTACAAAACTAATTAAGTATCAATTTAAAACTAATTAATTATCAATTTAAAACTAAAGATAGAATCTCTGAATCCAGAGGATCAAAGTCATAATAGGCTACTATCCACAAATATGTTACACAATATATCGTTTATAACTGACAGCAAAATATATCAGATCCAAAGAATCCAGTCAATTTCATTATGGTACCCATCAATACCAGTACCATGCCAACCAAAAATAAGTCATAGTCCATATCAATTGTGGACCAAGTCACAATTTACATCCATATACATTACAATATAATACTTAAGAGGAAAAGTGTAGGTGTGGCTGTAAAGACTGTACAGTATGTAGAAATGGTGTGCACCCATTTTGGGTCTCCCATTTAAGGTGTTTGTGGGGCAAGTTGAAGATCATGAGTTTTTCAATACCTCACAGTACTATGGGGGGCACTGCTCGGCAGAGGAATCTCTTCAAATAGGGTGTGTAAGGACAGAGAGTATCCCCTAACCCAAGATGCTGCCTCCCTATAATCCCACAACACCTGTGTTGAGCTGTGGGATCTCATCACCCAAATGCAATAATATATATATGAAATAAACTAGTACCATTCATTGCAATAAAAATGGGCTAAACACCATCACAGATGTCCCTTGCAGACATCAAACTATCCAACCTTCTTTGAAAGAACTCAAGTGTATCTGAAGTCACCACTTCTTCTGTAGACTGTTCCAAAACTAATTACCTCTGTTTGTAAAACTAGTTTTCTTAAATTTTGTTCTACATCTTGGCTTAAATAATTTCATACTATGACCTCTAGTCTGATTATTGGATCTTTAATGAAAAGAGACTCAAAATCTATCTTATCCAACCCTTTTATCATTTATACACCTCTATCATATCACCCTTAACCTCCTCCTTTTAATGAGAACATGCTTAGATACGCCAGTCTTTCCTTATATGCAATTGTCTTAGAGATGGGATCATTCTTGTTGCTCGTTTCTGTACTTTTCCAGTTTTTCAATATATCTTGTATCAAATGGACTATTAAATGAATGCAGTATTCGAGGAGGGGTCTCATATATGAAATGTATAGTTGCTTTATAATACAGGCATCCCCCGTTATACAATTGTTCGGTTTACGATTTCCCGCGTTAACGATTTTAAAAAAGTACCCCCATCTTTCGATTTACGATTGCCTTATTTCGCGTTAACGATCTCCAACTTGAAAGCATGTCTCAGAAAAGGCCAAGTGCTGGTGCTTCAGGTATTGCTAAGAAGCCTCGCAAGAGTTTGAGCTTGGAGGTTAAGCTTGACATTGTCAAGCATCACAAGAATGGACAAGGGGCTAATTCAATAGCGAAGATTCTTGGACTGGCTTAGTCCACTGTGTCGACAGTGATCAAGAATTCCGACAAGATCCTGGCAGCTGGCGAGAATGTGTCGTCGTTATCTGCCAAGAGGATAACGAAGAGCCAGGATTCAGCCATGGAGGATTGGGCAGACAACATCGAGGTGATGTTTCTGCCCCCCAACACGATGTCTCTCATTCAGCCGATGGATCAGGGAGTCATCGCAACATTTAAGGCCTACTATCTCCGCTGTACGATGGAACAACTTGTACGATCGATCGTGCGACCGATGCCACCACCATCAAGGATATTGGAAGCGGTACAACATCAAGATGGCCATCGACAACATCGATGCATCGTGGAAGGAGGTGCAGCCAAGCACTATGAACGGTGTGTGGCAGAAGATATGGCCTGAATGCGTGAATGACTTCACTGGTTTCCCTGCCATCGAAGAAGTGCGCCGTGACATCGTAAGGCTGAATCACCAAGTAGGATTCGACGAGGTCAACGAGGAGGATGTCGAAGATCTTCTCACCAGTCATGCTGAGGAGCTGGACATGGAAGCCTTACAGGCTCTGGAACAAAACCGGGCCTATGTTGAGTCCAGCCCAGATGAGGAGAACGATGAGGACCCAGTCAGAATGCTTGATCTCAAAACCTTGAGAGAGATTCTGACTGGATTCGACACATACATCGAGTTGGTGAAGGACAAGGACCCTAACTATGAACGTAGTGCTGCTGCTGTCAATCATATTGAAAAGGGTCTGAGCGTTTATCGGGAGATCTACCTGCAGAAAAGGAGGAATGCCAAGCAAACTACGATCTCCCAATTTTTCAAGCCTGCAACAGCTGCCGAGGCAGGAGAGACAAGTGCGTCATCAGCAAGTGCAGCAACAACAACTGCACGTCGGCAGCAGGCTAGATCTCCAACTCCAACATCTTCGGGGATGGATTCTCCTGCAACTTCAGAAACTCCTCCATCTCTGAGGGTCTCTCCCGAAGTCATCGATCCTCCTGCATCGCCCATCGATCCTCCTGCATCGCCCATCGATCCTCCTGCATCGCCCATCGATCCTCCTGCATCGCCCATCGATCCTCCTGCATCGCCCATCGATCCTCCTGCATCGCCCATCGATCCTCCTGCATCGCCCATCGATCCTCCTGCATCGCCCATCGATCCTCCTGCATCGCCCATCGATCCTCCTGCATCGCCCATCGATCCTCCTGCATCGCCCATCGATCCTCCTGCATCGCCCATCGATCCTCCTCCATCGCCCATCGATCCTCCTCCATCGCCCATCGATCCTCCTCCATCGCCCATCGATCCTCCTCCATCGCCCATCGATCCTCCTCCATCGCCCATCGATCCTCCTCCATCGCCCATCGATCCTCCTCCATCGCCCATCGATCCTCCTCCATCGCCCATCGATCCTCCTCCATTCCATCGCCCATCGATCCTCCTCCATTCCATCGCCCATCGATCCTCCTCCATTCCATCGCCCATCGATCCTCCTCCATTCCATCGCCCATCGATCCTCCTCCATTCCATCGCCCATCGATCCTCCTCCATTCCATCGCCCATCGATCCTCCTCCATTCCATCGCCCATCGATCCTCCTCCATTCCATCGCCCATCGATCCTCCTCCATTCCATCGCCCATCGATCCTCCTCCATTCCATCGCCCATCGATCCTCCTCCATTCCATCGCCCATCGATCCTCCTCCATTCCATCGCCCATCGATCCTCCTCCATTCCATCGCCCATCGATCCTCCTCCATTCCATCGCCCATCGATCCTCCTCCATTCCATCGCCCATCGATCCTCCTCCATTCCATCGCCCATCGATCCTCCTCCATTCCATCGCCCATCGATCCTCCTCCATTCCATCGCCCATCGATCCTCCTCCATTCCATCGCCCATCGATCCTCCTCCATCGCCCATCGATCGTCCAGCATCGCCCATCGATCCTCCTCCATCGCTGACCGATGCGGGAGCTGGCCCTCCTCCCCCATCACCACCACCCGGTGGCGATGAGTAGGCATCATTACCTCGGACTGATGCATCGTTGACGACTTGGACCGGATTTGAATACGATTAGGTGAGTGTTCATGTATAAATTGTCTTTTATTAATCACAATTTCTTACTTTCAGACACTTTTTGTACATAACAGTAAAATATATAGCAAAATAATAGTGGAATCTGCAAATTTTGGGGGTCTTCCAGAATGTTTGGGAACGTATCCCTATTTTTCCCACAAGGCCTTCAGTTTGATATATGATGGGGTTTTTAGGGACGCATCCCAATCGTATAACGGGGGACGCCTGTATTGGGTGATTTGTATTCAATGTGTGTCTGCATGAGATTGAGTCTAGCATTTGCTTTATTTCTGATTACCATACAGTGATTTGAGGGTTTAAGTTCATTTGTCACAGTGACACCCAAGTCTTTCTCTTTATCATCATTTTTAATCCAAATTCCATTCATATTGTATTCATATTGAAATTCCAGAGGATTGGAAGAAAGCAAATGTGGCTCCAATCTTTAAAAAAGGAAATAAAAACTTGGCAAAAAACTACAGACCCATCAGCCTCACCTCTATTATTTGCAAATTATTCGAAAGTATCATTAGAGGTAAAGTTACTGAGTTCCTTGAAGAGTGCAACCTTATAAATGATAGCCAGCATGGCTTTAGAAATGGAAGGTCCTGTCTAACCAACTTGATTGAATTTTATGATGGA
This sequence comes from Bathynomus jamesi, assembly GCA_023014485.1. Taxonomy (NCBI): domain Eukaryota; kingdom Metazoa; phylum Arthropoda; class Malacostraca; order Isopoda; family Cirolanidae; genus Bathynomus; species Bathynomus jamesi. The sequence continues at coordinate 871,578 of JAJOZX010000687.1, forward strand.
GTCCTATTGCCTTTGGACAATAAAGAGCCAGTAGATATAATATACTTAGATTTTGCAAAGGCATTTGATACTGTTCCTCATGCAAGGTTGTTGGTAAAAGTTAGAGCCCATGGTATAAGAGGTCATATGGCTGACTGGATAGAAGAATGGCTGAGAAACAAAACAGAGTTCATCTAAATGGAAATAAGTCTACTTGGAGACCCATATTGAGCGGAGTCCCACAGGGGTCTGTGCTGGGACCTCTGCTTTTTGTTGTCTATATAAATGATCTAGAGAAAGGCCTATCATGTAAAACCTCAACATTTGCTGATGATACAAAATTAGGCCATAATGTGAAGTCTAGCAGGAGCAATGACAATACAAAAAGACTTAGCCTGGGCAGATAAGTGGGAGATGAGATTTAATGTTGATAAGTGCAAGATTATGCATATTGGGCCAAAAAATCCAGAATTTGAATACAATATGAATGGAATTTGGATTAAAAATGATGATAGAGAAAGACTTGGGTGTCACTGTGACTAATGAACTTAAACCCTCAAATCACTCTGGAAATCAGAAATAAAGCAAATGCTAGACTCAATCTCATGCAGACACACATTGAATACAAATCACCCAATATTATAAAGCAACTATACATTTCATATGTGAGACCCCTCCTCGAATACTGCATTCATTTTAATAGTCCCTATTTGATACAAGATATTGATAAACTGGAAAAAGGACAGAAATGAGCAACAAGAATTATCCCATCTCTAAGACAATTGACATATAAGGAAAGACTGGCGTATCTAAGCATGATCTCATTAAAAAGGAGGAGGTTAAGGGGTGATATGATAGGGTAATTCCAGGACAAATAGACAAATGAAAGTGCCAAATGTACACTCCACCATCTCCAAAATTCCTGAAACTTGGTGTGAGGGTTGGTTTTGGTCCAAATTACAAAAAATCTGAATTTTTTTGAAAATTGGTCAAGTTGGTCAAATTTTATGGCTTGACCAAATTTTGGCCAAATGAAAAAACCAACAATTTTCAAACGTAAATATCTTACCTGCTAATTGTGGTAGCGTAATAAGTCTTAAATGATAAAATATGTAAAATTAACTTTAGTTTCTAAATATGTATCATTTTTTAGGGTAACAAAAATAAAATTATGATTTTTTGGAAAAAATGTCAATTTTTTTTTTTTTGCGATTTGGCAGCGAAGATATCATTTTTCGAAAAAAAGACCAAGAATAAAAAATGTTTATTTGATGTATGTACACCATAATAAGTAATAAAAAGTCAGCTTATAGTTTATTATAAGGCTCAAAACTGAGTTTGAAATTAAGTAATAAAATATTTTTTCCAGATGACGAAGATTTATTACAGACTTGTTGGTCCAAAAAAAGACAATTTTCAATTCATATAAAAAATACATGTAGATAAACCAAAGGAGAAAAAATCTTTTAAAATATATGTACAATGTACATTAGGGTGCATCAGCCTATAAGGAGTGAAATTTCGAACTTTGGATATTGATTCGGCCCTATGATATTATGGTTATAATCCCCAACAAACCTTCAGTGTCCACGTTTCAAGCTGTTCTGACAATATTTAGTGGGTCCACCTCGAAGATGAAAATTTGACAATTGTGGAATTTTATGGTTTGACTAGAAAATCTTATGTGTAAGCATTGTAGATTTTGTTTGAAAAAAGAGTTACCAGGATGCGGGATGAGGACCCAACTTGCCAAGCATCCCACGGACCACCACCACCTATTAAAAATGGTATTTCATGATAAAATACTTGTAAAAATTGATTTATTGCTTATTGATATCTTAATTCTTCTTCTTTGTCCTTTTTCTTCTAAAACAGATGATAAAGAAGCTTGTCTCTTTCTCAGATTAGGAGTGGCTTTTCTGTCCAGCTTCTCCAACTTGGAGAACATTTTGAAGATGTTCTTCAGTCCTTGCAGCCTCATGAAAGTCACTACATAGTTTTACTGCCCTCTCAGACCCATCATTTATGACATTTATAGCCAAAAGTTCTACTTTGTGTCTTGCTCTATCAGCTGTAGCATATGAAGTTGCCACTTCCTTAGTGTTACCACCACATTCTTCAACAAGAGCTTTTGTGAATGCAGCCTGTTGTGCCAGAGTCATTTTCATTCTTGATGCCAAAGAAACAAGTTTTGGTCTTTTCAGAATGTCATGAGGAATGATAGCTTGAGTACCTAAACAGACTGTTGACTGTGTCGATTTTCCATCTTTTTCAGCTCCATCATTAGCTTCTGACTCACTCTCAATGGTAGTTGTATCGCTTGTGCTACTGCTTTCTAATTCAACATAACTGCAAGAAGCTTCAGTCTCTCTCAATTCCTTTTCTTTTCTCGCATTTTCTTCACATTTTCAAAAATTAATGCGCTTCATTTTGGATGCTAAAGTTTGATCATGAGCTCCAAAGAAGCAATTCTATCCCCTTGCATAGATTGAAGAAATTGTATATCTTCTGGATTACTCATAATTTTTTCGGCATTTTTAATCCACAGTGGAAAAGCCATTTTAAGTTGCATTTCCATATCTTCTAGTCTGTCTTTGTACTTTGTAGTCTCTTCTTTTTCAATGGAATTTCTCTCAGTTTCGCATTCTTTTCTGACATGAAATTATTTTCTCTCATGCTTTTTCTCAGTAATCATTGGTATGTTGGCTTATTGTAGAATGGTTGAATTTCTGTTAAAACAATTTTAGCTATATCTCGCTTAGTTCTTCTCTCTTTAGACCCTGTTGCTGGTGAAATAGGAAACATCTAAGAACTTGTTCACTTGTTGGCAAGCGACATCTACAATCTTTGCATCATTATTTGTGATGCCAGGACCTAATCCAAATATACAGGTTTTTTTTTCGTGTTTTTACATCAACTTTATCTGCACCACTGAACAAGTTTTACACCTAGAAGTGGCTCACTGGCTTTACCACTATTATCCATTATATCATATATCAACTATTATCACCAACATATATCAAAAATTGACCTGTAATAGAAACATAGATTAATATTAAAGTAGTCTTCATGCCTGAAAATAAGAAAAAATAGCTATAGGTATTTCATGATGGCAAATGATGTTTATTAATAGTAGCTGGGTCATTCCATGTCAACTCAGCCACAAAATGGCACTTTTTGCACTCACCCCCTTTCAATTTTGCTCATACTTGGCACAATAGCAGATATACATGCCAAACTTAAATTCCCAAATTATTAGAGCTGACTGACCTTTGGTTACTGAGATACAAGGTTCACAAAGTTGTGACATTTTGACCTTTTTTGCGTTAAATGACTATTTTCAAAATGGTGTAACTAAAAAACTATTAAAGCTAGATCATTGATTTTGGTCTCATTTTAAAGCTCTTTAGTAGCCCCTTGTTTATTGTCTCTTGTTAAATATCTCTACTGTAAAAAATAAAAAAATCCCTTCAAAAGTTGACCTTTGACCTTGAATAAAAAAAAAAATACCTTCTAAAAAATTCAATTTTTTACATTAATACCTTGAGTCATGTACAAACAAAATTCCAGAAGCTGTAAGTGGCTGATAATAGTTCAATGTATAAAAAATAAATGAAGTTGGCATCATTCTTCAATTTTAGATTTTTTTGTCAGTTCATTTATTTAAAAGTTCTGTTCTGATATAGTGTCAGTGAAGACTTAGTTCAACTTAACATTATTAGTTCAAAAACCTTTTTGTGACTGTGCCAAAAGAAGTCTTTTAAAAAGACAACAGGGTTAAACCCCTCGACAGCCCCAAATCTACTGGAGTAGCGCTGATCCAAAGGCCCAACTAGTATATAAGTACTGTCAACTTTACAGAGTTGACTCTGACTTCAAGTTAAAGTTAATTATTTTTACTAAATACATGTATAAAAATTTATTTAATAATTCATTAATGTTCATTGTTTTTCTTTTCAGGATTTTCTTTGTGCTTTTGTGATTTCAGAGTACAAACATGGAACATTTAAAACTGAAACAGAAGTGTGCTGATCCTTTGCTGCGTCACAAAGGTCAGTGTCGAAAGAAGAGTTTGAGAATTGTACCACAGGAACTTGTAAATAAGTTTCCCGATCTGCACTTAACACTACATCACAGACTTTGTAAGCAGTGTAGAGAACATCTTGAGTCCTTGCCTGAGAAAGGAATAGCACTTTGAATTCAGACATAAATGATGATCTTCTTGTAGTAGTGAAACCACCTGAAGATCTTGAGAAAAATGAAAATGTTGACAATAGTGATGCATCAACTTCAGAGCAAAACATGAGATGTGTACTTTGAATGCTTCTTTTGCTTCAATTGGTGAATCACCAAAAAAGAGAAAGCTTGTAGAGCAAAAAGTCATATGGAGCTAAAAAACTAAGCAAAGTGGACAGAGACAGTTAAGAAGAGAATGGAAACAGTTGCAGGAAAAGAGATTTCTGACTCACAATTTAAGGAGCCATCTGGAGATGTAGATGTTTAGAAATAATAAATCAACTCAAGGAAAAATTCAAAAATGAAAATACTAAAAGAAGTGATAAAATAACAATCCTCACTGTATTGCCCAAAAGTTGGAGCATTAGGAAAATTGCTTCAGAATTTAAAACAAACAAGGCATACAGCATCTATGCTAAAAAATAGTTGAAGAAAAAGGTGTCCTTTCAGACCCAAATCCAAAGGGTGGGAAAAGAATTAAACAGGATAGCTACTGTTGACGCTATTAAAACATTTTATCTTTCAGAAGACATCAGTAGAACAATGCCAGGAAAGAAAGACTATTGTAGTATCATTGACAATGAAAGAGGAAGGATACATTTGCAAAAGCATCTTTTACTTTGCAATTTAAAAGAGCCTATCATATTTTCAAAGAAAGAAATCCTTGGTTAAGGTGGGATTCAGTAAATTTGCAGAATTGCGTCCAAAGCAGTGTGTTATTGCTGGAGCAACAGGAACTCACTCAGTATGTGTCTGTACAATTCATCAGAATGCCAAACTTATGTTTGTAGGAGCTGAATTAGAAAAACTAACTGCAAATGATGACACACCTATTAAGAATGTACGTCATTGTGTTGCCTTTATGGAATGCAATCCTGCCTCACAGAAATGCTGCCTCAGACAATGTGAACAATGTGGAGATCCATCAGATTTAAAAAACAGACTACTGGACATATTTACAAACAACTCATGATATCATAAATTTTAAAAAGTGGACCAATACAGATCGGTCAAATCTTGAATCAGTAGAACTGAATACAGATGAATATATTGACCAATTCTGTAACCAACTGAAAGAATACCAGATACATGACTTCAAGACAAAGATGCAAGCAACTTATTACCGTGAAACAAAAATGTCTTTGAAAGATGGTGAGGTCCTTGCTGTGTGTGATTTTGCTGAAAATTATTCCTTTATTCTTCAAGATGAGGTTCAGAGCTTTCACTGGAACAATGAGATGGCTACTCTACATCCATTTGTTATTTACTATAAAAAGGAAGATGAGATTGCTCACCTTAGCTTTGTTATTATTTCAGAGTGTAACATCCATAACACAGTTGCTGTACATTTGTTTCAAAAGCATCTGATAAAATTCCTAAAAGATAATATCTCATCCATCGGTTCCATCCACAAAATAATTTACTTTTCAGATGGGTGTGCAGGACAGTATAAGAACTGCAAAAACTTTTTGAATCTTTGCCATCACAGAGATGATTTTGGAATTGAGGCAGAATGGAATTTTTTTGCAACAAGTCATGGAAAGGGACCCTGTGATGGTGTTGGAGGCACAGTTAAGAGATTAGCTGCAAAAGCTAGTCTACAACGACCTTATGATGAACAGATCCTTACTGCAGAACAGTTATATACATTTGCAAGTGAAAATATTGTAAATATAAAATGTCATTTTTCAACCAATAAAGAGCATGAAGAGGAAAGCCAACTTCTCCAAGAAAGACACTCAACTGCAAGGACTATTGCTGGTACACAGAAATTACACCATTTACAGCCAGTTTCATTGACTTCTCTTAAGGTTAAACATTATTCATTATCAGATTATTCAAATATTGAGAAAGTTACTGAAAAGGAAGAAGTTGTGACTGAGGAGAAAATACATGGTTTTGTTACTGCTGCATATGATGGCCATTGGTGGGTGGCATATGTGCTGGAAAAGATACCAGAGAATAGAGAAGTAAAAGTCACATTCCTTCATCCTCATGGCCCAAACCCATCATTTGTGTATCCTGGTCGACCAGATGAATTAATCTTACCATATTCAGATATTCTAACACAAGTTGAGGCATCTACTACTAATGGACGAACATACAGGATTTGCAAAGAAGTTACTTTGAAGGCATCCAAAGCTTTGGCAGATCTACAGCACAGAAAGGTAAGAATTCAAAATTAAAATGGTCATGTAACTATATATACACTGCATACATTTTAAGTTGTGATAAATGGAAATCAATGAGCACTATACCTATACATATTGTATGTACATTTTAATATGTTACTTGTATTTGTTAATTAGGTAGCTATCTAGGTATACATTAAAAATTGTTTTCTCTTCTAGAAATCACAATAAATTGGGTGGCCCACAAGAATCTTGTCAACTACTGAAAACCATCACATACATGCACAACATACAGGTGAGGTGGGTAAAGAACAAATATTTAAAAATAAGCATTTGCTTGTTTGTAGAAGGCTGCAGATAGTATGTAGATATGGGTTGTATTTGTAAGAGATTGAGCTGACCTTAGACAAAAATGGTTACTGACATACAAGGTCACAAAGTCATGACTTTTTGACAATTTTTGTATAAAATGACTTTTTTTCAAAATGTTGCTTGAATTCATTATTTTTTATACATTGAACTAGTTATCAGCCACTTACAGCTTCTTGGGATTTTGTTGTACATGACTCAAGGTATTAATGTAAAAAAATTGAATTTTTTAGGAGAAGGTATTTTTTTTTTATTCAAGGTCAAAGGTCAACTTTTGAAGGGATTTTTTTATTTTTCACAGTAGAGATATTTAACAAGAGACAATAAACAAGGGGCTACTAAAGAGCTTTAAAATGAGACCAAAATCAATGCTCTAGCTTTAATAGTTTTTTAGTTACACCGTTTTGAAAATAGTCATTTAACACAAAAAAGGTCAAAATGTCACAACTTTGTGACCTTGTATCTCAGTAACCAAAGGTCAGTCAGCTCTAATAATTTGGGAATTTAAGTTTGGCATGTATATCTGCTATTGTGCCAAGTATGAGCAAAATTGAAAGGGGTGAGTGTTTTAGGTGGCTGACTTGACATGGAATGACCCAGCTATCTCTTTCTCAGATTAGGAGTGGCTTTTCTGTCAGCTTCTCCAACTTGGAAAACATTTTGAAGATGTTCTTCAGTCCTTGCAGCCTCATGAAAGTCACTACATAGTTTTACTGCCCTCTCAGACCCATCATTTATGACATTTATAGCCAAAAGTTCTACTTCGCGTCTTGCTCTATCAGCTGTAGCATATGAAGTTGCCACTGCCTTAGTGTTACCACCACATTCTTCAACAAGTCTTTGAGAATGAATTAAGAGACAGTATTCTCATCCAGTGAATCCAAATTTTAGACACTAATAATATAATAATAAGAAAAAAGAATTTGAAAAGATTTTTATAACTATTAAGTAGATACACAAATCTTAGATAAAAATTTTAGAAATATTATATAGACAATCTTAAATAGTATATATTTGATAGAATTTATTTTATCTTCTTTGAAAAGTTATTTAATTCTTGAAGCAGAAAAATGTATTGTATTCTTGTTCCTCCTCCTAAACTTGCTTCAATACTCCCAAATATATTTTCTGTTGGAACGTGACAAACATCATCTTGTGCAGGAAAAATGTATGAGGGACATACGCCCGAAGGATGGAGAAATTTTATCAGAAAATCATCATATTCACAGTCAAAGGACTGGACTAATCCGAGCCATAGTTTATTTTCATACATACAACCCACAAAAGAGCCTGTTTCAATTTCATGTTGAGAGACAGTATTATGTTCTTGAACCGAAGCAGAAACTCTAATGAGCTCTCTTATTTCGACTGACTGTGCACTCTGAGAGAGTGGATAAACCTTCAACAAATTCTTGGAAATTGGGACGAAGCGATGTAATTGTTGAGTACCTTTGATAGAAGTAATAGGTTCACTCAGACATTTTTGCAAAGAAAGCTCTACATCTACAACTTCGTAGAAGCCTTTATCTGTTTTTGTCCCAGCTTCAATCCAGCTGTAAAACAAATTCATAAATTTAGGTTGTGTGAAATAATCAAATATCAAATATTTTGTATATATGTATTCAAGTGCTGATGCTAATATTTAAAAACAGAAAACTACGAATTTGGCATTAAGAAACAAATGTCCTGAACGGAGTCTCTCTTGTTTTATTACCTGTTTTAAATAGGGCTTTCATCAAATAAAGGTAAAATATTGTCGCTGAGCAAATCTTTATTGAATTGCCTGTCTTGAATGACAAATTCTTCCAATGGTGGTGGATTCGTGGAATCGCTACTACTTCGCTCCATAGATTCGTTAAGCATGTCTGGCTCAGGTATTGGCGCAGGTTCCGGCTCTCTGGATGAACGTTGAACATGTTCTAATACAATTGGCTTCTTTTTAATTGTGACATAGCAATTGCTGTATAGTAATTGATTTTCTTCCAAAATTCCATAGCTTGCAGCTGCCATGACAGAGTTTACTTTTTTGATGTTACAGAAAATTCTTCTTGAGTGTTTTTTCATAGGATCGCAACAAAATTTTGTGTTTTAAGGCATTTTAAGGGTTAGGTAAATTTACGTATACTAGAAAATTAGGTATATACTGAAAATCTGGAAAGAAAGCAAAAAATGTTTAAAATTTGGAGGATTTTTTTTTTAGTCATTTTTTTTCATAATAATCGTCTATAAGCTGACTTTTTATTACTTATTATGGTGTACATACATCAAATAAATTTTTTTTTATTCCTGGTCTTTTTTTCTTTTTTTCGAAAAATGATATCTCTGCCCAAAAAAAAAAAAAAAAAAAAAAAGGTTTTCCAAAAAATCATAATTTTATTTTTGTTACCCTAAAAAAATGATACATATTTAGAAACTATAGTTAATTTTACATATTTTATCGTTTAAGACTTACTACACTACCACAATTAGGAGCTGAGATATTTACGTTTGAAAATTATTGGTTTTTTCATTTGACCAAAATTTGACCAACTTGACCAATTTTCAGAAAAATTCAGAAATTTGTAATTTGGACCTAAACCAACCCTCACACCACCAAGTTTCATGAATTTTGAAGAGGTGACCGTGTACTTCATTTGTCTATTTCTCATAGAATTACCCGAAAGAGGTGTATAAAATGATAAAAGGGTTGGATAAGATAAATTTTGAGTCTCTTTTCATTAACCTTTTAAGGACCAGTCCGCAGCATATACACTGTAGGGTGGCAATAGCCAATAGGGGTAAAAATCCAAGTTGCCTGGAGGAGCGAGTGCGGTGGCGCGTTTGGTGCGGTTCCTGAAGAAAATCACTCAGGCAAATTTTTAGGACTTTTGATAAACATTAGGGGGTGGTACAAGAGTAACAAAGTTTCCACCATTGTCACTTACTAATTCTCTATTTTGTATACTTTGCAGGTAGATGAAAAATGGTGACTACTCTAAGAAAGAATGATGTTTTATGGCTACTGGAGACTTCTCCCAACTCATATGCCCTTACAGGAGCCAAATTGCCATCCAAGCGGCAGGTCCTGGAACAATTCTTGTTCTTTCACCTGTCCGAGTCTCGCCCTGTCAGAGAAAGTAGCCGACTGGTGATGACAGAGGTCGAACAGATATGGAAGAATGCAAGTCTTCCGACTCAAGCTACGCACTGGGCACAAGACAAGCTGGAGAAGCTTAAAGAAATTACGAGCGAGGCGTACCAAAACCCAGATGGACAAGGAGAAAGTCTTTCTAGAAGGTCTGAAAGGCCTGTTCGATTGCGCTCATGGTGATGCGCTCAAAATCATCAAAAATAAAGAAGACAAGCAGTTTCTTCTTGCGCAGCATGAGCCTGGGCATCGAGGAACTATAGGACTTGTTGATCAGAAGTATATTAGACAAGAGGAGAACAAAATGACGCGGCAGTGTGAGCAAGAGAAAAGGAAACGAAGGAACCTGAATGAACTCCAGAAGATGGACAGGTCCGTGGCTTTGGAGTCGAGCAGCAGTTCTACAAACGAGGATACTGACAAGGAAGATGAGGTGAATGTCGGAGCAATAGGAGGCGCATCATCTGCCACTCCCAAGAGGAAAAGATCAAGAGGGTTAAATCAGATTGTTACTCAAGAACTGGCGCAAGCGTTGGACCGCACAAAGATATCCAATCGCCGGGCAGTCTAGTTTGGCCAATACCTTAGCAGCTGCTGGACAAAGTATGGAGCACTACGCATGAACGAGAGACATCCGACTAGCTCAAATGAAATTCCGCCAAGACATCGCGGATGAGCTGAGAAGGTCCTTTTCCCCCATGGTACCATTAACAGTTCATTGGGATGGCAAGCTCCTTCCAGACCTTACAAACAAAGAGAAGGTCGATTGCCTTCCAGTCCTGGTTTCAGGAGAAGGTGTGATGAAGCTGTTGGGGGTACCAAAGCTGCCATCATCAACAGGTCTGGTGCAGGCAACAGCAGTGCATGACATGCTGGAAGACTGGCAGTTATCTCCTGGGATCATAGCCATGTCTTTTGACACGACATCATGTAACACCGGTCGCTTGAATGGCGCTTGTCAATTCCTCGAGCAGAAGCTCGGGAAGAAACTTCTCAATCTTACTTGTCGTCACCACATTGCGGAAATAGTTCTCGAAGCCTTAGTAGCATGCTCTTCGGGACCAAAGATCAAGCTCTTTCAAAGATTGGCGGAGGTGTGGCCAAAGATTGTAAAGGATTCGTTTCTTTCTGCTGAGGGAGACCGTGAGGTGGCAGATCGGATGCACGCATTCAAGGAGAAAGTTGCAGAGTTTGTGCACAAACAGTTGAGATCTCAGCGATGATTACCATGAATTCCTGGAACTCGTACTGCTATTTCTTGGAATAAATCTACCACGGGGAAATCATATTCAAACTCCGGGTGCCCTCCACAGGGCACAGTGGATGGCAAAATGCATCTATGCATTTAAGATCTTGTACCATCACCAGTTGCGGAACTTGGGGAAACTCACGGACCAGGAGCTCCAGGGTGTTACTGACTTCTGCCTCTTTGTTGCAGAGATTTACGTTAAAGTTTGGTTCAATGCCCCGGTAGCCAGATATGCTCCGCGGTTGGACTTGGAGCTGATACAAAAGCTGGTGCAGTACAGACAAGTTAACCGACGCGTGGCAGAGGCCGCTTTGAAAGGGATCACTAGCCATCTTTGGTACTTAAGTGAAAAGTTGGTCGCTTTGGCCTTTTTTGATGAATATCTCAGCAGCGCGGTGAAAAGAGGCATGGTTGAGGCACTCAAAAATGAAGAAAGGAAGAGTCCTTCGCCTCGTGTGACAATTGATGTGGGAGATGCTGAACATCTTTCTTTGGCAGCCTTTGTCACGAAGAACACATTGGCCTTCTTCCACCTGCTCCAGCTTCCCACATCCTCCCTCTCCAAGGATCCGGAGCAGTGGGAAGATGAAGATTTTCAACAAGTGAAACAGCGCGTCTCTGCCATCAGTGTTGTCAATGATCCCGCAGAAAGAGGAGTTGCCCTAATGAAAGATTTTAACGCTGTGCTGACCACACAGGAGGATCAACAGCAATACATTCTTCAGGTTGTGGAGCAGCACTGGAAGATGTTCCCTGATGCCAATAAATCCACGTTCATTCGAAGCCAGAAAAATTAGGCATAATTGTAATCTATCAGATCACTACAAGCTATTGCAGTCCTATTTGAGGTTGTTTGAGTCTTATCAGAATCGTTCTTTTCAGTTTTTTGTTTTGTATAACTTTGAAGCTCACTCGAACACTCGTTTCCAATAGCCTAGAGCACAAAGTTCTTTGTGTCTTGTACCACCACTTAAAATAAGATTAGGAACTTGAAATTTGGCAGAATTTGTTTTTTCAATAAACCGAATAAAATGAGCACCCGCACATTTTAAATTTTGCGACTTCATTTTTTATTGCCACCCTAAATTATACAGTCACTCTTGTTACCAGAATGTATAGGTTTTATTGTTATTCAAAACTAAATATTTTAGTAACTAGTCACTGAAATGATACACATTTTGGGTTCCTTTCTCGACAATTAAATAATATCTTTATAAACATGTTAAACATTTATAGAAACGAGGCATTGTAGTACAATTTATATTGTTATTTCTGGTGGACCTTAAGGTACCATCCGTCGTTAAAGGGTTAAAGATCACAATAACCAGACTAGAGGTCATAGTATGAAATTATTTAAGCCAAGATGTAGAACAAATTTAAGAAAACATAGTTTTACAAACAGAGTAATTAAGTTTTGGAACAGTCTGACAGAAGAAGTGGTGACTTCAGATACACTTGATTCTTTCAAAAGAAGGCTGGATAGTTTGATGTCTGCAACGGACATCTGGTGATAGTGTTTAAGTCCATTTTTATTGCATGAATGGTACTAGTTTATTTCATATATAGTATTATGTGCATTTGGGTGATAGATCCCATAGCTCAACAGAAGTGTTGTGGGATATAGAGAGGCAGCATCTTGGGTTAGGGGATACTCTCTGTCCTTACACACCCCATTTAAAGAGATTCCTCTGCTGAGTGGTGTCCCCCCATAGTACTGTGAGGTATTGAAAAACTCATGATCTTCACTTGCCCCACAAACACCTTTAAATGGGAGACCCAAAATGGGTGCACACACATTTCTACATTACTGTACAGTCTTTACAGCCACACCTACACTTTTCCTCCTAAGTATATATGTTGTAAATTATGACTTGGTCCGCAATTGATATGGACCGTGACTTATTTTTGGTTGGCAAGGTACTGGTATTGATGGGGTACCATAATGAAATTGACTGGATTCTTTGGATCTGATATATTTGCATGTCAGTTATAAATAGATATAGAGTAACATACTTGTGGATAGTAGCCTATTATGACTTTGATTATCTGGATCCAGAGATTCTATCTTTAGTTTTAAATTGATAATTAATTAGTTTTGTAAAAATTGGTTGGCAATGTACAGGCAGTTTTTACATATTGGAGCAACCTCGATGGGCCGAAGTGGCCCCTAGTGTGCCCACTATAAAAATTTCTTATGTTCTTAGGCTACTATCCACAAATATGTTACACTCTATATCTATAACTGACATGCAAATATATCAGATCCAAAGAATCCAGTCAATTTCATTATGGTACCCATCAATACCAGTACCTTGCCAACCAAAAATAAGTCATGGTCCATATCAATTGCGGACCAAGTCACAATTTACAACCATATACATTACAATATAGTATATACTTAGGAGGAAAAGTATAGGTGTCGCTGTAAAGACTGTATGTAGAAATGTGTGTGCACCCATTTTGGGTCTCCCATTTAAAGGTGTTTGTGGGGCAAGTGAAGATCATGAGTTTTTCAATACCTCACAGTACTATGGGGGGACACCACTCAGCAGAGGAATCTCTTTAAATGGGGTGTGTAAGGACAGAGAGTATCCCCTAACCCAAGATGCTGCCTCCCTATATCCCACAACACTTGTGTTGAGCTGTGGGATTTATCACCTAAATGCACATAATATATATGAAATAAACTAGTACCATTCACGCAATAAAAATGGGCTTAAACACTATCACCAGATGTCCCTTGCAGACATCAAACTATCCAACCTTCTTTTGAAAGAATCAAGTGTATCTGAAGTCACCACTTCTTCTGTCAGACTGTTCCAAAACTTAATTACTCTGTTTGTGAAACTGTTTTCTTAAATTTGTTCTACATCTTGGCTTAAATAATTTCATACTACGACCTCTAGTCTGGTTTGTGATCTTTAATGAAAAGAGAATCAAAATCTATCTTATCCAACCCTTTTAGCATTTTATACACCTCTATCATATCATCCCTTAACCTCCTCCTTTTTAATGAGAACATGTTTAGATACACCAGTCTTTCCTTATATGTTAATTGTCTTAGAGATGGGATCATTCTTGTTGCTCGTTTCTGTACTTTTTCCAGTCTTTCAATATCTTGTATCAAAGAGGGACTATTAAATTGAATACAGTATTTGAGGAGGGGTCTCACATATGAAGTGTATAATTGCTTTATAATATTGGGTGATTTGTATTCAATGTGTGTCTGCATGAGATTGAGTCTAGCATTTGCTTTATTTCTGATTTCCATACAGTGATTTGAGCGTATAAGTTCATTAGTCACAGTGATACCCAAGTCTTTCTCTTTATCATCATTTTTAATCCAAATTCCATTCATATTGTATTCAAATTCTGGATTTTTTGGCCCAATATGCATATAACCTTGCATTTATCAACATTAAATCTCATCTCCCACTTATCTGCCCAGGCTGTTACTCTAAGTCTTTTTGTATTGTCATTGCTCCTGCTACTGACTTAACATTATGGCCTAATTTTGTATCATCAGCAAATTTTGAGGTTTTACATGATAGGCCTTTCTCTAGATCATTTATATAGACAACAAAAAGCAGAGGTCCCGGCACAGACCCCTGTGGGACTCCACTCAATACGGGTCTCCAAGTAGACTTATTTCCATTTAGATGAACTTTCTGTTTTCTGTTTCTCAACCATTCTTCTATCCAGTCAGCTATATGACCTCTTATACCATGGGCTCTAACTTTTACCAACAACCTTGCATGAGGAACAGTATCAAATGCCTTTGCAAAATCTAAGTATACTATATCTACTGGCTCTTTATTGTCCAAATGCAATAGGACGCCATCATAAAATTCAATCAAGCTGGTTAGACAGGACCTTCCATTTCGAAAGCCATGCTGGCTATCATTTATAAGGTTGCACTCTTCAAGGAACTCAGTAACTTTACCTCTAATGATACTTTCGAGTAATTTGCAAATAATGGAGGTGAGGCTGATGGGTCTGTAGTTTTTTGCCAAGTTTCTATTTCCTTTCTTAAAGATTGGAGCCACATTTGCTTTCTTCCAATCCTCTGGAATTTCAATACATATCAATGATTTATTAAAAATAATTTCTAGTGCCTGTGCTATATTCTTTTTGGCAGCTTTTATGACTATTGGATGCATTTCATCTGGCCCTGGAGATTTTTCCATTTTTAATTTATCTATTGCTTTTAGGATATCTAGTTTTGTTACCCTTAATTCATTTATTTCTCTATCTTGTCCTGGTAGTATAAGATCAGGAATAGTATTTAAATTTTCATTTGTGAATACTGATGAGAAGTATTTGTTTAGTTCTTCATTTATTTCAAGATCATCATCTATAGTTTTATCATCTATATGGAGGGGGCCAATTTTCTTTTTCAAAGTTATCCAAGTTATGAGCTCTATTTTATAATGATAATAAATTCTTTCAAAATATCAATCCTGCGTCAGCTAATTAACATAGAACTATTTACTACTACCAAAGTAGGCTACACAACTTAAGCTAAGAATATAGGTACCATACCAGGAGCGGCTCGCAGGTAGGCACTGTGGAACTGCAGCACCCCCATGATCTTATGATCTTTATATTTAAATATTTAAAATAGCCTCTCTGATTGTTTTTTTCAATGAACTTTGAGTTTTTAAATCAGGTTATATCCTTTTTTCCTTAAACTATTTCAATGCCAAACGAATGAATCACGAAAGTAGCTTCAGCCTTCCCATGGAACTGCGTACTTAACAGTTCCAGATTTTGCTCGAAACGCTTGAAACCTCGGTGGCAGACGTACGAAGAGCGAGTCAGAATCGCGGGTTTAAGAGGATCCAAAGCACTGTGGACAGAGCAGTGCCAATTTGTTTGTTTGACGTGGTAGTTGTGTTGCTGTATCATTTGCTAATTTGAAATTTAATTTCTGAATTGCATTTATCAATGATTCGTTATCATTTATTTTTTGCCGTGAGATTGAAGTTAATTATATAATAATTGGATTATTTACAATATATAGCTTTCATTTCTTAGAATATTTTTTCGCTCAGAATAAAAACAGAAGAATGGAATTTGTTTATAAATAAAATTTTTAGCACCCCCATAACTGAAAGTCACGAGCCACCACTGTACCATACACTATTCACAATCTACAAACTAGCTATCTCTTTCATTCATGAAAGTGTCCAAATTTTTCTTAAAATAACTAATGAGCTACTGTTTATCACATCATATGGGAAGTCATTCCAAAAATCTATTACTACTATGACTAAAAAAGTATCTTTGTAGATCAAGTCTACAAGGCTGTTTTCTAATTTTCTTATTATGCCCATGAGTTATCCCATCAGCCTTGAGTGAGAAAAAGTTATGTACATCTAAACTGTCCAATCTTGAAAATATTTTGAACATCTATATCATATCTCGCATCATTCAATGTTTCCCAAAACTAAACATACCTAGTTTCTTTAATCTTTCCCTGTATTACAATCTTTTTAGGTTAGGGATAAGTGTAGTTGCCCTACATTGCACACCTTCAAGCACATCAGCATCATGTCCAAGGTGAGGGGACCAAGTTTGAATACAGTATTCTAAGTGAGGCCTAACGTAAGAATTATAGGTATACGTATACTTTAGCATTGGAAATTATTTACCATACGTTTAATATCAACAAAAAATATGTAAGCCTGAATAAAACTTTATTAAAAGTATTAAAATAATATTATAACTGATAAATATGTCATATTGAAGATGTAACTGCTTCTTTGCCCAGTTAGGTCAACTGTACCCCCTTGAAAATATCATGACTTAACCTAACCAATCATCAAGGGCATACAGTTGACCTAACTGGGCAAAGAAGAAGCTACATTATCAACATAGTACATCACATGCCTTATTTCCTAGCTATATTCACAAATTCTTATGGAGAAATAAATATTTGCGCATTTGATTATATCCATTAATGACATTTATCAGTTCTTATATTGTTTTAATACTTTTAATAATAATAGTTATAATTTCTGACACTAAAATGTGGGTGCGTATTTACATATGGGCCAAATGGGCCATGGCCCACGGTGGCAAATTTTGAGGGTAGTAAAATTCTGGAGGAAAAGTTGTAACAAGAAAGCACTTTCTAGGTACCCTAGGGAAAAAATCTAAAATTTCTGGTATTTTTTTAGCTAAAAAATGGAGAAAAAAAGTTAGTACCACTTAAAAAAATGTATTTCATTATGTTTGAATGAAGTTGATTTCAAAGTTGGTCCTTGGCCTCAATATATTTTAAATTATTAATTTTAATATCTTTATTTTAAAGCTAATTATTTTTATTTTATTTCATATTTATTGTTTACACTTTACAGAGTATCAAGCCAAAAATTGGCCATTTATTTTGTTGAAGGTTTTCTCTATAAAATTGAATTTTCTATTTTTTTCTATTTTGCAACTTTGAAATTTGAAACTGGACAACATTTAAAATTTAAAGACAAGATTGTGTTTATTTCAGTTTAGTACAGTACAGTAGACCCTCACATTAACGTACACTTTGGGGGGGAGTGTGTGGTTGCTAAAGTGAAGTATGGAAAACCCCCACTTTAACGTACTGGGGAACGTTAAAGTGAAGTATGGATGACCCCCACTTTACCAGACTATGGGACATTAAAGTGGGGTTTTCCGTAACCAAAATACTTCAGTACGGTACAGTTACAAATGTATGTATAGCCCTCGAATCTCTACATTCGGGGCATTCCAGGAGAGATCACCCAATACATGTCACCACTCCAACTCGGATTTTGATGAAAATTGACATATGGGGTTCTTCCGGGTGCTGATTTCACTGGTCAAAATAAAAAGGTTATATGATCCATAGTTTTTCAGATATGGGCCCCCAAAATCTTGGGGGCCCCACTTTACCACCTAACTTTAATGGGCAATAACTCCCAAAGATCTTACTGTAGACCTATAAAACTATACATTTTTAGAATCATCATGAAGAGATCTATTAAATGATACCACATTCAAATGTGTAGAACAATAATGAAAATTTTCCCCCTTTTTTATTTTTATTTTTGACCCCCATCCCCCCTTGGCAGTGAAATCTAAAATTTTTTTTCATTTATTAAACTTCCATTAATTGTTAAAAGATACAAACAATAAAAAATGTGGGTATCAAGTTGCAAGATATTTTAAAAATTATTGAAAAAATATGTACATTGTGAAATTTTGACCTTTTTACACCTGCAAACTAAAATAGAGAACTACAAATGATATATTCACATGGATGAAAATAAACAGTAAAAATACAAATTGAACACACATTTTACATGAAGTTGATTCATAATTACATGAGTTTTTTCAACTAATTTTCTGGGAAAACACATTGAATACGCATTGTTCCTGGCTTTAAAGTTGGTGTGCTTAATAAACCTAAAATTTTATCTCTTGATATGTGGCATGTATCTCTAATTTGTGGAAAGTAATAGTAAATACTATATCCTGATGGGTGCAAAAAGCTAACCTCAAAGTCATCAAATTCCTCATTATAGGAATGTACAAATCCCAACCATTTCTGATCATTGTAAGTACAAACTATGTACTATCTTATTTTCGGATTAACTTCAACATTATCTTCACCCAGAAAAGCTTTGCTTATAATCCTCACCTCATTAACTTCATCAGAAGATAATTCAAATGTTTGTATGTTATTTGCATTAATAGGTACAAATCTGTGGAATTTTTGTGTTCCTGTTAGCCGCGTACTTTTTTCATATCTGTCACTTAAAAATTTTTCCATAGCTTCAATTTCTTCAGAATTTATTAAAAAAAAATTTATGCTGTCACTTATATTGTTTGAACAAAATTCAAACATGTCTTCTGGTGTTAATATTTGATTTGCGAATGTTCTCTGCATACTCGCTCTGGCTACCAATCTTTTCACTGTACCCCCAATCCCATCACAAGTGCTCTTACCATGGCTTGTGGCAAAGAAATGCCACACATTCCAGCCCAAAATCTTCTTCATGTTTACAAATGTTAACAAAGTTGAAACAATTTTTATATTGTCCTGCACATCCATCAGTAAAATAATGTAATTTTTTGATATGAAGGTGGGATTTTCTAATAATAGGTATATGTGTATTTAAAAAAGTGTAAACCATTGTAGTGTTATGTTTTGTATTTGGAGATAAAAAACAATAACTTGAATGTTTTGTTTCATTACTTTCTGGTTCCTTATAATATAACACAAAGGGATGCACTGTGCATTGGGTATTTTCCCAATGAAAACCTTGGGCTGCATCCTGTACTACAAATGAGTAGTTTTCTGAAAAGTCACCAAGAACTACAGCTGTATGGCTATTTAAATTATTCTTCAAGTTTTGTAGAAATGCACTCTGATTCTTTGCTATAAAGTGATGATGTGTCAATTTGCCAATTTTTGTGCTTAATGAATTTATAAAATCATCTGCAGATTCTGTTTTTTCAACCATATTGCATCGATCTGTAGTAACCCATTGTTTATATTTTATTTCCTCACATTCAGGATCGTTAACACTTTGAAAAGTGAGCAAAAAATTCTTAATACCTTGTTCTTTTGAACAGAGATTACATATTTGCATCATGCAATTCCTATTGTTGACATCACACACGGCTTTCTCCATAATAGTTGTGTATTCCAACCCTTTGACACCCAAAGCTGAGAATTGTATTTTGGCATTCTGGTGGTATGTACATACACACACAGAATGGGTACCAGCAGCTCCAGCTTAAAACACAATGTCTGGAGTGAAGGCTGAGAAAACTAGAGAAGCCAATTTGGGGACTATCTGGATTATTTTTATAGAGACTTAAGCTTCTTTCAGATTCATTAACACCAGTCTTTTCTGCACAGATTCTTTATACCCACTTTCATTTCTGATACTCAGGCAGTCTTTTGTACCTGGGCACAAATGACTAATTTCATCTGATTTGAAAAATTTCTGAACAGAATCTTTAGTACCTTTAGTTATTACTTTTCCTTTTGACATGAATTCAATTTCAGGAATAATTCCAAGTCTTTGTTTTATATTTCTGCTTTTCTTAACTAAATATTCAGTTGTCTGAAATAGATTTATAGTTTTTGATATGGTAAATGGAGCTAATGTCAATATTTTGAGTTTCCTCTCATAACTGTCAGTAGAATGGAAAGCTTCAACCAGTTCATTCATGAGATGAATCATTGACCTGAAACAAATTCATGAATGTATAATAGCTATAAACAAAACATGACATGTGCATCTTAAATTTTTTGGATTATAATATTGATTTCAAGTGTAACAAAATGAGCATTCTTTGAGATAAAGTCAAATTAAACCAAAAATTATTTTGCGACCAAATGAATTCCAAATGATTTCATGGGCCCATTGATCTCCAATCTTTAGGGAGTTGTGCTTCTAGTTTCTACTATCGAAGGTGAATACCTACATTTTGTTTTTATGCTTCAGTTTTAGTTTAAGTATATTCCTACTTAATAAATTCATACATTTGAGTTTCATGATCCAACTTTGTAGCTTTTGATGGGCTTGGGATCTCAATTTCTAAACTGGTTTCTAGCTTTTGTTTTAAAGAATGACGTGCTTTTTCTATTGTTTGAATAGCTTTTGCTTCTTTTCTTGAGGAACCCAAACCATGTGAAATTTTTGAATTAATAAATATTTGACTCCATTTGATATATATGGACAATAATAATTAATATGTCAACATATTAATTTCATAAGTTTAATAAGTTTAATAAATTTAGTACGGTATGTCAACATATTAATTTCATTGTTTTTCAGCAACTGCTGAAAAACTGTCTTGAAAGTAAATGCATTATAAATAAATAATATAAATAAAAAAATTATAAATATAAAAATACTTACGCTCCTTCACTGGAGCCACAGCAAGACTTTCTAGAACTTGAGAAACCTCTTCTTTGGCATTACTTGATATACTTGGATCATATTCATCGTTTTCTGAAATAACATTCTCAGAAGACTGATTGTGATCAGACTCTTTACTTTGTGATGTTGATAGTGCTGCGGTGGCTGCGTAGGCCGTAGTCCCCAAGTATCTGTTTTGTTGAACCACCCAGCACCTTTTCACGTTTCTGGGTTCAGGATAGTCAAGAGACTGGGCAAAGATGTAATCTCCTCTGGTATCTAGGAATGCCTCTCTTGTCAGTGGCTTATTTCCAGATTATTATTCAGGTCCGACTCGCACGTTAACTATAAAGGACTTCCCCTAGTTCAGGTGTCTCAATCTGACTCTCCAATGAGTGGGAGAACCAACCACTCAGAGTCAAAGAAAGGGCTGGAATTCAAAGGTAGACCTACTAGAAGTAAACTACTTGTGTTTTTCTCTTTATTATATCTGAAATAAACAACTAACCAGTGTGACAGTATAAACATAACAAAAGGACTGGCAATGAATCACAGTTAACAAAACCTCTGGAACCCCAATAACACTTAGTGAGATTTGGCAGAAAGGATAGAAAGCAAGTGGGAGACAAGTACCAGAAATGACTCGCACAGAATGTTAACCCTTGTCCCAGCCTAGCTACCCTCCAGACTTGACTCCCCCTTTATGACCTGAGTTTCAATTCCTTTATTGGCTGGCTAGTTAGTAGGGATAGGGTCACAGGCCTGATTTCAGGGCAGATCCAGTGGCCAACAGTGGTTGACACAAACTGCGTAGCTCCCACTGGATTGGATCCACAATCCAAGCCTGATGAATCTGGACCACGTGATTTGAATCCCAACTGGTTGCCTAGACAACACAAGATTATTAGTTACATGCACCAGGCACCATTAATCACAATAATAACATAATATAACAGGCGATTAACCACAAACATTAACTGGAATCATGACTTCATAATTGATCACTGGAAAACATAATTTACTCATGAAATCAAAGCACATAAATAATAAATAACCAACATAAAAAATAATGACTATAAACATTGACAATTATGGCAAACCTATCTCACATGAGTTAATCAACCTATAATCAGGGCCAAACAAGCATGGACAAAAACCTAACTCTGGAATAATATGACTGGTGACCTATAATAATGATAATTGGTCCTCTAGCTAGTTACATGACAGGGTGGCAAACCTATCTATACTCAGTCACAGTTTCAACAACCTATATATATGTCTACTTTTAATAATAATAATTAACAATGATAATGATGGTGACATACAAATGATAATACCACAATAACTAGGAATAAAGATTATGAACAAATCTTTATTCCTATTGTACTCTGGCCAAGGATTACAAGCTAGAGCACTTAACATCATACCTTTAAAGGCTTTCCAAACTCCCTTGGCTTCCAACCTTCTATTCCCGTTTCATATCCTTTTCATAGGCTTCCCAGATCAACTAGTCTGGACATTACTCTCTAGGGTTTTTCAACTTAACAGGCTAACCCTACTAAAAAGACTCCTGTGGGGAGAGAAAAACTTGTGAGAAGAACCAGATAGGACTTGAACATTAGGGTGAGGTTTTTTGTGAAAAACTCCACAACCCCAAAAGGGGATTTAAAAAACAGGGGGGGGGGAGAAACTTCACAACCCCCACATTCCTTCCCCCTAAGAAAAACCCCTCTCACAATTCTTTCTTCCTCCATGTTCTCTACCAGGATAATGCATCTATTGACAATCTAAACATGGGAGTATATATTACAAAAGTTATTATATCCAAACAATGCTGACCCTCCCAGTTAGTTAACCTACATTAACACTCAATAGTACCATAAATTATGACAGACTTATTTAACATCAATTGCTTCACTCAACTGGCCAAGTATAACAAATAGGGAAAAACTATTTACCTGTACATAACCAAGTCAACTTAACAAAATGCCCAAATCTCACTATTACATTAATCAGTTTGGTACCACTAAACATTATACATTAATTCCAGAATATTGTAGCTACCACTAAACATTATACATTACTTCCAAATATGCACATGGTAAATACTGGCATTTTCTTTTTTAGCACCACTTTTGTTTCACTTAACCTACACATACATTGTTCACTGATATAACCTCTTTGTTTCTGGCACAACTTACAGTTTCCACCCAGAAAACCTCCAACCCCCATTTGGGTCACAACATTTACTGTGTTTTTCTTGCTTGATTCACTTCACTGTCTCTATTTCCCTTAACAGGGCAATTCCAGGACAAATAGACAAATGAAAGTGCCAAATGTACACTCCACCATCTCTAAAATTCATGTAACTTGGTGTGAGGGTTGGTTTTGGTCCAAATTACAAAAATCTGAATTTTTTTGAAAATTGGTCAAGTTGGTCAAATTTTATGGCTTGACCAAATTTTGGTCAAATGAAAAAACCAACAATTTTCAAACGTAAATATTGTGGTACCGTAATAAGTCTTAAATGATAAAATATGTAAAATTAACTGTAGTTTCTAAATATGTATCATTTTTTTAGGGTAACAAAAATAAAATTATGATTTTTTGGAAAAAATGTCAAATTTTTTTTTTTTGCGATTTGGCAGCGAAGATATCATTTTTCGAAAAAAAGACCAAGAATAAAAAATGTTTATTTGATGTATGTACGCCATAATAAGTAATAAAAAGTCAGCTTATAAGGCTCAAAACTGAGTTTGAAATTAAGTAATAAATTTTTTTTTCAGACGACGAAGATTTATTACAGACTTGTTGGTCCAAAAAAAGACAATTTTCAAATCATATAAAAAATACATGCAGATAAACCAAAGGAGAAAAAATCTTTTAAAATATATGTACAATGTACATACATAACCTCTCTTATATTTAGGGACAGAATATATTGACAATAATAATGTTTAATTTATAAAGCGTTTATCAGAGTATAAAATACTCTTCCTAATACTACACGTACACCAGTCTTTGAGAATGAATTAAGAGACAGTATTCTCATCCATTGAATCCAAATTTTAGACACTAATAATATAATAAGAAAAAAGAATTTGAAAAGATTTTTATAACTATTAAGTAGATACACAAATCTTAGATAAAAATTTTAGAAATATTATATAGACAATCTTAAATAGTATACATTCGATAGAATTTATTTTATCTTCTTTGAAAAGTTATTTAATTCTTGAAGCGGAAAAATGTATTGTATTTTTGTTCCTCCTCGTAAACTTGCTTCAATACTCCCAAATATATTTTCTGTTGGAACGTGACAAACATCATCTTGCGCAGGAAAAATGTATGAGGGACATACGCCCGAAGGATGGAGAAATTTTATCAGAAAATCATCATATTCACAGTCAAAGGACTGGACTAATCCGAGCCATAGTTTATTTTCATACATACAACCCACAAAAGAGCCTGTTTCAATTTCGCGTTGAGAGAGAGTATTATGTTCTTGATCCGAAGCAGAAACTCTAATGAGCTCTCTTATTTCGACTGACTGTGCACTCTGAGAGAGTGGATAAACTTTCAACGAATTCTTGGAAATTGGGACGAAGCGATGTAATTGTTGAGTACCTTTGATAGAAGTAATAGGTTCACTCAGACGTTTTTGCAAAGAAAGCTCTACATCTACAACTTCTGCCACAGAGACGTAAAAAAAGTCAATAGCGGTTAGGAATTCTTGAGAGCAGAAATTGTAGAAGTCCTCAGCTGTTAAGATTTGATGGTCGAGAGGCCGTCGTAAGCTTTCTCTAGCAACTGCTCTTTTTACCGTTCTGCCAATACCGTCGCAGGCATTCTTCCCGTGGGATGTCGCAAAAAAATTCCACTCAGCATGAATTTTGAAGTCTTCGAAATGATGGCATAAATTTAGAAAATTTGTTTTATTCTTATACTGAGCCGCGCATCCATCTGTGAAATAATGAATTTTAGTTAGGTTTGAATTTTGTTGTTGGATGCACAGGATTAATTTTTTGAGAAAACTATGAACCAGAATTGTATCATGCCTGCGACGGTTTGAAACGAAGCAGTAACTTTTGCAAATTAGTTTTCCTGCATTGTTTTTGGAATAATAAACGAATGGGTGCACTGTACATTGCGAGTTCTCCCAATGAAACCCCTGGGCACAATCTTGTACGATGAATGAGAAGTTTTCCGCGAAATCACCCACCAAAACACCTTCATTTTCGGGCAGAGTTTCTTTTAGATTTTTGAAGTAACTTGACTGACATTTATTCATGAAGTGGTGTCTTGTCAGTTGTGCAATTTTTTTGGTGAGCGATTCCACGTGTTCCTCTGGAGTTTCGGTGATATCTTTTAACATACAGTGATTGACGGACACCCATTGTTTATATTTTATCTCTTCCATCGCCATGAAGTCCAAACTTTCCAAATAATTTTTGATGCCGACCTCTCACGGGCATCTTTTGCATTGGTGCATCATACAATCTTCATTGTCCATGCCGCAGATGGATAAAGACATTAATTTTTTGTAGTCTAAATCTTTAATGCCTAACGCTATTTGTAGTTTCAGATTTTGGTGATGCGTACATACGCAGACACTGTGAGTTCCGCTTTGTCCCGCAAGCACGCACCACGATGGTCGAAGATGAGCAAAGGTACTAAAGCCTATTTTGGGATTTTCATCATTTTTTGCATATTCAGCATATAACTCTTTCAAGTTACACAATACCAGTCTTTTTTGTTTTTTTATTTTTTCACCCTCTTCATTTATTGCAAACTTATAATCTTTGATTCCCAGGCACATCCTACTATATTCGTCATTTTCATAAAACTCCCAAATGATTTTTTTCATTTCAGCTGTGACAACCTTCCCTTTCGTCATGTTTGGAATGTTAGGAAGAATCCCAAACTGTTTTTGAAGATTGCGGCTCTTACGCACCTTATACTTTGTTGCTCCAAAGAAGTCAGCAGTTTTTTCAATGGGGATAGGGATACAATGATAGTATTTGTAACCTAAGATTGCAATCGTTACTTGCTTGAAATCTCTCCTTTAATTCTTCCATAACCTTTTGATACCTGAAATAAAGTGTATTTGACATTAAGTTTAATTAGTATATTTTTAATTAAACTTTTCATAAAATATATGTATATGTATTATATTGTCTGATTATAAAAATGTAAACAGATAAAACTTAATTTAGTATATACTTCGATGACTGTATTAAATTTAATTTAAAATATCAAATTTCAATAACTATGTCTGAAAAGTAGTCTTGCCTCTCTAAATGATCTT
The DNA here is from genome assembly GCA_023014485.1 of Bathynomus jamesi. Classification (NCBI taxonomy): domain Eukaryota; kingdom Metazoa; phylum Arthropoda; class Malacostraca; order Isopoda; family Cirolanidae; genus Bathynomus; species Bathynomus jamesi. The sequence continues at coordinate 897,874 of JAJOZX010000687.1, forward strand.
CCAAAAAAAACTTTTTTTGGATATGGACCAGCTTCAGAATAGTCAATAGGAGCCCCATAAGCAGCTTCAAAACTTTGTTTAACCTTTTCCGTTGTCGATCTGAATTTCGTAGAAGCCTTTATCTGTTTTTGTCCCGGCTTCAATCCAGCTATAAAACAAATTCATAAATTTAGGTTGCGTGAAATAATCAAATATCAAATATTTTGTATATACGTATGTATTCAAGTGCTGATGCTAATATTTAAAAACAGAAAACTATGAATTTGGCATTAAGAAACAAATGTCCTGAACGGAGTCTCTATTGTTTTATTACCTGTTTTAATAGGGCTTTCATCAAATAAAGGTAAAATATTGTCGCTGAGCAAATCTTTATTGAATTGCCTGTCTTGAACGACAAATTCTTCCAATGGTGGTGGATTCGTGGAATTGCTACTGCTTCGCTCCATACATTCGTTAAGTATGTCTGGCTCAGGTATTGGTGCAGGTTCCGGCTCTCTGGATGAATGTTGAACATGTTCTAATACAATTTTCTTTTTAATTGTGACATAGCAATTGCTGCATAGTAATTGATTTTCTTCCAAAATTCCATAGCTTGCAGCTGCCATGGCAGAGTTTACTTTTTTGATGTTACAGAAAATTATTCTTGAGTATTTTTTCATAGGGTCGCAACAAAATTTTGTGTTTTGAGGCATTTTAAGGGTTAGGTAAATTTACGTATACTAGAAAATTAGGTATACTGTATACTGAAAATCTGGAAAGAAAGCAAAAAATTGTTAAAATTTGGAGGATTTTTTTTTTAGTAATTTTTTTTCATAATCATCAATAAGCTGACTTTTTAGTACTTATTATGGTGTACATACAGTGCCCGCGAAAAGTATCCGATCACTCAAGAAAATACAATATTTTCCCTTGATATTCAGAGACACGTAATTCACTTTCTATTTGTTCTAGCGACATCTGGTAACTTTGAGGTTGCTCGCTGATATGAGAGCTATCCAACGCATTCTCAAATTAGTGTTCTGGTAGCCGTCGTTGCGGGTGGCTGTGTCTCAAATTTGTCAGATTTCAGTTTGTGTAAATTTCTTGATATTTTTTTTTTTTTTACAGAAAGTGGTGTAAATAAAATTTATATATAATGTGTGCTAAAAAACAACTTAAGAGTGATTGTCGAGGTGCTATTGTTGCTTTGCATGCATGTGGGAAATCACAGAGACAGATAGCTAAGGAATTAAACATATCCCAAAGTACCGTTAATTTATGGGTTTCACGGGCTAAGAACAATGGTGGCCTAACCACGCCAGTCCCTAAAAAACGATCTGGCAGACCGAGAAAAACAAATTCGCGAACAGACAAACTTATGAAACGTTTAGTATTGAAAACCCAACAATAACTGCGAAAGAAATAAAATTTAATATGAATAATTTGTTATCTGGTGTTTCTGAACGAACTATCCAGGAGCGGCTCCAAAAAGAACTCGGATTACCATCTCGCCATGATGCTAAGAAACCGTTCATTAATGAAAAAATGCGTAAAAAACGTGTCGCATTTTGTAAAAAATACATTCATTGGACTGTTGATGACTGGAAGAAGGTTTTATTTAGCGATGAGTCGACATTTTTGACATTCAGAAGTTGTCCAAAAAAGGTTCGCCGGCCTATTGGCTCAAATAGGATGGACCCTAAATACACCCTAAAGACAATGAAACACCCTCCAAGTGTGATGGTTTGGGGTTGTTTCGGTTACTATGGGCGTGGAAACTTATATTTTCTTCCGAAGAACACAACTATGAATGGTGCACGGTATTTAGCAATGCTACAGGATAAACTTCCAATGGCAATGGCAATCCAAAGGACAAAACATACATGCATGATGGTGCACCATGTCACAGGGCCAAAATAGTGACAAAATGGATTACTGACAATAAATTTGATATTTGGATTGGCCTGGTAATAGTCCAGATCTCAATCCGATAGAAAATCTGTGGCTAATAATAAAAAATAAGGTTGAATGCCACGACACTGGCTCAGTCGAAAAATTACAAGAGGCCATCAAAAAGGTATGGTGCAAGGAAATATCAGTGGAAGTTTGTCAAAACTTGATTAAATCCATGCCAAACGTCTAGAACAAGTCATCCAAACCAAAGGACAGATGACAAAATACTAATATAAGGTTAGTATACATTTAAACATTGTTTTTTATGTAAAAAATACAAATTTCAAGGGTGATCGGATACTTTTCGCGGGCACTGTACATCAAATAAACATTTTTTTATTCCTGGTCTTTTTTTCGAAAAATGATATCTTCGCTGCCAAATCGCAAAAAAAAAAAAAAAAAAAAAAACTTTTCCAAAAAATCATAATTTTATTTTTGTTACCCTAAAAAAATGATACATATTTAGAAACTACAGTTAGTTTTACATATTTTATCATTTAAGACTTACTACACTACCACAATTAGGAGCTGAGATATTTACGTTTGAAAATTATTGGTTTTTTCATTTGACCAAAATTTGGTCAAGCCATAAAATTTGACCAACTTGACCAATTTTCAAAAAAATTCAGAAATTTGTAATTTGGACCTAAACCAACCCTCACACCAAGTTTCATGAATTTTGAAGAGGTTACCGTGTACTTCATTTGTCTATTTCTTGTAGAATTACCCAACACTGGATCAAGAGACCAGGACCCATAAATTTGACGGTAGTGTTCTTCCCACACTATATCATGAGGAAATCTGGCAAATAACACCTTGTTCATCAACCACTCTAGCCAGGCGTATTCAATCACAAATCATCTGGGAATTCAAATTGGGAGTTTTTTTTTTTTTTTTTTTTTAAACCAGAATATTAGTAGGAATAATGAAAAGAAGAAAAGAAGGAAAACCAAATCAAAGCTAGAAGTGCCACCTTATTCCTGTCAAAGGAAACCAAATGAAAGAAAAGAATGGGCCAAATCCTCACTCCAACACCCCCCCTAGGGTGGCAATAAAAAATGAAGTCGCAAAATTTAAAATGTGCGGGTGCTCATTTTATTCGGTTTATTGAAAAAACAAATTCTGTCAAATTTCAAGTTCCTAATCTTATTTTAAGTGGTGGTACAAGACACAAAGAACTTTGTGCTCTAGGCTATTGGAAACGAGTGTTTGAGTGAGCTTCAAAGTTATACAAAACAAAAAACTGAAAAGAACGATTCTGATAAGACTCAAACAACCTCAAATAGGACTGCAATAGCTTGTAGTGATCTGATAGATTACAATTATGGCTAATTTTTCTGGCTTCGAATGAACGTGGATTTATTGGCATCAGGGAACATCTTCCGGTGCTGCTCCACAACCTGAAGAACGTATTGCTGTTGATCCTCCTGTGTGGTCAGCACAGCGTTAAAATCTTTCATTAGGGCAACTCCTCTTTCTGCGGGATCATTGACAACACTGATGGCAGACGCGCGCTGTTTCACTTGTTGAAAATCTTCATCTTCCCACTGCTCCAGATCCTTGGAGAGGAAGGATGTGGGAAGCTGGAGCAGGTGGAAGAAGGCCAATGTGTTCTTCGTGACAAAGGCTGCCAAAGAAAGATGTTCAGCATCTCCCACATCAATTGTCACACGAGGCGAAGGATTCTTCCTTTCTTCATTTTTGAGCGCCTCAACCATGCCTCTTTTCACCACGCTGCTGAGATATTCATCAAAAAAGGCCAAAGCAACCAACTTTTCACTTAAGTACCAAAGATGGCTAGTGATCCCTTTCAAAGTGGGCCTCTGCCACGCGTCGGTTAACTTGTCTGTACTGCACCAGCTTTTGTATCAGCTCCAAGTCCAACCACGGAGCATATCTGGCTACCGGGGCATTGAACCAAACTTTAACGTAAATCTCTGCAACAAAGAGGCAGAAGTCAGTAACACCCTGGAGCTCCTGGTCTGTGAGTTTCCCCAAGTTCCGCAACTGGTGACGGTACAAGATCTTAAATGCATAGATGCATTTTGCCATCCACTGTGCCCTGTGGAGGGCACCCGGAGTTTGAATATGATTTCCCCGTGGTAGATTTATTCTGAGAAATAGCAGTACAAGTTCCAGGAACTCTCAGTAATAATCGCGAGGCTGCTGAGATCTCAACTGTTCATGCACAAACTCTGCAACTTTCTCCTTGAATGCGTGCATCCGATCTGCCACCTCACGGTCTCCCTCAGCAGAAAGAAACGAATCCTTTACAATCTTTGGCCACACCTCCGCCAATCTTTGAAAGAGCTTGATCTTTGGTCCCGAAGAGCATGCTACTAAGGCTTCGAAAACTTTTTCAAGAACTATTTCCACGATGTGGTGACAAGCAAAATTGAGAAGTTTCTTCCCGAGCTTCTGCTCGAGGAATTGACAAGCGCCATTCAAGTGACCGGTGTTACATGATGTCGTGTCAAAAGACATGGCTACGATCCCGGGAGATAACTGCCAGTCTTCTAGCATGTCATGCACTGCTGTTGCCTGCACCAGACCTGTTGATGATGGCAACTTTGGTACCCCGCAACAGCTTCATCACACCTTCTCCTGAAACCAGGACTGGAAGGCGATCGACCTTCTCTTTGTTTGTAAGGTCTGGAAGGAGCTTGCTATCCCAATGAACTGTTAATGGTACCATGGGGGAAAAGGACCTTCTCAGCTCGTCCGCGATGTCTTGGCGGAATTTCATTCGAGCTAGTCGGATTGTCTCTCGATTCAATGCGTAGTGCTCCATACTTTGTCCAGCAGCTGCTAAGGTATTGGCCACAACATGGACTGCCCGGCGATTGGATATCTTTGTGCGGTCCAACGCTTGCGCCAGTTCTTGAGTAACAATCTGATTTAACCCTCTTGATCTTTTCCTCTTGAGAGTGGCAGATGACGCGCCTCCTATTGCTCCGACATTCACCTCATCTTCCTTGTCAGTATCCTCGTTTGTAGAACTGCTGCTCGACTCCAAAACCACGGACCTGTCCATCTTCTGGAGTTCATTCAGGTTCCTTCATTTCCTTTTCTCTTGCTCATGCTGCCGTGTCATTTTGTTCTCCTCTTGTCTAATATACTTCTGATCAACAAGTCCTATAGTTCCTCGACGACCAGGCTCACGCTGCGCAAGAAGAAACTGCTTGTCTTCTTTATTTTTGATGATTTTGAGCGCAATCGAACAGGCCTTTCAGACCTTCTAGAAAGACCTTCTCCTTGTCCATCTGGGTTTTGGTACGCCTCACTCGTAATTTCTTTAAGCTTCTCCACTCAGAATGGAGGTTCTCCAGCTTGTCTTGTGCCCAGTGCGTAGCTTGAGTCGGAAGACTTGCATTCTTCCACATCTGTTCAACCTCTGTCATCACCAGTCGGCTACTTTCTCTGACAGGGCGAGACTCGGACAGGTGAAAGAACAAGAATCGTTCCAGGACCTGCCACTTGGACGGCAATTTGGCTCCTGTAAGGGCATATGAGTTGGGAGAAGTCTCCAGTAGCCATAAAACAACATACTTTCTTAGAGTAGTCGCCATTTTTCATCTACCTGCAAAGTATACAAAATAGAGAATTAGTAAGTGACAATGGTGGAAACTTTGTTACTCTTGTACCACCCCCTAATGTTTATCAAAAGTCCTAAAAATTTGCCTGAGTGATTTTCTTCAGGAACTGCACCAAACGCGCCACCGCACTCGCTCCTCCAGGCAACTTGGATTTTTACCCCTATTGGCTATTGCCACCCTAACCCCCCCCCTTTTTTTTTTCTTTCCCTCAGAGGTTTATCCCTGCTACTTACTCCCCTAGAACAATTAATTATTGATCCCTTCAGAACAAAAGGTTCACTAACTACCCCTCCCCTGGTTATATACCCAAAATAAACACAGAAATCAGTGAATAATCCATTCTTACATCCCTTTCGAGGGCTAAGTACGTTGGGTATCCTCTCACAGGAAAGAAAACCCCAAATCTAGTCATTTTATTGTGTATTTTCTAACAGATTTACCCACAGTACTTCATTTCAGTTTACTCTGTTACCTCTGATTCTGTACTGAAGGGTCTGTGGTTGTACATTTGGTAATTCTGCAGGATTGCCACAGGAGCGTGTGAGTGGGCAGTTGAACCCTGACTGGGTTAAGTTCCTCTGAGCATGAAGTATTGGTCTCAGTTTGGAAATGACGATGATGACTAGCCCAGGCACGAACCTTTTGTCTACTCTTTTAATATCTCCTGACATGCAGTAAATCCTGACTGCGCAGGGCTAAAACTAACACAGCAAGACTGAGATCGAGGAACTTGAGGTGATACTGGCATGGAATCGGTGAACCCAAGGAATGAATTCTCCAAAGTACTCAATGCATAATTAGCTAGGTCTAGAGACTGTTGTAAGGGGTTCCAAAAAACCTTAACCCCCCCCCCCCCCATTTGCAGCTTACATGTTTACTTATATCGAAATAGTTTTTAGTGATTATAAAAATATATAAAATTCTTTATTTATTGCAAGTATTAAAATTACTCTAGCTGATAAAGTGATAATATAATGGCTTCTCAAATAATTGGTGATTTGGAGAGGCAATGTCTGATAGATCGTATACGAGCAATAACATTTTGGGAAGCTCGTGATGCTGGAGCCACCTTTATAACACGTTCATGGGTTGCCAAAAAGTTGCGAAGAAGTGAGGACTTCGTCAAAAGAAATTGGAATAAAACTTTGGATGAATGTGAAATGGATAAAACCAAATCTGGGCACCAAAATTTGCCACACTCTCAGGAAACAAAGGACATCATTGAAAGCGGTACGCGTAAGTGGAAAAACAACTGTGCTAAACTTTCTAGAGAGATCGAAGTGTTGAGAGGAAAGATCGTTAGTGGTGAGATCATTTGACTGTACCATCATAGGCAAGGTTTAAAGCCTTGGCATGAACTTCCAAAGCCAAGAAAAACTCAACTTAACATCGATGACAGAATGTGGTTTGCCCATTATCTTGAAGATTGGGATGTGGATGATTTCATGCATTTAGCTGTCTCCGATGAATTTTTTGTTTAAGTAACACGGCCTAACTACCAAAATGATCGAGTGTGGGACACAACACTATCTGAGGGTCATTCCAGCTCAATTGGTACAGGGGTGGTTGGGTGATAATCTCCAATTTTCTTCAAATTTTCAGGGTTGATTCATACACCATTCAATAGCTTAAATCTAAAATTTTAGCTTCCTCAGTCAAAAACTTTTAATTTTATGGTTGCTTAAATGGCCCCCACCTTCGACAAAAAATGCCCATGTTGGGCTTGATCGGCCAACGCCTTCATTTTGAGAGGCCTTGAAAAGTGTCTTCTAATAGGAGTAGAAGCTTCAAATTTGTCATGCCAATACAACTTCTGGTGGGCTTTTCAATTTTGCAAGCAAAAAGGCTGTGGAACAAATAGTTTCTAAGTTACAAGGGCTTAAATATGGCTCCATTTTGAAGCATGCATCAATTCCTCCCACTTTTATGACTGCCATTTTCAAAAGTTTTAGTTCTACATCAATCACAGCTGTTTTAATACTCCTAATAGTCTCTATGGGTTGTAAATTTATGAGTGAAATAAAAAAATAACCAAAAAAGGATTTATTTCTATTTTTAAAAATTTCCAAAAGTTGATATTTTCACAAAATTTGCAAAATTAACATGAACTTTGGGGCTTAATATGAAGGTGTCCGAAATTAGTCAGGGAGTTGATACTTCTAGTAAAGAAAGATACATATGTGTACAAAAACATATATTAAGGAATAGATCTCAACTCAACTCCTTCATATAGTTTTGGTGATTCAAAGAAAAGTGCTTTTTATGAAAAATCTCAAATTTTTGCAAAATTTGTAAATTTTTAAATTTCTATTTATGACATTGAATTGTAATTTTACTTCCATTTTATTACTTATTAAGTTGATTTACAATTGTAATAATATGTAAATAAGTCTAAAACATACAAGAAATTTAATATGTCTGTCAAAACAACCAGCGACTCGAAGGGCTCTGGGTAGCTCATTTCACTTTGTATATTCTTATAAATGTAAAACATGATGGTTAATCATTAATGGCCAGGCCTATTTTATAGATCATGATCTTTTATTTTCAGAAAATTTAACTAGAGCAATTAACTTAATTTTACTGCCTGTAATAATGGCTTATTCTAATCAAGAATCAAAGTACAGCTTTGGTATGTACTTGGATGATCCATGTCATGAACACAGACTCACCAGGAAGGTGGGTATGTATACCTTACATGAGCTGACAGATGAAACAAGGAAACTGCTATTGTGGAGAACAAAAGCAACTGTAATCAACCCAAATAGTGCTACTGTATGCTACCACCATGAAAAAATGTTTGGAATGCATTACCAACAAATGCAACGTAGCTGCCAAGATCCATGGAGAAATCATCAAAAGAAGATAACAAGTAAATATAGGTACTAATATATTTATATTTCATAAAGAAGTTTATATTGTAAATTGTAACCTAAATTAGCTATTTAATTTTAATAGGGTAGGCTATATACTGTGCTACTGAATGCATATGTTTTGAATATTTTATACGAATAGCCTATAACCAAATGTTGATGTTTTAAAATTATTTTCCAATGTGTTTAGAGTTTACATTACCCTACTTTATTTGCAGAATCACTACAAATTATTGACAAAGACACAGCAACTAGACTGAATCTGATACCAGGACAGAAACTTTGCTCAACATGCTTCTCTAGAGCCAAGATGATTGAAGATGAAAAAGACTCAGGTAGTGATGAATATGTTCCAGAAGAAATAGTTAAGGAGACATTTGACGAAACATTAGGTTCACTAGAATGCTCACCCATTAAGTATGTAAGAGCAAGAGATCGAAAGTTTTACGCAAAAAGGAAACTATAGCAAATTGAAACATCAACAAAATCAAAGCTGTCAAAAGTACTTCATATGAAGCCTAGCATTTTGGATGAGGAAGCGGAGAAACCTATAGAGAGTGAGGAAGAAAAGTGTTATCAGCATATTTACCTTAAATTTACCTTAAAGCGCTTCTGCCTCAAGGGTGCGCTGCTCCCACGAAGTCCGCTCAGCGCCTCCTGAGGCGGGGCCACGACGGGGTTGCCACCCTTCTTTCCTCTTGCTCCTGCCATACGATTTGGTCCCCTATTGAATTTGTGGGGGCTGGTCTGGCAGAGGAATACCCTGACACTGTGGGTTGGTTGGGTATGTTGGCTAAAAACATGTCCAAGTGTTTTTTAAAAGTATCTACTGGGACTGCACTTATATCTCTAAGGTACTGAGGCAAGGAGTTAAACAGGCGAGAACCCTGCCTAGAGATACTATTATATTGAAGAGTTTGAATCCTTCTCAGACTGTTTGGTGGGAGGTGATATTTTTTACACATTCTATCAGTTCTTGTTAAGGTGGGCACAATTGGTTCAGTATTGGGGGCAACTAAAAGCCCTTCTAGAATTTTCCAGGTGTAGATTAGGATGTATCTCTCAAACCTTCTCTCTATGGAATAAAGGTTGAGGCCTCTAAGCCTATCCCAGTAGTTTAATTTGTTTTTCCTCACCTGTTGCCCATCAGGTTGTTTAATATACGAGGTAAAGGTTCTTTGTAGGCCCTCAATTTTTTGCAATTCATTCTGTTTGTGGGGAAACCATAATTGGGAGCAGTAGTCAATGCGTGGAAGGACAAGTGATTTCCACAGGGTAAGCATGGTCATACTGTCCCTAGTTCTGAATGTCCTCAGTATATAACCTATTAGTTGTTTGCATGATGAGGTTACTTTGTCAATGTGCCTGTTGAATGTTGCATCTTCTGATAATATAATCCCTAGATCCCTGACATGATCAGTTTGTGCAATATCTTTTCCTGTGGGTCCAGTGTAGTTGAATTGTTCTTTCAGGTATTTATTTGGTCTATACTTAATTAGTTCAAATTTGTCTTCATTGAAGGCCATATTGATAAGGCCATATGATAGAGGAACTGAAAGAAAAGTGTAAAACTAGTACCAGACAAGAAAAGATACAAATTCTAACACTCCTTCCAATTGGTAAAACCTGGTCCAGAGAAAGAATTATGAAAGAATTTGAAGTGTCAGCCAGAATGGTTAATGCTGTGAGGGCCTTAAAGAGAAAAGAAGGTATCCTTCCTATAATGAGAAATAAAAAGAGTAGCAAGGGTATAAGCGATGAAATAAAGGAAAGAGTGATAGAATTTTTCCAAAACAATGAATATACTAGAGAATGCCTTGGTAAAAAAGACTACAAATCAATAAAAACACCACAAGGGAAGGTTCACAAGCAGAAAATACTGTTGTTGACAAATATCAGAGAATTATATACGCTTTACAAAAATAAATATCCAAATGTCAAAATCTCCAAATCAAAGTTTTTTGAACTGAGACCAAAATGGTGTATGGGTGTGGGGAGTAAAGGATCACACAATGTATGCATTTGTGAAATACACCAGAACTTTAAACTTTTATGTGAATCACTCCCCTTCAAAGTAGAATTAAGAGAGTTACTAGGGAAAATAGCCTGCAACACTGAAACCAGAAACTGCATGATTAATAACTGCAAAACATGTCCTGGTTTAAATGAATTACGGAATTGGCTTCTTACCATTTTTGAAAACAATGATTATGACATGGATGATGAGGTTTCCTTTAAGCAGTGGCTTCATACAGACCATACCCAACTGGTCACAATGACAAAAAGTGTTTCGAATGTAGTAGAAGACATATGTGAAAGTGCAAAAAAGTTGAAAGTACACCATTTCATAGCAAAAGCCCAATCAAAATATTTGTCCGACTGTAAAGAAAACCTCAATGATTCTACAGCATTAGTGCTTGTTGACTTCTCTGAAAACTATAGTTTTATAATTCAGGATGCCGTACAAGGGCATCACTGGGACAATACCCAGGCTACCTTGCATCCGGTAGTCTGCTATCAAAAAGTTGATGGTGAACTAAAAGTTACAAATTTTTGTGTAATATCAGATTCACTTACACACAACGCAACTGCAGTTCATTCTTTTTTATGTGAAGCCTTGAAGCCTTGAAATTACTTAAAAGTCAGAATCCTAAACTAAAACATATTTGTTACTTTAGCGATGGCGCAGCAAGTCAATATAAAAACTATAAAAACATCATTAATTCAGTGTTACATAAAAAAGATTTCCAACTAACATGTGAATGGAACTTTTTTGCCACCTCTCACGGAAAGAGTCCCTGTGATGGTGTTGGTGGCACTGTCAAAAGGTTAGTTGCCCGGGCAAGTCTACAAGCAACAAGTAAAGGTCACATCATCAATCCAAAAGAGATGTTCGATTGGTGCAAATCTAATATTAATGGTATATAATTTCTGTACATTGATTCAGCTAAAATTGAGGAAAATGCTAATTTATTTGAGTTAGAAAAAAGGTATTCCTTAATTAAGACAATCCCAGGAACCCGTTCATATCACTGCTTTAGACCTTCATCAACAGGCATTAAACTGTACAAAATTTCTAGTGATAAAAATTTCTTTAACGTACAACTTTCCTTCCTCAATGCTACACAAGAAAATGTTCCTTACCAATATAAACCTGGTACATACGTGGCCTGTTTCTATGAAGGTGACTGGTTTGTTGGAAACATAGTTGAAGTGTGTGATACTGAGAAGGATCTATTAGTAAATTTCATGAAAAAGAATCCTTTTAAATGGCCTGAACAAGAGGACATTTGCTGGATTCCATTCCAACATGTTTTGTGTTCAATTGAACCACCTACAGTTGCTGGGAAAATGGGGAGACAGTACAAGTTACCAAATGATTGTTTATCTAAAATTGAGCAGTATTTTAAAAAAAGCCTAAGTAACTACAGACCTGTGGGTCATTCTCTGTCAGATCAACCAAAAAAAATTGAAATTAACACCCTCATCTCTCATATTTTGCTGAAATTTGGTTTATAGGGAGTTTGTGAGCCCTGAATCCATTTCTGAAATTATAAGGTCAATCCGACCAACGGTTCAAGAGATATGACCTCGGGCAATTTGAGGTCACTCGCGAGGTTACTAACATTTGGCGAGCCATAACTTGGGTAATAATTGTCATAATTATATAAAAGTATATATATTTAGAATCAGAAAACGACAAGGAATCCAAATATGCAAGTTTTAGAACTCTAGGTTGAAAAATAAAAAAGTTACACTGTAACCAAAATTTGAGGTCACGATTTGACCTCTGGGGTATCAAATGAGAATTTTTTTTTTAAATGTAAAAAATGAAGGCATAGGCATTGGCTATTAGAATTGGCAAAAAAAAGTTTGTTTATGTTAGTATTTTTCATGTAACTAACATATAAGTGAACACCATATTCATAAGTTGTGCGTCAATTCTACCTATTTTTTCACACTTAAGCTCATAATTTGACCTATAGAAATTAAAATTACATTTTTTATAGATATAAAAAACAAAGTCAGAGTTCTTGACTAATAGAAACAATCATAAAAAGTTTGTTTATGTTGGTACTTTTCATGTAACTAACTTATAAGTGAACACCATATTTATAAATTGCTTGTCATTTCAAGGAATTTTTATATCTTAGCTATCAATTTGACCTCAAGCTCCAAGAATTTAATAAAAATTGTATTTCACTGCTAATCTACACTGGCAATAATAGTTATAATAGTGAAAGGGGAAGACTAAGCTCACATGTAGCCTAAACAAACCTGTTGAAACATGTTGCTACTTGTCTAAGTGCAGAATCAACACACATAGTTGCAAAATTCCTTGTCTACAGGTTAGTACAGTTCCAGCCAGCACTGTGGGTGGCTGGTGGGTATGGTGTTTTAATGAGCCTCAGAGACTATCAAGGCCTAAAATATTAAGAGTGTATTGCTATATATTTTCTAAAAAATATATATTACCTAATTGTAAATCCTATATCTTTACAGATCAAAATACAATGGTTCGGCACTTGAAATACTGCCAGGACCCTATTCAAAAACACAAGAAATGCATAACAATCAATCTCAGAAAAGTGACTGATGTACTTGTTGAAAAATGTGCTGGAAGAGTGAAAAAAGACTCATTGTTATGTGTGAACTGCTGGACACTGATAATGAAAAACCCCACTATACTTAGTACCACTGAAAACAACGAGTCTGAGCAGGATTCAAATGAATCATCTACTATCAGTGGCTTGAGTAACATCTCTTCAATTCAAGATCTGGACAATGACAGTGATTGCTTGATAAAGGAAAATCCTTCAACTTCAGTTGAACCAGTTCTAGCATTTCTGGACCAAACACCAGTTAAAAAAAGTAAGTAATAAATTAATATAATAACTTATACTTTACTACAAGGTCTGTTTGATCTACTATATAGCCAATTATATAGCATTTAAGGTACTATAATTAATATTTAATTACTAATATTCAGGTGTGTGAAACCTTTTTTTCTGTTCTTTTCAGAAGGGCTGTCATTAAGCCAGAAAAAGCGCAAGGCTCGTGGTAAGCTATCATCTGCTCAGAAACACCTGAAGGAGAGGCTAGAACTCAGTTATGGTGTTCAAATTACCGAGGAGGTAAGTGATACTTCAAAACCTGAAACTAAATCTGAAAAACATCTAGACAAATTAATGAATGAATTGAAACAGTCATTCCTGGAGAGCAAATGTCACCATCACAAACTACAAATATTGACACTCTCACCATACACAATTGAAAAAACAGCTAGTTTCTTTCAAACTACAACATACATGGTGAAAAGAAGCCGTTCACTTAAATCAGAACATGGAATCCTTCCGAAGATTCCACTAATGAGCAAAGGAAAAGTGATATCTGAAGAACACAAAGATATAGTTAGAAGATTCTATGAGTCAGAAGAGGTTAGTCGTATGTGTCCTGGCCAAAAGGATTGCGTGAAAGTTATCAGTGCTGAAGGTGCAATGAAGGTGCAAAAATGATTGGTCCTCAGGAATTTAAGAGAGATGTTTGAACTATATAAAAATGATGAAAAGAATCCCAAAATAGGATTTTCCACATTTGCAAAATTACGGCCATCATATTGTGTGCTTGCCGGTAGTGGTGGGACTCATTCTGTCTGTGTCTGCACATACCATCAAAATCCAAAATTGCAGCTGGCTGCATTGGGAAAAGAGGTCTTTCATACAAGGATCTTATGGATTACAGTGTCTGCAGTACAGAAAGAGAGACTTGCATGATGCAACTTTGCAATGATTGCCCAAGAGAAGAGGGTGTCCTGGATTTTCTTGAGTTACTTGACAGTGTGAAATCAGCTCCAAATGAAATATCTTACAAGCAATGGGTGACTGTTGACTGTTGTACAATGGTTGATAAGGTGGAGCCACTTCATGAATACTTATCATCCCTAAGCATGAAAATATCCCGCATGGTTCGTCATCACTTTGTTGCTCAGCAACAATCACAGTACTTCAAGCAGTTGAAAGAAACACTACCACCTCAGAGCGAGGTAGTTGTAGTAGGTGATTTCTCTGAGAATTATTCTTTCATTGTCCAGGATGCTGCCCAAGGGTTTCACTGGGACAATTCACAGTGTACAGTTCACCCTTTTGTCATCTATTATAGATCATCTGCAGACCAGGAACTTAGCCATTTTAGTGTCTGTTTCTTATCTGCATCACTAAAACACAACACTATAATGGTTTACTCATTCATATTGAAGCTTATGACATATGTTAAATTCAGATGCCCACAATTGAAGAAGGTGCACTATTTCTCAGATGGATGTGCTGGCCAATATAAGAACAGATACAACTTCACAAATCTCTGTTACCATGAAGAGGATTTTGGTCTGTCTTGTGAATGGCACTTCTTTGCTACATCCCATGGCAAAAATGCATGTGATGGGATTGGAGGAACAGTGAAAAGAGCTACTGCTCGTGCCAGTTTGCAGAGAACTACAGAGAGGCAAATTCTTACACCAGAACACATGTTTCAGTTTTGTGAAGAAAACTTGAGCAAGAAGATAAATTTTTTCTTTGTAACTACAGCTGATTTGAAAGATGCAGAAGAATGGTTGGAACATCGATTCAAGGATAGTAGGGCTATTCCTGGAAGTCAGAAATATCATAGATTTGTTCCCCTAAACAAGGAAGAACTGATGGTGTATCCCATTTCAAGTGGCATTGGAGAAAAGAAAAGAATAAGGAAAAGTCATTTTACTAATGAACCTGCAATGCTTGGTAACCTAAAATGTGTCAAACCAGGAGAGTATGTTGGCTGCATTTATGACATGCAAGTTTGGTATGGAATTGTGGAGGAATATTGTGAAGAGTTTGATGATTTCACTGTGAACTTTCTACATCCCTCTGGGTCATCAGGATCAAGTGCATATTATTATCCATCAAACAAGGATTCATGTGCAGTGCCAGGACATCATATATTAACTGTAATGAGTTGTCCTACCCTAAGGAGGCAGCAGAATTCAATACATTTTTCCACAAAAAGAAATTGATGAGAGCATCGAGCATGCAAAAATTGTATTAGGCTAGCACATGAATCCTCTAAGTAGGTCTTCCCCTTTCACTATTATAACTATTATTGCCAGTGTAGATTAGCAGTGAAATACAATTTTACATTTTTTGCCTTTGTTTTTATATCTATAAAAAAATTTAATTTTAATTTCTATAGGTCAAATTATGAGCTTAAGTGTGAAAAAATAGGTAGAATTGACGCACAACTTATGAATATGGTGTTCACTTATATGTTAGTTACATGAAAAATACTAACATAAACAAACTTTTTTTTGCTGATTCTAATAGCCAATGCCTATGCCTTCATTTTTTACATTAAAAAAAAAAATTCTCATTTGATACCCCAGAGGTCAAATCATGACCTCAAATTTTGGTTACAGTGTAACTTTTTTATTTTTCAACCTAGAGTTCTAAAACTTGCATATTTGGATTCCTTGTCATTTTCTGATTCTAAATATATATACTTTTATATAATTGTGACCATTATTACCCAAGTTATGGGTCGCCAAATGTTAGTGACCTCGCAAGTGACCTCAAATTTCCCGAGGTCATATCTCTTGAACCGTTGGTCGGATTGACCTTATAATTTCAGAAATGGATTTAGGGCCCACAAACTCCCTATAAACCAAATTTCAGCAAAATCTGAGATGAGGGTGTTAGGCACTGGTTGATCTGACAGAGAATGACCCCTGTATCAAGCTGAATAATAAATTGCCAATTTATGGCTATGAGGCCATGGAGTGTTGAAGACAATCAGACTTAAAGCCTGAGTACAATAATAAATTCCTGAGTCAGTGTCTAAACATAAGAGTTATTAGCTATACAGGGTGAGTCAAAAGTAGCGCCCGATTTCTGTCAGTTGATTGTTTGTTTGCCATTTGTATTACAGTGTACAAGTAGGTAGAAATAAATGAATGACATGTTTATCTAACCATCTATTCGGGGGAAAATTATTACGGAACTGTACCAAGCTATTTTACTTGCAATTTTCATGACTTCCCAGAAAGAATCTGACAGCTGAAAAAACAGAAATCGGGCGCTACTTTTGACTCACCCTGTATATAAGTTTACATACAAATTTACATAAAACAACACACATTAAAAAAAGAATATGAACTTATAGCCAATAATTCACATGCTTAAAGACTTAGGAATTCATTATTGTATATAGCTAAGTACAGTACTGTACACTTGTATTAAGGGAAGTAATACAACAAAGCTACTTAAATTTAAGGTTTTTTACTGAAAATGGTGGTTACTGCTGGTTTATCTGTACTAACTGCATAATTTAAATTACTAGGAAGTGCTTAAAGAGCAGTAGAACACGGTTCTACATGATTTACTAGGTAGATCCAAGTATTGAGCCTACAAGCTGGTCCATCTGTTGTGTTAACTGCAAATGTAGTAATAATCTAGGTATATATTATGTCTTTTTTATGAGTAAAACTTATTTAGATAATTTAACATTTGTGAATTAACTTACCAAGTAATAAAATGGAAGTAAAATTACAATTCAATGTTGTAAAAAGAAATTTAAACATTTCTAAATTTTGAAAAAATTCAGAATTTTTCACAAAGTACTTTTCTTTGAATAGCTAAAACTATATGAAGGAGTTGAGTTGAGATCTATTCCTTAATACAGGGTGTACATAAAGTCAGGATCTATTTTTGTGAAGCACTTGGAAATTATATGGAATTCAATCATAAAATGATAAAGTGGTAACATTTATTAAATAATTAAGAGTAGGATTGGACGTGACACCCATCAGTATCCCTGCACAGCTCAAATCGTTCCGCAGCATTTCTAAACACATTCTGGAGCATTTGCGGGGTTATGTTATCTGCAGCAGTTTGTATATGTGTACGTAAGTTTTCAAGACTCGTAATCTTCGTCTGATAGACGTGCGATTTGATAAAGCCCCATGCAAAGAAATCTAAAGGGGTTAAATCTGGTGATCTCGCTGGCCAAGGTCTGTTGCTTCCGCGTCTGATCCAGCGATTTGGAAAAGTCTATTTAGATAATCCTGAACAATTTTGGCATAGTGACAAGGAGCACCATCATGTTGATAGACGATGGGGATAGGATTGTTAGTACCGTTGTCTATCAACATGATGGTGCTCCTTGTCACTATGCCAAAATTGTTCAGGATTATCTAAATGGATGTTTTCCAAATCGCTGGATCGGACACGGAAGCAACAGACCTTGGCCAGCGAGATCACCATATTTAACCCCTTTAGATTTCTTTGCATGGGGCTTTATCAAATTGCACGTCTATCAGATGAAGATTATGAGTCTTGAAAACTTACGTACACGTATACGAACTGCTGCAGATAACATAACCCCGCAAATGCTCCAGAATGTGTTTAGAAATGCTACGGAATGATTTGAGCTGTGCAGGGATACTGATGGGCGTCACGTCCAATCCTACTCTTAATTATTTAATAAATGTTAGCACTTTATCATTTTATGATTGAATTCCATATAATTTCCAAGTGCTTCACAAAAATAGATCCTGACTTTATGTACACCCTGTATATGTTTTTGTACACATATGTATCTTTCTTTACTAGAAGTATCGACTCCCTGACTAATTTTGGACACCTTTATATTAAGCCCCAAAGTTGATGTTAATTTTGCAAATTTTGTGAAAATATCAACTTTTGGAAATTTAAAAAAATAAAAATAAATCCTTTTTTGTTATTTTTTTATTTCACTCATAAATTTACAACCCATAGAGACTATTAGGAGTATTAAAACAGCTGTGATTGATGTAGAACTAAAACTTTTGAAAATGGTAGAGTCATAAAAGTGGGAGGAATTGATGCAAGCTTCAAAATGGAGCCATGTTTAAGCCCTTGTAACTCAGAAACTCTTTGTTCCACAGCCTTTTAGCTTGCAAAATTGAAAAGCCCACCAGAAGTTGTATTGGCATGACGAATTTGAAGCTTCTACTCCTATTAGAAGACACTTTTCAAGGCCTCTCAAAATGAAGGCGTTGGCAGATCAAGCCCAACATGGGCATTTTTTGTCAAAGGTGGGGGCCATTTAAGCGACCATAAAATTAAACGTTTTTGACTGAGGAAGCTAAAATTTTAGATTTAAGCTATTGAATGGTGTGTGAATCAACCCTGAAAATTTGAAGAAAATTGGAGATGGTCACCCGACCAACTTTCTGAAATCTGTACCAGTTGAGCTGGAATGACTCCAGATGAAATCGATGACAATGAAGCCAAATGGTCAGAGTTGGGATGGACAGTATTTTCGTAATATTATTCTATCCCAGCATGTCATTCTTTTTCTAAGAAACCCAAACAATGTTATGGATGTCAATCAGGTCACACTTCTACACGATAAGGTCCCCTGCTTTAAGGCATTAGCCACTCAACAGTTGTTGTGGAACCATGAGATTGATTTCTTAGGGAATATAGAATGACCAGGAAATTCTCCTGACCTGAATGTCTGTGAACACATTGGATCAGTTATAAAGGACAAGGTTGACTGTCTCTTGTTTCAAGAACCTGCAGCAAATTGATTTTCGATGGATACAATGACGCAACACATTGAAACTGTTTTAGCAAATTTGCGTAACGATCAAGATCTATTCACGTCACTTTTGGCAAGCTACCCAAAGCGAATTCAGGGTGTCTTGGAAGCCAATGGCGGGAACACCAAGTTTTAATTGTTTCTCATTAAATGCAGGATTAAATTCTCTTTTGTAAGGTATGTTTAGTTTTACTGTACCTCTAATGGTTTAGGCCATGGGCAGGGGGGCTAAGGTTTATTGGAGCCCTGTACAAGTCTCAACGATTGCCGGGCCAATTTTAATCCATCTAATGTAGCATCTTCCTCCAGTGTGTCCATATGTTCATGCAAATCTGTCAAATTCCCCTGGACTTCACTTTCCCCAGACTCATTTTCAGAAGCAGCACCCCACAACTGATTTTCTTGTCGTGGAGATATGGTTTGGGGACTCATAACACAAGACTCACTAATGGGAGTACTGGAGAAAATTGATTCTAATGACCCTGCCAAAATCAGAGAGTTCTCATACCCAAGTGAAGGTATATCATTACCTTCTGACTCCTGTATAGTTCGAAAAACTTGCTCTCCCACTAGATTAGCCCCTGCTTGAATCTCTCTAACTGGTGTCTGAACATCTGTCTCCCCTGAATGCTGAGTGACTGGAGGCATATCTCCACAGTTTAGCTCCACTGGTGAACACCCTTCCATTCCAGCAGTTGTCTCAGCACTAAAATTACTGGTCCCATCATACTCCCAACACTCTACCAAAGGATCTCTCCAGGTAATACTTTGCCACGCATTCAGGAGTGTATTCAACTGGTGATATTTCTCTGAAGAGGAGATTCCCTCATCTGTATCTGAACCACTGGTCATCACTGGGATTCCCCATGAAAGCTACCCAGGATTCCACTTCAGGAGCACCAAAGCCCTCAAAGGAATATTCAGAGCCCTCATCTGACTCACCCCTATGCCAGGCAAAGGGTATGCATTTGGCAATTGATGGTAAGTCCAGGATCTGGGTCTCAGGTGTCTCAGGTACTTTCTGCAATTCCTGTTCTTTCCTATCTATGCTTCAGTAGATATTTTGGGGGTTCATGCCAGGCTTTCAAATGGGTATGATGTGCTTTTATAACTCAGGGGGTGGGGTACTTGACTAACCTTGTAAGGACCAGTATACTTGGGGGAGAATTTCTGCGAGGTGCTCCGGTCACTGGTAATGATCTTCTTAACTACTTTCTGGCCAACCTGGAAAGGTGCAAACCATGGATGGCCCTCCTTCCATATTTCCCGCAATTGAGGGGGAACAACTACAGTAGCAATATTCTGGTGACATTGTTCCAAGAGACAGTCAGCGGGGGTTGTCTTCATTTCAGAGTGGGAGGTATTGTTGTAGGTAATCACAGCCGTTACCAGATTCGTATCCCATTCCACTCCTGTTTGTCCCAAGCTTCTCAAGAACTCTCCAATTGTTCTATTTACACATTGAACAGCACCATTGCTAGCAGGCTTAAGTGGACTAGAATAAACATGCATAATCCCATAGCGATCAAGGAACTCTTGGAACTCCTCCAAACAGAATTCAGGCCCATTGTCTGTCAGGAGCCTCCAAGGAATTCTTAACAGGTTGGGGAAAATATCATGCTCCATCAACTGGATAATGGTAGAAGACCTTTTTGTTCTTAATGGGTGAGCCACAACCAGTGGCGGATTTAAGGTGCGCGGGGCCCCAAACTACGCAAAGCTAGCTTAATTAACTGAAATGAAGATTTACCCCCCTATCCCCCAGTGGTGACCTTACGGGGCCCTCAAATCAATGGGCGAGCGAAGCGTTAAAATAAATTTACTTTTTAAACAATATTCAATTTATTGATAATTAATTAGCCAAATGACCATTTCATAGTTGAACATTACACATTTGTTTTTTTGAAGCTTAACAATAAAAAATAACTATAATAATACACCATTAACAAAAAATAACTATAATAATACACCATTAACTAAAGAGAATACCACTTGACTGACATGCAAATGATGCAATGAGTGGGTTTTGTTTATTGCAGGCAATTTGTACGGTACACTTAACTATTTCTCAGTCAAAAAAGATTTTTTTCTAGCCTTCTTACTTGCAAACTGTTTGATGACATCAGTAAAATCAAGCACCCTTAATTTCTCATGCTCAATGCTCAACAGGGTGAGTGAAGACAAACGGTCCTGCCCCATGGTGTTTCTTAGATAATTCTTGACTAGTTTCATCTTGGAGAATGATCGCTCCCCAGTGCAGTTTGTGACAAACATGCAGAGATAGAGTCGTAATACAATTTCAACATTAGCAAATGTTTCTACCATTTCATGTCTGTGAATTATCTCATACATTTCTAGTTCAGGACTTTTTGCAGCCTTTGCACCACCTGATGAAGGAGCACTTTCAGGTGAATCTCTTGGAAAGGATTTCATAAGGTGTGCAAACTGCAAAAGCTCCGACTCCAATCCAGCCTCCAAGTCCTTAGGATATGAAGACACAAGCTTTTCAGCAGATGCTTTAAGCTCAGTGTTCGTTTTGTTTGAGATTTCTGATAAAAACCCAAATTTCTCTCGAAGGTCGCTGTAAGCAGCAATGCGTTGTTGTAGGGCAGCACAGAGCTTGTCAATGATGGGCAAGAATGCAGTCACTCTAAACTTGTCTCTCCCTGTCGGCATAACATCCTCCGCGGAGTCTAGTTCATCGTGGTGACGCTTGCGCTTCCTAATACGCTGCGTGTCGGCGTAGTATGCATCATTACTCGTCACATCACAGGGATCACACTTAGCCATAGCTTTTGCTTCAAAGTCATCGAACTGGGATCTCAGGTCTTTAGCAAATTGTAAAAGAGACTCTAGCAGTGTGACAGCTGTGTTGAGGGAGAGCCCAGATTTTTGCAGCTGGATACTGCTACTCTGAAACCTTTCCAATACTGTATCCCAAACTTCAAGAAGAATCACTGTTTCAAGTTTTTTCAAACCTTTGAGAAGACCACTTGCTTCAGCTCTTGTTTCTGCTGGCTGATTCTGATCTGAGAATAACTCTTCCAGAACAATGATGTTTTCTTTGTGTGCTCTACTGAGAGCAGCTACAGCATCTGCTCGTGCTGACCAATGAGTGTCTGAAAGTATTTTATCAACTTTCAACTTCTTATCTTTATTAGTCTCTAGTACCTCACGGTGTCTCCTCCAATGATAAGTAGATGCAACAAGAAAGGAGTACATATTTTGTACCAGAGCAAACAATGACACTGCAGCAGGACAGCTTTCTGCAGCACACTTAGCCACCAAGTTTAAGGAATGAGCCATACATGGTATGTACTCAGCTTCACTACACTCATTCTTGATTATCTGTTGGGTCCCCAGATATTTACCAGACATGTTGCTGGCATTGTCAATAGGACTGTCCTCGGCAGTCGATAACTGGAATGTTCATTAATTTAACATTTTTCAACTTATTTATGTTATTATAAAGCTGACTAAAACTCCCCCATCCCCATTTATTGACTGGCGACTTTTTCGAAATACGACTTTTACCATTACTTACCACTAAACACACTCACATGTGCACTCCACAGTGGCCTGAATAGAACTAAACTCCCACCAGCAAAGAGAGTGATACCATAATTATCACTAATCATTAATCAATTGTATTATTTATAGTGGAATCCAACATTATAATTATATGTGACGGCGCGGGGCCCTCACAGGCGCGGGGCTGTAGGCCATGGCCTACTCGGCCCCCCCCTAAATCCGCCACTGGCCACAACCCACTTGCTAAAATGGTCAACCATCACCAGACAACCAAGGTACCCTTGCTGGGTGCATGGGAAAATCACAATATCGGCAGCCACTAATTCAAAAGGATGTTCAGTTTTTATCTTCAAGGTTGGTGGGATGATAGGCTGACTAGCTACTTTATACAACTGACAGGTGTCACAGGTATTACAGATGTCACTAGCTACCTTATACAAATCCAGGTGCCATACAAACAATCGCAAAGCTTCCACCAACTTATTACGCCTGATATGTGCCATTTCCATGTGGAAACTGAGGGCCATATCCATGAGCAATGTGAAAGGTACTACACAGCTAATATACCCAGTCCTACTTTGATGTACTATCACCTGACTCCTTAACTGTAATTCCCTCCAGTTCTGCTTAAACTGCCTCAAGGCAGGTTTTCCCTCTGGTAGGGGCTTTCACTGGGCCAATAGTCCATGCACCTGTCGCAACAATCAGTTCCGTTTTTGCATTAGAATCACTGATTTTGAGTCAAGCAACTCTCGGTTCACTATCCACTTCTTGCCTTCCTCAAATACTGTACCCAACTCTGGCTCCTCTACTTCTGTGTCTGGTACCTCCTCTTCCATGCATGCTGCCTCATTTAGCACCTCTACTCCAAAACAATCTGCTAACTGGGTCTCTATATGACCATTCAGCTACATGAAACTTCATTTCAATGTCAGCCATAATTAGATAGTTTGAACCTAACAAGAAACAGTACTGGAGACTATTGCAAAAGGTCGTTGGATCTTTTCATCTCTACCCTGAATAGTCAATTTTACCAGTCCTAAACAGGGTACCAATTTCACACCAATCCTGGTCAAGATTATCTGGCAAGACTGTACTGATATTTCTTCCTCTTCACTCACTTTTAAACTCTTGACCACTGACTCGGATACTAAGCTAATCTCTGCTCCTGAATCCAACATAGCACAGTAATTGACTGCCCAACTGTACCCAAGTCCAAGCAACTGGTCCTCCCTGGTGTCCACAAGTGACCCTTTCACCCCTGGCTTCCCGATCTGGATTCTGCAGTAGCAAATTCCCTTCACACTGCTATATCACTTTTTCGCTACCTCCTGGCCAGTTTCCTGCTCCATAGTGTCCACCTGTTCCACCATCAACTCTGCTGGCTCAGCAAACCACTTGTTGCTATCAGTGGATTGTAATGTACTCCAGATATACACTGCAAATGGACCCTTCTTTCTGGGGTATCAGGACAGTTACATCCATAACGTACACAACTGGCTTTACACCATAGTGAACCCAAACCCTCAAGGAATAACAATGGCTTGCGGCTAACAGTACTTCTGGAGTTACCAACACTCCAGGTTGTCTCATCATCTTCAGGTCTTTTATGCATCGGCATTATTTGAAAGCGATACCTCTTGGGAAAGGTGATCAATTCATCCATCAGCTCTCTCCGTAATTCCAATGGGTGTTGTGGAGGATTCCAAGGTGGCCCATGCTCGTAATGATGATCCTGCAACACTTGTACTAGGCTAATAAACAACGAATCACCACCTCCATCAACTTTCATGAGTACTCGCAGTCCAGGTGGTAAGCGATTAGTGAGGTGTTCTGTCTCTCCAGTTGGTCACTCCCAGCAGGTGTATTCGTGACAATGCATCTGCAGCTCCATTCTCAGTCCCAGGGCGATACCGAATTTCAAACTCAAAGTCAGCGAGATCTTCATAAGTTCGGGCCAATCTACTATCAACAATCTTCATGTTGCTCAGGTATTCTAATGGTTGATGGTCTGTATACAGTACAAAAGGCACACCATAGAGAAATGGGCGAAATGTCTTACACCCCATCTTAGGGCTGCCAACTCCCGTTCTATAACTGAGTACATTCTCTGGGCCTTGGAAAAGGTCATTGATGCATAAGCAATCACCTTAAAATCACCATTCTGTTGTTGTCCAAACAAGCACCAGCGCCAACCCCGGAAGCATCCACATACATTTCCAATTTTCAGCTTCAGGTCTGTAATCTGGATAGGACAGTTGCACTTCCTTAACCAAGGCCTCTTTCACTGTTGTAAAAGCCTTGTCCATCTCCAGTGTCCATTTCAATTTTCTCTTGATCTACCTCCAGTTAAATGAGACAAAGAACTGTTATCACTGAACAATCTGGTACAAACTTTCTCTGGAAATTCACTAAACCCAGAAATTCCCTCATCTGTCGAACAGTTTCTGGTTTTGGGAACTCGTGCACTTTCTGCATATATTCAGGGGATTTCCGCAAACCTTCTCTCCCAACCAAGTGTCCCAAAAATGCAACCTCAGGTTGGAACCATTGACATTTCACAGGTTTGACCTTTATGCCAGACTTCTCCAGAGTATACAGGACTTTATCTACCAGTTGAAGATGTTCTTCGAACGACTCGCCCATTATTAGGATATCATCAATGTAGATGATATAACTACTTCTTGGAAAACCATGTAACACTTCTTGTACCATCCGTTGGAAACTAGCAGGAGCATTCTTTAATCCAAAACTCAGTCGCTTAAACTGCCAATGCCCTCTGGTGGTTGAAAAAGCAGTGCTCTCTCGGCTCTCTTCGGCAATTGGCATTTGATAATAACCTCGGACCATGTCTAGGGAAGTGAAGTAACAGGTTCCATGAAGACTAAAAACTGCATCCGTTAAGTTGGGCATTGGAAATCGGTCTGGTATGGTCACTTCATTCAATTTTCGATAGTCCACACACATTCTAATTGAGCCATCCTTCTTCCGGATAGGGACAACAGGTGAACTCCATGGGGAAATGCTAGGTTCTATGATATCAAGCAACAGTAATTCCTGGCACTGGGCTTACCGCTTCTGCGACTGGTTCTGGGAATCTCGGGGTCGTTGTCGGATAGGGGTATCGTTATACAACTCTATCCGGTGTGGTACACAATTCACAAAACCTACATCATCATCCCCTTGACTCAACACTTTCTCCCCGCGCCAACATTTGTAAGACCTTCTCCCTCTCTTCGAACTTCAACTCTGGTGACATGGTTATTTCAGTCCGTAGGCGTTCTTCTGTCCAGCCTGGTTGTTCAGCTTGGCTCCAGTCATGAACGCCTCAATTCTCTCACTTTCAGCTACTGTAAAGTCCAGTTCTTCTTCATAGACTATTGATCTTATAGTCCCTATCGTTCACCCGCCTTGATTCTCTGCTTCTGGGTCAGCTTCATTACCAACACTTCTGTCATCCCAGCCAATCCATCCACTAACCCAGGGTGACCATACACTTTCCCCTGGAGTCGGGAATCTCCATCATCATCCTCAAAACAGTACTCCAGTCTTCCTTCACCTTCGATTACATTCAAGCAAGGAAACTGTACAGGAACTCTGTGATATTTGCAGGTACTTAATTTCACATCGGCTGATGCATAACAGGAAACATTCCGGATCACCCTTCTACATGGCGCATTCTCACTCTCAAGTAAATTTCCTCCATATGCCCATCTTTATAAGCTCGTGTTATCCTTTTCTTTTCACATTAACTCGGAGACTGTTTTCAACAAGAAAATTCATTCCCAATACAACTGGGAACTTCAACCTTTTTACCACTGCAAACAGAACAGGCTCCATTTCCACTCCATGAATCGATAACCCCAGCGTAATCACCCCCAGTGGTTTAATATGGTTGTTCACTCCAATCCCTCGAATCCTCAGTTACAGCTCTGCATCTCTGGAGTTAACTCCAGTTCCTCTACCACTGAGTGATCCAGATTCCAACTGTAGCTCCGGAATCAAGTACTGCCAAGTAGTTCTCCGAATGTTCAATCCGTATATCCACCTTCAGTAAAGATTGAGGCGCTAACTGTCCAGACATCTCCTCATCCAACCCATCAGTGTCAAAGACATTACTATTTATCAAATACGTTTCGGGAGCATCAGCTTCGGGTTCATTATTCTGGTCAGGGGGTTGCTCCTATCAGACTCTTCAGGAATATTTACACTCCATCCAGACCAAATGGACCTGGATACCCTAGTTATTACTAGCAGGCTCGCAACTAACGGGGGACCTATCAGGACAATCAGTACCAGGATTTACAATCAATGATTCATTCCTCCCACCAAAATGGGAAGCTCTGTTGCCTCACATACTGGGGGACAAAAGGAACTGCACTCGCATTCATTCTCACAGGCAAAACTGGGTTGACACACACTGGATCTCCCCCCATCTGTACTTCCCCCATAAATTCTTGTTCTGGTATTGGGTCACTAGTTAGGGGTAATAGTTATCCTGCTAGGAGCTGTGGGGGTTCCCCTCCAGCCTCAGAGCTCACTGGTTTAAAGGACTCAGTTCTTGATTTGGACTCAGTGTTCTTGAACTGGGCCTTCTCTGCTGGCATGATTGCTGGTTATGACCATACCCATTAAGTGGGTAAGGGCATTGTGACACCCAATGATCCCACTCACCACACTGCAAACACACTCCTAAACGCCGATGGCAATCCTGTTCCAGGTGACCTCTCCTTCCGCAGTAATTACAGCTCACCCAGGGACGATCAGATGGTGGTGGTGGAGCGGTGGTTCGATGGCTGGCTGGCCCTGAACCCTGCTGCAGGGCCCACAACTGACGGCGAGACTGGTGATTTTGTTGGTTCGGGTTCCTTCGGGGCTGACCTTGATCACTAAATGACCTTGTATTCTGGCCACCTGGTGGTGGTTGGGGTACCAAAGGAGACATTCCTATGTTCCAGGCCTCCTGCAGGCTGGGTAGAGATCTAAATAAGGTTAAAGATTTCACTGGAGGTTCCCTCTCACTTGCTGTCAATTCTCTCACTGCTCTCCAGTTCAACCGGGTCCCAGCTCCACATGTCAGTTGTGCTGTGGCCAGGGCAACTTTAACCTTCTTGGAAAATGCATCAGGAACAGTGTTAAGAAATTTTGAAATCAGTTCTTGGCAATTATCCCCTTCTACTTCGGGCATTGCAGTCATCCACATAGTTTCCAACCTGGTTGCATACGGTACTGGTATAAGGTCTCACTGGGTTGTAATTGAGCATTAGTAAATGCCTCTCGCTTGTCTCTCATCACGGTAGAATGGAGTGCTCTGTAGTAAATCTGCAGTCTTTTCCTGACAACTTCATATGGCATCCCGGGTCGGTCAATTAAATCAAAGCCCTCTCTCATCTGTCCCATAAGACTCTCTCGCAATGCTGCTTCCCAATAGTTGTGTCCTCCTGCCACTGTATTCTCAGCATAATCCTGAAACTCCTTCCTAAATTCTGCAAATGTTCTCCCATCTGATATATCAATGGGCAAGGGTCGAGGAAAATGGCACCCATCTAGTTTCTCTAGGGCATTAGCAAGGCATTCCAGGAGATTCTCTGTTGCCAGTGTTGGCAGTGGTTGGCTGAGTAGTTGGGGCCCCTTTCTTGCGGTAAACGTCCCTGGTTCATCCTCCCCATTTGTCTCCCCAAGCTCTCGTTGAAACTTCATAGGAGATCTCTGATTGACTGTTGGTCTGGGCTTCCTTTCTGAGGTCCAAGAGGTAGGGGTTGATTTGGCCCACCTTTGGGCTCCTGGTAGTCTGTTCAAGTCTTTGGCTTCTGTCCCAGATGAATCACTCTCCTGTGAGGGACCCATCATTCTCTTTTCTCCCCAGTTCATAGCAGGGCAATCGGTTCCACTTTCTGTTCGAAACCTGGACTGTTCAGGGCTGCTCACTTGTTCTAACCAGGTGGCTACTCTCAGTGCCAATCTTCCGAGAGCATATACATCCTGGTCAGAGGTTGTACCAGCAGTGATAGACTGGTAATTTAAAAGTTGATCCTCAATATCTCTCAGTGGGGATTGGGTGGCAGATGCCACTGCTCCCTCACCAAGCTGTCCACTAACTTCTTCAGCAACATCCATACTCTGGGTCATCTCTGGATTAGACATTCTCCCCCATTCCCTTTTTAAATTTGACTATCTCCAACCAATTTCTCAACTTATCCTGCTGGGAATGCCAAAAAGTATGCTGCAGTGGCTGCGTAGGCCATAGTCCCCAAGTATCTGTTTTGTCGAACCACCCAGCACCTTTTCACGTTTCTGGGTTCAGGATAGTTAAGAGACTGGGCAAAGATGTAATCTCTTCTGTATCTAGGAATGCCTCTCTTGTCAGTGGTTTATTTCCAGGAGATTATTCAGGTCTGACTCACACGTTAACTCTAAAGGACTTCCCCTAGTTCAGGTGTCTCAATCTGACTCTCCAATGGGTGGGAGAACCAACCACTCAAAGTCCAAGAAAGGGCTGGAATTCAAAGGTAGACCTAATAGAAGTAAACTACTTGTATTTTTCTCTTTATTATATCTGAAATAAACAACTATTCAGTGTGACAATATAAACATAACAAAAGGACTGGCAATGAATCACAGTTAACAAAACCTCTGGAACCCTAATAACACTTAATGAGATTTGGCAGAAAGGATAGAAAGCAAGTGGGAGACAAGTACCAGAAATGACTTCCACAGAATGTTAACTAGGGTGGAGTGTATTTTTATGAAAATCAATATTTCAAAAATCAGGGGTGCTAGATAGTTGTCAAATGTCTAAAAATGAACATTGGTAGTGGTTTTGGGTGGTTGCAAGTGATACGGTACTGCATCAGCAACTACACCCTATATGTACCACATCCATACGCAACTGTAAAAAACCCTGTATTTTGCCTATTTTGGGTTCTATAATAGGTAGAAACACAATCTAAAAACTGTTTATGATTTTTTGTGATGCTGAGACTGATAAAATTATTTCCAAAAGTGTAAAACAGAGTTTTAACACATTTTCATGAAAAAGTAATGCATATTGACCATATATTACAAATTTACACTAAAATTTCAGCAAATAAATGTAGAATCTAAACAAATTCTTGCTTTGTATTAAACTTTTTTATCAGTTTACAGGATTTTATACACTGCTGGATCATGCCATCTCTTCTATTGAACCCAATGACAGCTGCAGATGCCTCAGTCACAAGCTTGATATGGCATTCTACCACTTGATTGTGGCATGGCTGTTTGAACTTCAAAGGATTTTTTCTAATATTCGCAAGTTCAGTTGATGTAAGATGGGTAACTGTTGGAGGCTCTGCTGTCAAGTTATCAAGGTTACTCATCTTGTCATACGATTTAGCATTTTCATTGATTATAGGCACCTTAAATTTCCTGACAGTGCGGTCTCTTGTATAACTCAAACTGTCATAATCATCATCATTCACAACATCCTCAACTTCCAAATCTCCACTGGTGAAATCCATTTTGACTCTGATGTCCTGGGTTGTTTTCTCTACTTCACCCCTCAGTGCCAGGATCTTATTTACTGCAGTGTTTCTTCTCTCCCTGTCCTCATCACCAAGCATTGATATTACAATGTTTTCGGGGTGAGCAAAAAAAGCATTCCTTCTTAGGGTTTTTAGGGCAATGTCTTTTACTTTCTTATTAGGAAACTTGGAGATTCTGCTCAGCATTGAAAAGAAGTTTCTTGAACCATCAGTCACTGAGTGATTCTTCTTAATTTCAAACCAGCTGGGGAAATACACTTTTAAACAGAACTCAGCAACAGTTATCAATACTGAACTCAGCTTTTTCTGTGAAACATAGAATTTGAGTATTCTACAACCTAATGTCAGCCATCTTGAGTGATTTAATGGCCCAACTTCTAAAAGCTCAAGGTCTTTTTCAATAGTCCCTAACATGACTGCCATGCATATTCTATAAGCATAGTATTGGTCACGACTGAGATCATCAATTACATCATTGGGCAATATAGCAAAATTCTGATTTCTGATTGGCTTAAATTTGACAACATCCCATTCAGAAACCATACCACCTAGCTGTTTTCCTATTGGCCCTGAAAAACTATCAGGGTTCTTTGTAGTCCCATGAAGCTCCATGAAAACATGACGAAGAGGTAGCTCGTTACAATGTAAGAGGCATATGATCCTTTGCAGTGGCCTTCCAATAAGCTCTTCAAAGACTCTGATCACCCCTGAATTATGTCCAGTCATCACTGCAGTTCCATCTGACCCTATGAGTATGACTTGCAGGTTGTTTTCCAGATCAGTGTCCTTCACTGCTTCATAGAGACTTAGTGCAATTGATACACCATTCCCATTCTCTTGGGTAACGTGTCAGATAATGTCCTCCTGAAACATTTTAAACAAAATTTAAGGAAATAATAAATGTATTTGAGATCAGTAGATTACCAGGTATGACCAATGAACATATATAACTATCGCACATTTCTTACTCCTTAATGTTACTAAGACCAAATTTATGCTATCCACTAAAAATTTAAAACATACCATACAGAAAACAGTGGCTTACCCGGTTCTCCAACTATAACATAGTGCTCTTCTACTTTGGTTTGTTGATAATGTCGTCCCTCTAACTCTGTAATTGTCACAGTACCATCCTATCGGCCATCAACATAAATGCTGTCCACTAAACCAAAGAATACTTCTTCCTCAGCTCTGATCTGTTCATGGTACTTACACCGTTGCCTTCATAGTTTACTCCTGTATTGAAAATTGTTTACAAATTTATAAGGCTGGAGGTAGCACTGATAAACAGGAATATGTACAACAGGAAACAATGAACAGTGATGGGCTAAATACACTGACTTTTATGCCTGAGCCCAATATATTTGAAATTTATTTTTCTGTTACAATGTATAATATGTATAATTAAATAAAATTACTTTACTTCTTCTTAGTAGTAGTAATTGTAATTTTGTTAAAAAAGCTTAGGAAATGTGGATGAAAATGTAATCATGATAATTTTGAAATCTTACCTGTCAATGATGTTAATGTTGTCATCATCAGTGATAATGCCAAAATCTTTTAAAACTGCTGATGCTACCGCTGCACCTGCTCTGTCAGAAATTGAATACCTGCAAGATTGTATTTTGAAGTTGAGAAAAATGATATCCATTTTAAGTCTACCGAAATGACATAGCACATATAGGGTGTCTCAATATACATGCAACCCATGTCACTGCTAATAATTCTGCCAATATTAATGTTCTCGTTCTATTTTCTCAGATTTGAAGAGAGGAGACGATAACAACTAATAATTACACTAGGCAACAAAGATTTTGTTACAGAAGACCAAATAGGTGCTCCTAGCTAATTTCGGTATGCTGATTTCAAATCTATAATTAGATTTTTTCTATCACGTCTAGATTTTGTGTAAAATGCAAATCACTTTTAGTAAAATTTTCTACCACGTCCAGATTTTGGTTTTAATCGGCTTAATGCCAGTAATATGAAACTTGCTTTTCAAGGTTAAAGCAATTTTTTTTGCCAACTATATACAAATTCGAACAATTTTGATAAATAAAATTTATCCCGAGTTGGCAACACTGAGTCAAGAGCATAGTAACGGGCGACGGCCCAACGGTTAGTCGCTACGTGACAGTCAAGCAGAACGGTTGTTGAAGCTCTCTGCTGATGAGCAAGTGACAGGTTGTGGTGACTTGTGTTTTTTATAGCATTTGTTTTGTACTACGGTGTGTATTTCTTTTTATTTTGCACATCGTAATAATTACTTTCTACGTTTTTTCAGATATTGTATGGTAATTCAAAATGGCATCAAATAGACGTGCTTGTGTAAATCACCCAGACAACTTCTGCTTTGTCTGTGGACAATATACACCTAAGCCACAATGTAGAAACATAACAACAAAGATTAAACTTGCCTACAAGTGTTATTTTGACTGTAAGTTAGGAGACCAACAGAGGGACTGGGCACCACATATTTGCTGTGCACAGTGCAATGCAATGTTAATAGCTTGGATGAATGGTAAAAGAAAAGCTATGCCGTTCTCAGTCCCCATGGTTTGGCGTGAGCCGAAAAATCACTTCAATGATTGTTATATTTGTTTGACAAAGATTGCTGGTTTCACAAAGAAAAACAAATCAAAGATCACGTACCCAAACTGCGAATCAGCAATGAAACCAGTACCACATGATGAAACAAATCCACCACCAGTTCCACCAGCAACGATAACAGACAGCAGTTCATCTGAAGATTCTGCTAGTGATATAAAAACAGGGAAAGATGGCATATATGTTCCAGATGCAAATATTTCCCCACATTTGTTAAGTCAAGCGGAGTTAAATGACTTAGTGCGCGATTTGGAATTACCAAAAGAAAAGGCAGAGTTGCTTGGTTCAAGACTTCAAGAATTTAATCTTCTCCAACCAAACACCAAAGTTTCCCATTTCCGCCATCGCCATTTGCAGTTTTCATCATTTTACTTATAGGAAGAAAACGTTTGTTTCTGCCACGATATCAGTGGTCTGATGCAAGGGATTGGCTGTCGCTATGATCCAAAAGAATGGAGACTGTTCATTGACTCTAGTAAAGCTAGCCTTAAAGCTGTATTACTGCACAACGGCAATGAAAAACCTTCAATACCTGTAGCACATGCCACTGGCCTTAATGAGACTTATGAATCGATGAAACTGCTGCTAAGACTCATCAAATATAAGGACCACACATGGAATATTTGTGGCGACCTTAAAGTTGTATCATTACTTCTTGGGTTACAGTTGGGCTACACAAAGCATATGTGCTTTTTGTGTCTATGGAACAGCAGAGATGACAAGAACCACTACAAAAAACATGATTGGCCATCTAGAACTGAACATGTTGTTGGTAAATACAATGTGAAACACCCAGCACTTATTGACCCTCAGAAAGTACATCTTCCACTACTTCACATTAAACTTGGCCTTATGAAAAATTTCGTGAAGGGTATGGATCATCAAGGTAGTGGTTTCCAATATTTAAAGGATAAATTCAAAGGAATATTGACAGATGCTAAGCTAGAAGCTGGAGTTTTCACTGGACCACAGATCCGCAGTGTCATCCACGACTCATCGTTTCCATCTAACCTAAATGAGAATGAACTAGGAGCATGGACATCTTTCGTTGAAGTTGTCAAAAATTTTCTTGGAAACCACAAAGCTGAAAACCACCGTAAACTCGTAGAAAACATGCTTAAATCTTATGAAATAATGGGATGCAGAATGTCTTTGAAAATTCATTTTTTACATTCTAATCTTGACTTCTTCCCGGCCAACCTTGGGGCTGTAAGTGACGAGCATGGTGAGCGCTTCCACCAACAGATCTCAGTTATGGAAAACAGATACCAAGGTAATTTCAACCCAAATATGATGGGAGATTATTGTTGGTTCCTGCAGAAGGAGAGCTCGTCATCCTACAAGCGACAAAGGAAGAGGACACACCAAAGTTTCACTTAAGAACAGGAATTTGCCTTTCAGTAGTAACAACAAAATACTAACGCGCTTTGGGTGGATGGTTGGGCGCAGGGGTGGTAACTCCGCCAGCGGAATTCCGCTGTCTGTCTTAAGCCAGACTAAAGGAGGAAAGACATCCCTGTTCACTAATTATTTAAGTATGCTTAACATAAAACGTGGCACGGAAAAGTAGCTTAGACGGCTTTCGTAATAGAAGCGGGTAAGAAAGAAAATGAAAAATAGGGGTTTTCTGTTACACAAAATCTGGACGTGATAGAGAAATTTTGATATCAGATCTGAAATCAGCATCAGCGCTTTAGTAAGAATCAGTAGTTCACGTGTCTGTAACAAAAAAAAAGTTGAAATTTGTTGCCTAGTGTTATCAATCAAAATGCCTTGGACAAAGGAGGAAAAAAATATTTGCGTCACTACTTATTTGGAGACGAAATCATTCAAAACTGTGCAAGCGAAATTTCGCAGGAAGTTCAACTTCAACAATTATCCCCAGAAAAGCCAAATTTATTGTTGGGCACACAATTTCAAGCCACAGGATCAGTAAACAATCTCAACAAGAAAGCAGAAACACCCAGATCTGGCAGGAAGGTGACTGCAAGATGATCTGACAATGTGAATGCGGTGAGAGATTCTGTCGGAAGGAGTCCGAAAAAGTCAGTCCGAAGACGTTGCCAAGATCTGGGTCTTTCACGTGCGTTAGGGTGCATCAAACGCCCTTAGGTTCTTGGATTTTAATGTCTATTCTCTCAAATGTTACACTTGTTGCTAGAAGTGTGTATGCCAAATATTAATTAAATCGGAGGTGGTCCTGGGTGGCCACCGGTCACTTTTATATTTTCGTGGCAATTTTCGGGGGCTGCGCTATGTAAAAATATCTATTTTTTTTATTTACCAACCAGTTGACTACTTACATTGTTTCTTTTAATATAGAGTTGCTAAGGGGTGATTTACATAACATTTGAGAGAATAGACATTAAAATCCAAGAACCTAAGGGCGTTTGATGCACCCTAAAGGGGTGATTTACATAAAACATGTACCATAAACGAAACTTCACTTATAGTCTAATAATATCCTTTATTGTCTTTCAGAAACAATGGAAGCTGTAACAATGGAAGCTAAGAAGACCAGATTAGCAAGTGCCATTTTTGGTCTTGGCAATGCTCTTACAGAAGGAGATGGTACATTGACAGGAGTCCGCCTCCCAACTTGCCGGCAGGTTCTTCGATGCGTGATGTGGCACATCCAGAAAGAAATATGTGAAGGCAAACAAACACAGCCACTCAAATGGAAATCTGCCAGCATAGTTCTTATCCAGCTGAAAACATTCTACACTAAAGCAAATATTCCTATGCTTTCAGACCATCAATGCTGCAAACTAATACTTGACCTTCTTAATGACAATAACAAATTGCGTCAAATACCTGTTTCTCGCAGAGAATCTCCAAACACTTTGGCTAAGTTGCAATCCATGAATGAACGTCTTGATAAGACCTTTGGTGTATGGACAAAAGATGCAATGACAAACATTAAGAATGAGGAAGATAGAGCATTTTTAGAGTCAATGAAATCTGACAGAGTAGCCTCATTTGGTAGTGTTGACAAGAAGAAAGCTGATAAAGATCGTAGAAAAGAAAAACGCATCTTAGCGGAAGCTTCAAGACGAGAACGTCATGAATCATCCAGTGTACAAGAGATGAAAAGTTCTGTATGCTCTGATGATAGTGCCTCTGCAGATAGCTTGGAAGAAACTGAAGAAGAGGCGATTCCAGAGCTTCAAAGGAAGCGTAGTCACCACAGATCAACATATGCAGGTACGTCTGCCTTTATTCCTCATGATATTCTGAAAAGGCCTTCAGTCGTGTCTGTTGCTACTCGACTAAACATAACTCCTGTTCAACAGGCTGTGCTCACCGAAGCTGTAATTCAAGAGGCAGGAGGTGATCCACGTCGTGTGGCCAAGTCGTATTCAACTGCTGATAAGGCTCGACGATCAATAACAAGTGCTATCACCAAAGATATTCGAGAAAATTGGATCGCCCCAACAGCTGCAACACTTCACTGGGATGGCAAGCAGATGCATACGCTCACAAACAAGAATGGCAAGGAAGAAAGATTGCCAGTGTTGGTTGGGAATGCCACTGATGTAAAGCTACTGGGAGTGGCTAGATATCCTCGTGGAAGTGATATGTCATCAGGTGACATCATTGCCGAGCACACTTACACGTTTCTACATTCATGGAAGTGCAAACAGTCAGTTGTCAACTTATGTTTTGACACAACAGCATCAAACACTGGACACGTTACAGCTGCCTGTGTTACCATTCAATCAAAACTGGACCGTGCTCTTCTGTGGTGTGCATGTCGCCATCATGTTGGAGAGGTAATCCTGGATCATGTGTTTGACGCTCTCAAAATTGAGACATCAAAATCTCCAGAAGCATCTTTGTTCCAAAGATTCCAGAAGAATTGGGAACGCATATCGCATGCAAAGGATGAAAGTTTAACCAAAATTGACATTTCAATGTACAATGACGATGCACAACAACTGCTTTTATCCTGCAAAAACAAGGTTTTAAGCACAATCCGCACAAGCGCTTCATACTGTAGGGAAGACTACAAGGAAATGGCACAACTCTGCCAGGTAGTCCTCGATGATGATGTCACAAAACAAGGAACACTCCACAGACCTGGGGCCATGCATAAAGCAAGGTGGATGTCAAAGATTCTTTATTCCATCAAAATATGCCTACTTGAAGAGCAAATTTCTGTACTACCTCGAGGAACTGTAACAACACAACATCAACAGGAAAAACTGAAGGAGTTTGTTGTTTTTGTTGTTTATATTTATTGTGATTGGTGGCTCATATGTCAGTCTGCTTCAAATGCCCCATGGTTTGATTTGTGCTTATACAAGACTCTGCTCAACTATAAAGCTGTCAACTCAATCATTTCAGTCAGTGCTGTGAAAGCCTTTGATAGACATTTGTGGTATTTAACCCCAGAACTGGTTGTTTTGGCACTGTTCAGCAATGCAGTACCTCAAAAGGAGCGTCGTGCCCTTGCAGATGTGTTACTGGCCATACAACCAGATGAAATGCCAAGCACTCCAAAACACCGCTACGGTTCTGGATATGGCAAACCGTCATTTCCAAAAATTACAGAAGCGACAACCCTGGCTGATCTTGTGAACGAGGACTCGTGGTTTACAGTGAACCTTCTTCACCTGGATATGACCTTCCTAACAGAGGATGTTGACAATTGGCAGAACAATGACCACTTCAAGGCAGCCAAGTCCATTGTGGATGGTTTAAATGTTGTGAATGACCCTGCGGAGAGAGCAGTAAAGCTCACAACTGATTTTGTCTCAGCTGCAAGAGGAGAAGACCACTTCCAAAATCTTCTTCAAGTGGTTGAATGTGACCGCAAAGCGAGGCCAAATTTGCGGAAACGAGCAAAGTTGGAGTAGTGACATTGGTGTTGTGTTTTATACATTTTCAACTTTCAATCAATGTAAGTATAGTAATACCGAATATTTGTATATTAGTATTATAAGTAATACCGAATATTTGCTGAATATTCGGTGCATCACTACTAAATATATAAAAGTGGCCGGTGGCCACCCAGGACCACCTCCGATTTGATTTATATTTTGCATACATACTTCTACCAACAAGTGTAACATTTGAGGGAATAGACATTAAAATCCAACAACTTTTTGAAAATCATGGGGCGTTTAATGCACCCTAACGTGCGTCAGTGCAAAGAATCTTGATCAAGGATCTTCAGCTGTACCCATACAGGATCCAGATCAAGCATAAACTCACACCAGCTGACATGGCAAAACGTGTTGTGATGTGCCGGTGGTTCGAGAACAAGATCGAAGAGGATCCTGACTTTCTTGATGATGTTTGGTTCAGCGACGAAGCACACTTCTTGCTCAGTGGGTATGTCAATAGCAAGAACAATGTGTTCTGGGGCACACAAGCCCCAGACGAGGTGCTTCAGAGGCCCTTGCACTCTATGCAGGGTGTCAGGGTGATTGACAACTTCGCTCATCGGCTTCAAGTGTGTCTGCAGCGCAACGGCGGTCATTTGGAACATGTGCTCTAATAAATGTATCCTTTGATCTAGAGACCTCAAATCTTCAGTTTTTAATTGTTATCATATCAGCTTCCAGGAAATGTAATCTTTTTTGGAGTTTATTTTCTGAGTAATAAATTATTATCATGTCAATGGGTTCCATCTATTTTGAGACACCCGGTACAACTAAGTACGTACAGTTATTAAAGAACAATCACAATTCACAAGTGCTAATTTACCTATCAACAGCTCTGCACAGGTTCTCCAGATCTTGGTAATTACAATGAGAGGAACCAGCAGGCTGTGGATCATCTCGAGAGTCTTCTGATGGAGTTTCGCTAGAGCTACCAGTAGTGTCTGGACTGTCTGGTTGAGGTTGT
Source organism: Bathynomus jamesi (assembly GCA_023014485.1). Classification (NCBI taxonomy): domain Eukaryota; kingdom Metazoa; phylum Arthropoda; class Malacostraca; order Isopoda; family Cirolanidae; genus Bathynomus; species Bathynomus jamesi. Next base: position 936,400 of record JAJOZX010000687.1, read on the forward strand.
GATGCACTTGCCTCTTCTCTCCGGCTCCGTTCACTGAACAATTAGTATGACTAGATGACTAGATTTACTATGCCAATATATATATATATATATATATACATATAATAAAAAAACATCAAAGGTTTAATTAAAATGGTTCAAGTCATGATGTACTCTCTGACTAACCATAATTCCACTTGTTGTTTGTCAATTATTCTTCTCCTGTATCTAACATCTGCCTCTGTGAGCTTTCCCTCAAATATTGAACAGTATCCTAGCCTCAGATTTTTGATCCTCATAGAAGGAGAAATCATCCTGAGTCATCCTCAGTTTAAACTCCTCCTCCAATTTTCGTCGTTGAGAAAGATCCTCAGAAAAAATATCAAATAAACAATCAAGCTCTTTGACAAACAATTCTAGTTTTGCCAAATAGGTTGAACCTCTCTTTGTGACAGAGTATCGATGAAACCTGTTGAGGCATTTTCGAAGTTGAAATATTAAAAAAATCAATATTATTTTCTTTATTAGAAATTAAAAATTGTGGTCACAAATCGCTTAAATATTTTTTAGTTTAGAAATTTTGGCTGAAATACATAGATAAATTAATTCACAGGTTTACAGAGCACATCACAACAAAATTATATTTAAAATAAAAAATTTACTATTGACTAAGAAGACATTCTTGTAATTAATTTAGTACTACCCAGGATAGAAAGTTATGATGACTTACCATGAAAAGTCTGCTGCTAGTTTGTCCACCTTCGTCTCAATGGTGCACAAGGATAGTGGATAAACATTACACCAGATCCATTGTTTCCTCAACTCATCTGCAACTTTTGTCATGTTTTCCTTGGTTTTCCAGTTTGGCTCCTTAAGTAGACGCTGAACAACTTGTCCAGCGGTAGGTAATTTTCCATTAGGAAAACTGTCAATGGATGGAAAACTGTGGCCACCGTGTAAGACTTTTGTTGTCTGGCTTCTACGTTTCATAAGTAACTAAAAATCTTGAAGACGTTAAACTAGTGTTAATTGAATAGGTTATAAAAATTCTGAAAAAAAGAAGTAAATATAAAGTAGGTTGGACAAAAACAGCTACTGATTTTAATTTAACTCTCAAAAAATATGTTTATACATCAATGTACACTTTTGAAAATAATTTTGTTGTTTTCAGCATCAAAAAATCATAAGGTGCACTTTTTAGATTGTGCTTCTAGCTATTATAGAGCCCCAAATAGGCAAAATAAAGTTGTTGTTTTTTTGTCGCATGTGGGCGTGGCACATATAGTGTGTGGTTGATGATGCAATATCACCAGCAACCACCAAAAACCATCACCAATGCTCATTTTTAGACATTTGACAACTATTTAACACCCCTGATTTTTTAAACTAAACAATCACTCCACCCTAAATTGTTAACCCTTGTCCCAGCCTAGCTACCCTCCAAACTTGACCCCCCCTTTATGACCTGAGTTTCAATTCCTTTATTGGCTGGCTAGTTAGTAGGGTTAGGGTCACAGGCCTGATTTCAGGGCAGATCCAGTGGCCAACAGTGGTTGACACAAACTGCGTAGCTCCCACTGGATTGGATCCACAATCCAAGCCTGATGAATTTGGACCACATGAGTTGAATCCCAACTGGTTGCCTAGACAACACAAGATTATTAGTTACATGCACGAGGCACCATTAATCACAATAATAACATAACATAACAGGCGATTAACCACAAACATTAACTGGAATCATGACTTCATAATTGATCACTGGAAAACATAATTTACTCATGAAATCAAAGCACATAAATAATAAATAACCAACATAAAAAATAATGACTATAAACATTGAAAATTATGGCAGACCTATCTCACATGAGTTAATCAACCTATAACACTGGGGAACAAATTTTAACTTTTTTTTTGTTTCTTGGACGTGAACAGGTTGGTCTTATAGGATTTTTTCCGCTGATTCCGAATATAGCCGTAGAATTTCTCTATCACCCAAGGTTACTGAGAAATTTGTATTTTAATATTTATTCAAAAAGTGTATAGAAGTTAATAAAAATACTTCATAAAAATTATATTAGTGGCAGATTGGCATTTAAAATATTCTTCTTAAAACTTCTTTGTCACTGATTTTCTCTTGTAGTTTTCATTAGGAGCTTCTCGCATCAATGTCCAGCAGTAATCAGCTAACATTGCCGGATCCCACCTCCCTTGGTAGCGTTTCTCCATAGTAGCTATATCTTGGTGGAACCTTTCTCCATGTTCATTGCTTACGTCACCGAGGTTTTCAGGGAAGAAATCTAAATGGGAGTGCAAGAAATGGATTTTTAGTGACATATTACATCCCAATAACCTATATGCTTCAATCATGTCCTGCACTATTTTTTCATAGCTAGAGGCTTTGATGTTCCCTAGAAAATTTGTGACAACATTCTTCATGGCCTCCCATGCCACTTTTTCTTTTCCTCTCAAGGCATCATCAAACTTTTGATCTTTCATGAGCTCTCTGATTTGGGGACCAACAAAGATCCCTTCTTTTATCTTTGCATCGCTAAGTCGTGAAAACTTTTTCTTCAAATATTTGAATGCCTCATCTTCCTTGTTCATTGCTTTGACAAAATTTTTCATGATGCCAAGTTTGATGTGAAGTGGCGGTAAGTATATTTTCTTGGGGTCAACTAAGGGTTCATGAGACACATTCTTCAGCCTGACTCCTGGGATACATTTTTGACGAAGTGGCCAATCCTTTACAAAATAATGCGAATCTCTGGCTCTGCTGTCCCATTCACAAAGGAAGCAGCAGAACTTCGTATAACTGAGCTGCATTCCCAGAAGAAGCGTGATGACTTTTAAATCCCCACATATATACCAACGAAACTGGTCATAATTAATCTGCTGAAGGATGAGTTTCATATTTTTGTAAGATTCCTTCATGTGAACAGTGTGCCCTACAGGAATGGAAGGGTATTTATTTCCATTGTGAAGTAGTACAACCGTGAGGCTTAGCTTCGAAGAGTCAATAAATAAACGCCAATCTTCAGATTTGTGCTCATGACCGAGAGCTAACAGCAGTCCATTTACATTATTACAGTAGCATAAACCACCTGACAAGGAGAAATACTGCATCAGATCTTTTTGGCGAGTGCGGAACGCCGATATGCTTGTATCTTTTGCCAGCAAATTCCATTCACGTAACCTGGAGCCCAATAATTCCGCTTTCTTTTTCGGAAGGTCCAAATCTCTCATGAGATCATTCAGCACAACCTGCGTTATCATACGTGGTTTATTTGATTCAGGTTGCTGAAAGTCTGTATCTTTAGTGTCATCAATTTCCATTGGTTCAACTTCAGACTCTTCATCCAGTGTCCATGACTTTGGGGGAGTTGGAATTGGGTTATCATCATCATGTAGTACTGGTCTCATGGCAGATGCAAGATTTGGGTATTGAATTTTATGTTTATTTTTGGCAGAGAATCCTGAAACGTTAGTCATACAAAAATAGCAATCCGTTAGGTGATCCTTGGGCTCTCTCCAAATCATTGGTATGGCAAATGGCATAGATTTGCGGGTACCTTTAATCCAACCCCTAAGAGTGATGGCACAGGAAATGCATGAGATATGAGGTGCCCAGGATTTGTCTTGGTTGCCTACCTTACATCCAAAATAAAGTTCGTAAGCCTTCTTCATGAGTGGGGTCATCGTCTTCCTCTGTGCCATTATGGTCAGTTCTCCACATACGTAGCAAAATGTATCTCTGGGATTAATACAGTCTCGATTCATGCTGCCGGAAAATTATTGAAATCACGGAAAACGTTTTGGAATGAAAAACCAATTTTTTCTACTATGAAAAATTTTAAAATTTGAGCAAAACTTGAACAAAATTTCTTTCTTTTTATTAAAAATCTGTTTGTTTAAATAGCTATATTTTTTTAATGCAAAAAATACTATTAAATATAGTTAACCTAGAAAAAAAAGAAAGTAAAATTAAATTAGTACACATTACCCTCTAGGGTCTTTCAACTTAACAGGCTAACCCTACTAAAAAGACTCCTGTGGGGAGAGAAAAACTTGTGAGAAGAACCAGATAGGACTTGAACATTAGGGTGAGGTTTTTTGTGAAAAACTCCACAACCCCAAAAGGGGATTTGAAAAACAGGGGGAGGGGGGTTGTGAGAAACTTCACAACCCCCACAATAGCAACTCTGGTCTCTGGGTCAATAATTTTCTACAGTTGCTACATAGTACAGTATTCCTTTGTAGTTTCCATTTACATCGATCATAAAGTGATTGGCTGATGGTTCTTATATCCTTGTGTATATTTTTCTTATGTTTTTGTAAAGGATCATAACAGTATCTAACCATTTTTCATCACTAAAAATACACAATTGTAAATCTCAAAAATAAGATATGATTTGACTCAAAATAAGCACATCTGTAATAAAAATAAGCATAATTAACAAACATTTGAGAGAGAGAGTGCCTGAATATGAGTTACACATAGGATGTAAATATATCATTTGTAGTTCTCTATTTTAGTCTGCATAAAAATGTCAAAATTTCAATGTACAAATGTCAATGTACATATTTTTTCAATAATTTTTAAAATATCTTGCAACTTGATACCTACATTTTTTATTGTTTGTATCTTTTAACAATTAATGGAAGTTTAATAAATGAAATTTTTTTTTTTTTATTTCACTGTGTAGGGGGGGTGGGGATCAAAAATAAAAATAAAGAAGGGGGAAAATTTTCATTATTGTTCTACACATTTGAATGTGGTATCATTTAATAGATCTCTTCATGCTGATTCTAAAAATGTATAGTTTTATAGGTCTACAACAAGATGTTTGGGAGTTATTGCCCATTAAAGTTAGGTGGTAAAGTGAGGCCCATATCTCAGAAACTATGGATCATAGAACTTTTTTATTTGAACCAGTGAAATCAGCACCCAGAAGAACCCCATATGTCAATTTTCATTAAAATCTGGGTTGAAGTGGTGACATTTTTTAATTTTTGGGTGATTTGTCCTGGAATGCCCCCTAATTAACAGTAATTATTTACAATTTTTTCAGGAGGTTCTAGATAATAAGAAACTTTAATTTTAAATGATGATGGGGTTAATAAGGTTAGTTATGATAATAAGCATATAAAGATGATTTATGTACAAAACACTAGAACTCTAAATAACTATCTTAAACTTTGGAGGATCTTAACTTTCTAGATTTTGACGGTATTGTATTTACTGGAATTCTTCTCACTTGTTTATTTCCCAATTTATCTGGACAAAACATGTATAGGCACTTAATGCATTCACATGCAGTACCATAAACTAGGGTGATTACGGACATTTCAAACTTTCTTCCCTGTGTCACACGCAAATGTTCCAGTGGAATTTGTGATTTTATTTCTATAAAGTTGTATCTTGGTCTGTACTATCACGTGCCATAGACAGAATCTTCATTTAGCCTTCCATTACACAGTTATTGCCAAAAACGTTGGTGTTTGGAATCACCACGGACTTGGGGTGATTACAGACACTTTTCTCTACAGCAATACTACATTGTCCATGTGTCCGAAAACTCATTACATTGCAGGGTGATTGTGGCCAATGAAAGTCTCCTTCTAAAAAAGTAAGAAAAATTTATTGACTAAATTTATTGACCAGATCTAAGATTGCTTGATCCCCAGTTAGCTTGGCTACAAATTGCATTAGAAAACAATCATTATAGCTAGCAGTCAATGAAGATGTTACCTTCCCTATTATTTCCTCCTAAAATGCTCCAGTCTATATGATGCAGGAGGTTGAAATCTCCCATAATTAATGTTCTAGCACTACAACCTTTATTTATTTCTTGAACCATACTGTCATCAACTTCCTGTGTTTGGTTTGGAGATCTCTAAAATGCACCTATCCAAATATACTCTTTGCCTGAAACACAGACATCAACCCATATTGATTCTACCCTATTATCTAATTTAATACTATCATTCTGAAATTGAAGTTAAATCATTCCTAATGTATAAAACCAAACCATCTGGTCCCTTCCCTCTCAAAGGGTGACTATAGTAAATTTAGGGAGTTATTAGGCTCAGTAAAATGGGATAGTGAATTTGTGAATAAAAATGCTATTGAGATGTGGTCTAGATTCAAAGAAATTTTAGAGGATGTACAATGTAGGTGTATTCCTTTCAGAACTGTTAGGAATAACAAGATTAGGAAACTTTTGTGGTAGAATGAGGAAATAGCTAAAATGATTAAAAATAAAAAAAGGGCATTCAGGGAATTTAAAGGCAGTGATAGTATTTTAGATTTGAATAATTGTAGGCAGTTACAAAATAAACTAAATAGTTTGATTAGGAAGAGCAACAAGCATAGTGAAATAAATCTAGCTTGAAATAGCAATAAAAATCCAAAGAAATTCTTTAGTTTTTATAAATATAATAATGAAAGGCATGACAGGATTGGCCCAATAGAACATGATGAGAGGATGTTTGAAAAAAGGCTTTTATGCAGCTAAGGGGCATTGTGGCTTTATAAATATACACTACCCTTTTCAACTTTAGAAATATATGTACATCACACTACAGTTAATTATATACTGGGGCATGACTCCAGATTCCTGGGATCTTGGGAGCATTGCTCCAGTAAATTTGACCATGAGAAAAAGTAAATTTGGGTTTGGGTTTTGTTCATCTGCTAGACGTTATGCAATTTTTTTGCATATACGTTCTTGTACAAACCAATTTTTTTAAATTACAAATTTAGTTATTTTAAGTTTAGTTGGTAATTCCATATTTAACAATTATTTTTATTTTTTGTTAAGCTTCAATGTTTTGATAATTAAAATTTTATTAAAATGTATATTTTTTTAATATAAAATTATCAGGATTGGACTATGTTCCATTGATCTCGGCCAGGTTTGATAAATTGGCCAGATAATTACTTGTGCGGTTTTAAGTAATCCACCATGACTCTAGAATTGAAAAGTTTAGTTAAGTTTAAACTTACTTTTACTTACTTTAACTTACCTACTTTTACTTACTCTTCCTTACTTTTACTAAGTTTAAAGCACTTACTTTTACTTACTTTCATTGTACTATATTTACTTACTTTTACTCACTTTTACCATACTATATTTACTAACTTTTACTTTTTTGTATTTTTTTTTCAGGTAGTCAATAATCAATAATGAATCCTAATATTGATGAAGTTGGAGAGAAAAGTGAGGGTGTTAAAAGGGGTTACTTTTGTGGTCAATGCAAGAACAAATATTCAAAGAAGCAAAACTGGGAGGAACATTTTAATTCCAAAAAAAATATTTGTTACAATACAAGAGGTCCCAGAGTTTGGGCCCACAGCTTAGATATTGCAGTAAAGAAATACCAGGATGAAGTGCAGCAAAGAGATACGGCAAAGCAGTCATTTAGTTTGTTCACAAAATGTGCTAGTGCTAGACCTCAGAAAAATGAACCAACTTCATCAACTGCTAATCTAGAAAATGAAACTTTTTCACTAGATGTTTCACAGACTGAAGAAAGTGCTTCTCCTCCACCTAAGAAACAAAAGGTAAGTGAGGAATCTGCGCATCAGACTAACAAAACTGCTTTAGAGGAATTTGAAAATTCCCAAATCCAGAAGACATTGAATGCAATTTTGCGCCTAACAAAAGAAACTCACCAAGCTGTTGTGGTTAATAAAGAGAAGAGTCAAAATATGCCTTCAAGTTCAAGTGTTGCATCCAAATCTAATAAAGCAAAAAGCAACAAATTTGACATTTCCATAGCCCATTTAAGCAAGTGTAAATCAATACATTGCTGCTGCAATGAATAAATAAACTTAAGGTGAGTTATAAAGTGTACATTATTGTATTATTATGTTTAGCTAAAACAATTTGTAATTGGTATGTCGTCAATTCAAGAGTTTACTATCATTAACCTATCTAGTGGTGTAAGGGGAAAAAAAGTAAATTCAGAGCTGTGCTCCAGTAAATTTTTTCAAATCTGGAGTCATGTACTGGGGAAATATCATTTTATTGTGAAGTTTAAGGAAATTATGTTGGAAAAAATTTGAATTTGCCACTATCGCCGCCATGATGAACATGGTGGATGTCAACCAATCACCAAGCAACACACACTCTCATGATGTCATCCAGCCAATCAAATTTAAACCTGGCTCTGTCCCAGGTTTAAAATTGCACCATTTCTCAGTCTAAATTCCAACATGGTGTGTGAAACTTGTAATCTTAATTATATCGAAGTTTATTATTATTGTTGTTGTGTGAGCATGTGATAATGTAGTGCTGTGATCTATCTACTTGTGAGTTGTCCCTGGTCAATTGAATGCCAGGTTAGGTCAATTGAATGCTAAGTTAGGTCAACTGTATGCCCTTGATGATTGGTTAGGTAAAGTCATGATATTTTCGTTAGTTTTAATGAAAATATCACAACTTAACCTAACCAATCATCAAGGGTGTACAGTTGATCTAACTGGCCATTCAATTGACCTAACTGGGCGTTCAATTAACCTTAGTTATTTAATTGGTGATAATTATTTTTTTTTCATTATTGTTTGGTGATAATTCTTTTTTTTTCTGCTACTTTTTTGTGCTTTGTGCAGTGGTACTTGTCTATTCAAAACACCTTAAAACTGCTGTTTTTTCATAATTCCACAACTATTGACAATATCTACTACACAAAGCATGAAAAAACATGCAGAAAAAACAAAAATTATTACTGAACTCAGCAACATCCCTTAGCTGCATAATTGCAGAAAAAAATAAGGATATTGTTTCTAACACTAGGCCTAAGCTAAGGCTCAACCTCACTACTAGTTACATTATCACTCAAAGGGCCAACTAACCTAGGCCTACTAGACACTGAGCTAGCAGCTTTCTTAAACCTTGCCTTGAGCATGTCCCTAACTTCAGCTAAACACTTAGTGTATTGTAAAACCACAAAATATTTGGTGACTTCATACCCCAATACACTTGTCCTGTAATATTGATGTAGGCTGAGTGACACCAGTCATCACAACTCTCGCAGGCTACAGCCTTATCCCCTTTCCTAACTTCTTCCTTACAAACCTTACAGTCACAGTATAAAATTATCTTAAATACTCTTCTTTGACTCAATTAAAAGCTTTAAGGTCTAAATTAGGCTATTCCCCTGGATGAAATGAGCTAATGCGGGCTGAGGCTAATCAACCAAAATCTTGGGCTTGCACTGAATGTGAACACTAGGCTGGGTTGAAATTTTATATTGAAAAGGTACATATTGTGAGGGGTTTGAATGGAACATAGTAAACCCCTCATAAATTATTTTCGCTGCTTAAAACCTCCTAACCCTGGCACAATTTTCCACTTTTTGACCTATTTTGAAGAATATTCCGTTTATACGAGACTTACTCTCCATTCAGGTTTTTTGATGACATAAATCTTTATTAACGTATAATATTTTATTTAATAATGTACAGTATTAGGAAAATTAATTAAGTACAACAATATATTCAGAAGAAAAAATTAGAGGCATAATAAATGTGCTAAAATTCAATTCACTTTTTCATTGTTCCTTATCACATCAAAAGGGAAGAAATTTTCAATATTTCAAAAAATTTCAATTTTCATGCGATTTCTTTCTCTTTCTAATTTCTTTCTGTCAAGCATGTTGGTGTGGTTAAGGATCCCCATTCCTCATATCTTTTAAAGCTGCATTGACTATTACAGCTGCAGCTCTACAACTTACATGATAATGGTCTACTGTTAATGCTAGGTTTTTATAGGAGTGCCTGTTCTGAATATTCTCAGTCAATTCTAAATTGGCCTCATAATCTACATCCTGACTCTGAATCTACAGCCCTGTTTTCTTCAGTATTTTCTATAAATTCCGATGGTAAAACATTGGTGGCTTCAGTCATTTCTTCTTGTGCTTTTTTAGTTGATGGTTTGTGCTTCTTGGGCTCTTGCTAAAGATCTTCTTTGTTGAACTAGCTATGCGATCAATTGGTCCTAACTGATTTTTTCCTTTTTTTTGACCCACAAAAGACTCGCATTCTGCCATTGGTATTTTATCCTTACACCTGCAAGATTTCATATCAGTTCCCTTATCATAGCATTCACAAGAAGATATATCAAACATTTCATCATACTGAGCTACTTTTAAGGCAAAACTTTCATTTCTTCAATGTAACGGCACCTTGTTCAATTTTGAGGCTTCTTCTATTAGTCAACTGACTTTAAAATAGATACCTTTGGTGTTAATCATAGGAAAAGAAAATTTCATCCAAATGTCTTCAATATCTTTTACAACAACCCTGTAACAATCATTAGCAGTTGCCGATCCTTTTGATTTAGCTTCTTCACGACGGTGCACAAAAAGGTAGTGTCTCACAACATCTGCTTTTGAAGGAGTCATGGCTGCTGGGAATTCCGTAGGATATCCAAAGGCTGCATTTGAGGACTTGCTTCTAGTAGTCATAGTTTATATTCAGAAGTAAAATCAAATTCTATGTAATTTTCTAATTTATATTTTATGATAATTCAAATTATAATTAAAGCAAATGCAAATTATTTCTATTTATCTGAAAAATTATTTCTATTTCTCTGAAACATAAAAATATCAAGCATTAAACAAACAACTTATCATGTAACATATAACAACATTAAACATATGCAAATATGAAGGTAAAAAAGGGAGGAGGGGCATGTGATAGGGGTAGCAGGGGTAGCACATGCATGATATTTTAATATTTTGTTAAGATGATAAAATGGAACTTCTCACATAGTGTATTTTTTAAGAAATAAAAAAATTTCCCATTTTTGACCCGGCCTAGTGAACACCCATATCTCTCCAAATACCAAGTTAAATTAAACTTAAAGCTTAGGAATAGAGCTATTTGTATTTTAATAATCCTCACTGAAACTCGGGTGTCTGAGATGACTGACAGCAACCCCTTTTCTCTACCCTCTTACTTTCTCTATACTCAATTTCACTCCAATGGCGGATGTTGCATATATGTATGCAATGACCTAACTTCTTGTTATATTCCTGAACTCTTATCTTTCTGATTCTATACCCTCTGGCTATGGCTTATATTAGGGGGGGAACAGAAATGGTGACCCCCAGTTTTCTGGTCTTTAAAAGTTGCTATCATACAAAAGAAGTAAAATGAACCATGTTTCACAAATATCTGATGTCATTAACCCCCCTGTACATGCCCCCTGAAGTTCTGCTGATATTAACAATGAAAATTATTAGCCACTTTATCTGGTTTTGTTAAAAAAAATACTATTAAATTGCTATGACATCAATATTCACATCATAAATTTAGTTAACTGAATTGTTTGCTGATGCTAAATAACAATATTAGCCACAAAAACTGATTATTTGCCATTGATTATTATTTTATGATTATTATTTACATATAATCATATTATATTATATATATGCCTCCCAGAGAGGCAGATGGAATATTTGAAGGCTTAAACATAAATTCAAAGAAAGTAAATTAGGAAAATGTAAATAAAGATTTAAAGGAGGTAAATTGGGAATTGCTACTACACGAGAAGACTCCACAAGAAATACTAGTATGTATAATAGAGACGGAAACCAAACCTATAATACTGAAACATATTCCAGAGAGACAGGAAAGAAAACATAGCAAGCTCGAGAGGAAAATCAGGACTTTAATCAGGCAACGAAGACAAACCGTAAAACATCTCCACAGATGCAGAACTGATGCAAAGAGACTCAAACTAGAGAGGAAACTTGGCGAAATAGAAATGGACCTAAAGCAAACATTCATACATAAGACAAATGAGGAGGAAAACAAGGTAGCAGAAAACATAAAAAATAACCTAAAATACTTATACACTTTTGAGAAAAGGAAAATGCAGTGTAAAGAGAGTATTGGACCGTTGATAGACGGGGAGGCCGAATACACAAATGACCCGAAAGAAATAAGTGAACTGCTTAGGGAACAATTTAAATCTGTGTTTAGCACCCCTAAGTCCGAGATGGAAGTGGAAAACCCAGACGAGTTTTTCGACATTGAAACAGATCAACCAAGAACAAATCCTGGCACAAACCTATTAATGGACTTCGAGTTCACGGAAGGAGATGTAATTACGGCCTTATCACAGATGCGAGACAATTCAGCACCAGGGCCAGACACATGGAGTGCCACATTTCTGAAGAAATGCAAAGAGAGTATTGCAAAACCGCTATACTTACTATGGAGGAAATCACTCGACACAGGACAAATTCCACTCCCCTTAAAGAACGCGAATATTGCCCCCCTTTTAAAGGTGGTAACAGAGCAATGCCCAAAAATTATTGGCCAGTGGCTCTCACCTCACACCTTATAAAGTGTTTTGAACGCATAATTAGAGCCAAAATTACCTACTACCTACAAGAAAAACACACACAACCCAAATCAACATGGCTTCAGGGCGGGTAGATCATGCCTGTCACAGCTACTAGACCACCAGGAGAAAATATTAGGAACATTGTGTCGAGGACAAAACATTGATGTAATATATACTGATTTTGCTAAAGCCTTCGATAAATGTGACCATGGAATCATAGCACACAAACTTAAGGATACAGGAATTACTGGAAAGCTAGGAAGGTGGATATTTAATTTCTTGATGCAAAGAATGCAAAGAATGCAAAGAGTGGTAGTAAACGGAGTTAAATCGGAAGTCTCGGAAGTCGTGAGCTCTGGCCCACAAGGGACAGTATTAGCTCCCTTGCTGTTCATAATAATGATTGCAGATATTGATGCAGATATTAAGGACAGTATTGTATCATGCTTCGCAGATGACACGAAGATATGTAAGGAAATATTGAACGAAGATGACATAAGAAAACTACAAAACGACATTGAAACATTATTCCAGTGGGCAGAAGACAACAATATGAAGTTCAACGAAGAAAAATTCCAACTTCTAAGATATGGTAATAACAAAGAGCTACAGAAAAAAGGGTACAAAACTCTGCAAGCCAAACAGATAACACCAAATCCACAAGTCAGGGATCTTGGAGTAATAATGTCGTCGGATGCAGAATTCAGAGAGCACTATAAAATCAAAATCACAACGGCTAGAAAAATAATGGGAATCATCTGGAGGAGCTTCCGTAGCAGAAAAGCAAACATCATGCTCAAATTATGGAAGAGTCTAGTCCTACCAATAATTGAGTATTGCTCAGTACTCACAAGCCCACACAGAAAAAGAGACATTGCGAGCATTGAAGCTATACAAAGGACTTTTACGTCTAAGATAGAGGAAACGGAAGGTGAAGACTACTGGTCTCGATTACAATCCCTGGAACTCTACTCTCTTGAAAGAAGGCGAGAGCGGTACACAATAATATACATATGAAACATACTTGAGGGCTCTGTCCCTAACCTCAGAAATGAAATAGAAACAAACTGGAATGAGAGAAGAGGCAGATTTTGTACGGTCCCAGCTGCGGTGGGATAAGGAGCCATGAAAACGAGGATGGAAAATACCCTCAGAATACGGGGCCCAAAGCTTTTCAATGTCCTTCCAAAAGAAGTGAGGAATCTCCAGCACACCAACCTGAATAACTTCAAGAACCAGCTGGACAGATTCTTGTGCAAAGTCCCTGACCAGCCATGCGTGGCTGGCTACGAGGGCAGGAGGCGATCAGAGAGCAATTCCCTCCTTCACCAAGTCCCACAAATGAGGTGGGATGCTGCAGAGGGGTCGACCGCAGGTCGATCCTGAACCGTCATTCAAACTCAACAAAAGTAATTATATATAGAGTATTCCCTCGAATATCGCGGGGGTTACGTTCCAGAACCCCCCGCGATAGGTGAAAATCCGCGAAGTAGAAACGATATGTTTATTACGTATTTTACGCCTTTATAAACCCTCCCCGCACTCTTATAAACCTTTCCCACGCTCTTATAAACCTTTCCCACGCTCTTATAAACACTTTCTACACTCGGAGTATGAAAGAGACTAACAGTATTTTAAAAAGAAAACATTTGTATATACAGTATTTTTTAATAATTTTACCAACATTAAAATTTCGTATGGGTACTCACCAGCGAAGATACTAAAACTTGAATGATGACGATGACGATGAATTAGCTGTGCAGTACTGAACGATGAAGGTGATGACGATGATGAGATGAATGTACTGCACAGCAAAGAAGAGCATTACATCTCTTCTAAAGGCGCCGCTTCAGCGGGCGCTTCATCAGGTGGTGCGGTATCTTCGTCGTCGGCGTCGTCCGTAACTTCGGTTTCCGCTGAAGGCGTAGGCGCGTCTTCTTTCTTTTTGTGGGTGAGGAACATAGTGATGGGCAGTTGCTGGCGCTGCCGTTTCTTCTGGGCGAGGAGATTTTTATACACTTCAGTAGCGCCGTCGATTGCATTTTTAAATTTTAGACTACGCGAAGTGAATAACACGTGGAAGCGAACTGAGCAAGGCGAGATGCTGAATGCTTCGGTAGGCTGCAGATCGAGATGCGACGAACGCTAAGCCAATCAGCGCCCAGGATACTGAACAGCGTGTTCTGATTGGTCACGTCTCATCCATCGGCCAATGGTGTGCCGTGTACGGTATCATATAGGCAAAGTAGCTCAAGCAGCACAAGCTTCGCTGGTTTTCCTATCTCGCGGTTCTTTGTCAACTCAATTAGAGTACGTATTTTATTTCGGCTAGAAAAAACCGCGATGTACTGAGTCCGCGAAATGTGAACTGCGATATGGCGAGTGAATACTGTATATATATATATATATATATATATATATATATATATATATGGGAATGAACTCAGAATGGTCCCCTGAGTTTTTTATGAAACACACAGACAGTGCATGGAACAAGGAAATCTTCTGGGATAATTAAATCCACTATATTCCGAATAAGTAATGGTAAATGACAAATACCATAATTTTTCTTTTTCATGATGCTAGCCCGACGTGGGCAATGGGTCACTCGCAAAGGGGTCCCATAAATATAGCTTCTCTCACCAGCTATCTGCAAAGCAGACAGGATCCAGCTTTGGATCCTGTCTGCTTTGCAGATAGCTGGTGAGGGAAGCTATATTTATGGGACCTCTTTGCGAGTGACCCATTGCCCATGTCGGGCTAGCATCATGAAAAAGAAAAACTATGGTATTTGTCATTTACCATTACTTATTCGGACTATAGTGGATTTAATTATCCCAGAAGAGTTCCTTGTTCCATGCACTGTCTGTGTGTATCATATATATATATATATATATATATATATATATATATATATATATATATATATATATATATATATATATATATATATATATATATATATATATATATATATATATATATATATATATATATATATATATATATATATATATATATATATATATATATATATATATATATATATATATATATAAATATTATATTACATGATTATTTTAGTTGTAACTTTTTTATGCTTGTTTAATAATTTTTTCTCATTTACAGGAGCTAAAGAAATCTTAAAATAGACTTGCAGTAATTAACAGGATCAAAATGAGAGAGTTACATTCTGCTTCCACATGCCAGTGTGGAGATGTGGAGTATATTGAGCTATATCAGTTTAAGGCAGGTGTACTGCCACTCCAGCAAGATGTTATTCAAGTGATGATGTTCATGCTGAGGTCAGCCAGAGCTGGTAAGAATCAACTTTCTGTTAGTGATGCTGCATGGAAAGTTGCCTACAACTTGCAGAACCTTTGGATCTGGTGCAACCTATACACAAAGTCGATCAGTAACATTGTCAACCAGATAAGAAAATTGTATGAAGAGTTCAAAAAACACTGTCAGGTTCACTCACAGAGAGTGACTGAAGCAAAATGAGTAGAAATTTCAGAATTCAACATCCACTTGGATGAAGATGTTTCTAATTTTCTCAACAAGTATGAACACATCACTAACCAACTTGCATGCATCCTGTGCTCATTCAGTAACCTTGAATATATTCACATCCTTTGTCTAACTGGTGCACTAATTGGAATACATTTGATTGAACCATTCATCAGTCTGACATCAGCTAGCACAACAGATTATGCTAAGATCATGACTGCATTTCCAACGCTGTACGATGATTTATGCAAAATGGATCCATCTGATCTTCTGAACACTGACGAGCCTGCATTCAACTTCATATCACCTGATAGGTTTAAAACGGTTCTGTGGAATGAAGACAGCCGTAATTCAATCACAAAAGCCATTAACTGCTACAAACCAAGAGTCACAAATGTTCTCAGCATCATGATGAAGAAATTAGCAGCTGGATGGCAGAAACAATGTGGAGACATATTCCAGTTTGGTGACTGTGATGCGGAAGCCCCTTGACAGGTAAGTGCAATACATAATTTTATAATGTCCTATTGTTGTTGAATTGATGCTGTTTTTGTATCCTCATGGTACAGTACTATTTTATTCCTTTTCAGGTAGCATTGATGGATCAGGAGAAACTACAGAAAGCACCAATCAACAACTTGCATCCAGAATGGTCAGTGGGCAGCATCAACTATGAGCTCAGTCAATGTGGTGCAAAACAGCTACCTATGGCCAGCCATGCACATGTAAAAGGAAGAAGCACTGACTTGATTGAAGGCAAGTCTATGGCCAAAGTATATGTAAAACTAGTACAGCAAGATGGTCCCCTTCCTAACGTGTTGGTAGAATGGAGCAGAAAGCAACAAGAACTTAAGAAGCAAGGATTAAGTGACAAGGAGGTAGCAAACATAGCAGCTGACAAGAGAAAGAACAAAGATCTAGACACCCTGAAGAAACTTGGTGGACCTTTCACCAAAGCTAGTGAAGTAGATGATTTTGTGAATGATACAAGGTTGTCACTCAAAGAGAAAAATGACAGAATATACATCAAAGTGAGATATGCAAGAGATATATCGACATCTCTTCCCAGGTTGTCAGATATCTTCAAACTGAAAAAGTACTACAAAAATCTTCCAATAGAGACTTATGCAATTAACTTGAAAATCTATCTAGACAGAGTTGCATCAAATATGACAATGACTATGAAAGATTTTGATAATGCTATAAATATACGTATGTGCTAAATAATGTGTGGTAATTAGAGGCATTTGTATTATGTTATGTCTGAATTTATGATTTTTTGTTTTGTCTAGGTGATGTAAAACTATATACATATATTATTTTCCATTATTTTCTAGCAAATATATTCTGTAATGAATTAATCAATTACAGGTCTATTTCTAACTTCTTCAATGATATTTCATGTTTTTTAATAAGATTTGTTTAAATAAACTGGAATTTACTCTTAGAATAAACATTATGATAGTCAATAAACTTTCAAACCACATGTACAGGGGGTTATCAAGTAAAATACATGATTTTTTTCTATTTCTAAGCTGTTCGTAAGTGATAGCATATTTTAAGAACCAGAAAAAATAAATAATCCCCAAAAAATAAAAATTGATCCCTCCCTACTTATATGCCAATCTCACACTAAATACATCTGCACTGTTTACTTTTCTCCTAATTCTACTGACTATCTAAAATTCTTTGACTACCTCACTTCCAAAGTGGAAGACATTCTTTCCTGCTCTCCCTTTGCTGAAATCTTCATTTTAGGGGATTTCAATGATCCCCACCACCTTTGGCTTTCCTCCCATTTCACTGACATCCCTGGTGAACTATCTTACAATTTTCTATCCTAAATGACAGAGAGCAGATTGTACAGCACCCCTACTCATATCCTCAATCATCTTGGAGATAGGCCCAACATTCTGGATATATTTCTTATATCTCATCCTTCTTACTCTGAAACATTTTTCTCCATTGGGTGCTTCCAACCACAATCTTATATTTGTTTTGCGTCTGATTGCTCCAATTTGGCCTTTAGATCCTCTCAAGAGGAGGCCCTTTGGCAGCACTTCTGTGATTTCCCATGGAATGATTACCATACTGCTTCCATGGCTGGAACCCTTCCAAGTGTGCTGAGTGCATGGTGGAGGGGTAATTCCAGGACAGATCATGCCAAGAAAATGAAATTTTACATCACACCCCTTCCAATTTTCCTATAATTTGTTGTATAGCATTGCCTATATACCAAAAAACCTGAAATTTCAAGTTTCAGATTGATTGGACTTATGGTTCAAAAGTTATGGTCCTTCCAAATTACAAATTACCATATCTTAGCCCCTAATTGAGATAGAAGAATGATTCAAATTGCATTTGAAAGGTAATTTGTCAAATATTAAATGAGTATAGGCATGGATAGCAGCTTAGTTGAGGAGTAAAAATGTTGTGACAATTTGTATTATTAAAGGGGGGTTTTACCCCCCACCTCAATGGTTTTTAAAAAATTTCCATATCAGATTAAGCCCAAACTCTATCTGTATAAGTGGCATTTAAAAAATTGCTGTGTATTTAGGTGTAAACTATGTTATGAGATTTGAATAGTGATAACTTCACTGAAAAAAAATGATATTTTCATTTTCTTAATGATTTGTCCTGCATTCAATTAAATTTTTTTCCTGAAAAGTATACTGCCTTATATGGAACTACCAGTACTTATTTAATTGTAAATTTGTTTCAAGAATGAAACAATTGAATTATTAGCAAACTGCATTTTAGTTTTGTTCTAAAATGTATACAGAGTACAGCAGGGTTGGCACTAGTGGGCCCAGCCCGAAAAAACCCACCCGTTTTTTTTTTTTTTTTTAAACCCACTTGAAAAAACCCACTATTTTACCCACTTGTGGGTTTTTTCATGAAACTTAAGAAGTGCATATGCAATTATTTTTAAAAATTGTCATATAGGCGCCTATAATGATTTTACATGCAAAGCAAGCAAACATGAGTCAACAAATAGACCTACAGGTATAACTCTTTGGGTGAGGTAGCAGGTTATAGAGTGTAGACATCAGCCAATCAGGGTGTTATACATCCTGATTCTTCAGTCAACTGCATCTTCAAGGAATTTTCTACTTCTTCATGGATTGTATTTAAAAGTGGACCAGACAAATTTCGACGGGAAGGTGGAGTGTAGCCTGGTCTTAGAGTCTCTATCATTTCAATAAAATACTTAGACTCTGCACATAGAAATGGAATATTATTTGCATAAAAGAATTTGGCTATTTTGTTATCAATGACATTTTTCTGCAAAGTTGTTGTTGTCATGCCAAAATTGCTTACTTTCTTTTGAATTTTTCTTTTTTTCATCTGTAATTGTGTCAGTGGTGGTGAGGATGAGTCTGGATCATCTGAGAGGTCTATGTCATGGCAGTATGAAGATGATGTACTGGCAGTATTGTCAGTCTTGTTTCTTGATTCCATGTGTTTCAAACATTTCATTAAATGCATTTTTATTCGCTCTATTTTATTACTTATTTCATTACTGCAATGTTTGCATCTAACTTTACTAGTCCCATCAATAATATTGACTTCACTCCATTCATGCCCTGATTTTCTTCCTGATCCAAAGGTCTTTGGCATTATTTAATGCAGTTATAACTTCAAACAGACTAATTCTGTAGGCTAGCAGTAAAGATAAATATGCTGTTGCCAGTTTGTTTTATTTAACTGTGAAATAAAAGAAAAAATATTCAGTAATATGAATTAAATAGATATAACTAGCTGAATTAAGTTCCCTTTGGGAGCTGTAATTCATCTATTTCCAGCAGAAGACACAGGGGCCTGTCTTCCATAGGAAGTATAGCCTAACAAATAGGATAATTTACCACACCAAATTTAGTTCAAATTGGTCCATGTTTTCCAAATTTTGTTGTGAAGCTCAATCTGAGAAAATAATAACTTTTTATGCTTAATTGCCTGGAAGGCAACCTTTTTGCTAAAAACAAGACAAATGTTATATTAATAGTGTACGGTACAGTACAGTATTATTATAAAAATAAGAATAGGTAGGTCTAATATGAACTACCATATGGACATATGAAAAAAACCAATTTTACCCGGTTTTTTTCGGGTTTTAGGTGAAAAAACCCGAAAAAACCCACCTGGGGTGGGCTTTTTTTTAAAAAGTGGGTTTCTTGCCAACCCTGGAGTACAGCACATGGGTTCAACAAACTCATTAAACATAATATAATACAGCCATCCCTCACTTAATGAAGTGGTTACGTTCCTAAAAAGCCTTTGTTATATGAAAATTTGTTAAATGGGACCTAATTTTCTATAATTTTTATGGGAAAAATTCAGT
The DNA here is from genome assembly GCA_023014485.1 of Bathynomus jamesi. NCBI lineage: Eukaryota > Metazoa > Arthropoda > Malacostraca > Isopoda > Cirolanidae > Bathynomus > Bathynomus jamesi. The sequence continues at coordinate 956,596 of JAJOZX010000687.1, forward strand.
TTGGTTCCTAATTAATATAAATAGAGTGGGTAAAGTTCACTGAAATTCTAGCTTCATTTCTATCATTATCGCCTTCCTCTTCTTCATTGGATTGGGTAATGATGTTGAGTGTGAACATTTTGATGCCATGCTATATATTGGAGCTACGAAATAGTAACACTAACACTTCGTAGAATGTCACTTTTGTTATGAATGCAACACATGAGAACCAGGGTTGTGGAGTCGGAAGTCAAGAGTTGAGAGTCGAGGTCGAGAGTCAGAGTTGTGGAGTTGGTTATTTTTGGGTGGAGTCGGTACAAATCCCCCAACTCTGACTCCAAATCTTAAAACTAGTCAGCGTGGAGCATTTGTTTTCTGCCCTCTGAATCGTCAGATTTGACTTAAGAGAGCAGCAATGAAGGAGGATCTAACTGAAGCAATCCTGTTTCTGAGAACAAATTCAGTTTAGGTATAAGAGTACAGTGTATATATGTGGTTGTAAAGTATTCATGTATTGTTCCATTTATTGCAGTTGCTTTTTTATATGCTGAACCATTTTGAAATAGTTTCAACTTTCATGTCTTATATTTTTATAATTTTATTATTTTATAAAGTTCTATTAAATAACTTCTTAGTTTTCATTTCATTTATTATTTTAGTTTTTATGGCATTTCATGACCCATATTTTTATTATTTTATAATGATTAAATAACTTTTTAGTTTTATTATTGTATGATGAAAGAATAATTAAAATAGAAATTTAAAAATTAAAACTATCAAAATTCACGGAGACTATTCATTTACCTACACCATACCTGTACTATATAAGCATATATGCCATACAGTTAGTATATACTACAGTCGGAGTCAGACTTATAAAATTTCTGGAGGTGGAGTCAGAAACTTTTTTCACCGACTCCACAACCCTGATGAGAACGCACAACGAACACTGATGCTGTGAAAGTGTGTTGCAGGGATGGTGGGAGACCATGTGTTGGGCGAGGGAGAGAGCTTGCCTGTGTTGTGGGAACTGCCAATGTAGCGCACCGTGGATTTCATAAATCTTCACCTTCATTATAGTGAAATTTTCTTCATAATATTCAAAAGTAGTATTAAATAAAAACCTTCATTGTAATGAACATTCGTTAATCAAACCTTCATTAACTCGTTGATACCTAGATACGCATTTTCTATCACTCGTGGATCCAAGATGGAGAGAGAGGGGATACTTTTATATTTTTTCAGATATAATTTTATAATTTTGGTCATTTTAGTGGATAAATATTACATATACGTATATTCACTTGAGGATTTTGCTAAAAAAATTGCCTTGCCTTATCATTTACACACTGGCTACTATAATTCGTCAGCGTCAAAACAAAATTTCCTAAGTAACTTTTTGACGTTTTTGAGTTTTTGTTGCTAATGCCATGTAAAAAAAATTGCGCATCTTTTGGTACAAATTTCGTCGTTGTAGGATGAACTATAAGGGTGATATTTGCAAAAATTCATATTTTCCTAAGTCATAAGTAATTTAATTTAGAACCCTTTTTTTCATTTTTCTCAAAACCACAAAAAATGACAGGAAAATATGGTATGACTCTGACAATTATGCAACTACATCATCACCAATAAATAACTTGAAACACTCAATTACTTTTTCATGATCAAACAATATTTGGATTTACACTGGAATAAGAGTGCTGTAATGGAGGCTGGCTTCTCCGATGGCCTTTTGTCTTCAAACAAATTTGGAACACGAGTCCAGTTTTTCTCTAATTGAATAGGCTCATTTTCCCATTCACTCTCAACACTGGTGTCACTAAAATCACTAAGCCAATCACTATCCTCTTCCTCAGCAGGAATGTAATCAGAATCAGTGTCACTAACATCTATTTCACTCATTATGAATGTTTATAAGTATAAAAAGCAATTATGACAAACACAGGTCAACCATGCCATAAACACTGCTCAAGGGCATAAATGATGTGATGTTTATAATGTTAGCCCCACCCATAAATTATACTCATTTGTGATTGGTTGAAAGATTTGAGTCAATAAATGCCTCCTATGACTCAGAAACCCCTCAGTAATATTCTCCTAAGAATATTAAAGCAGTAGAAAAATTAAATGCATATGGATAATGCACATACCCATGGGATATTGGCATGCGCGTCTCATGTATAATGCACGTTTTCCATCGGGTCAAGCAAGGGATGGCTGTATAACATAACATAATAATTAACAAATTCCTCAACTGAAGCCTGCGAACTGTGACTAAGTACTAGAAAGAATATACACACACTTAAACTTGCATGACAGTAACTTAGAAGTATAAGCATCAACTGGTGAGTATAATACACAATACTAAAAACTTTTATGGCTCCACTAATTTGATCTCTTTTGGATGGAAAGAACAGGCAATTTTAATACCATGCAGGATATTTGGATTAGACATAGGTTGAATCATTTTGCTTTGTTTTACCCAGCAAATATCTTCCTTCTCTGGAAAATGGTATTTATTAGGGCCTCCTGAAGATGTTAAAAAGCTAATTTGGTAATCAACAAATTCTTCTGAACTCTCTCTGATTATTCCAAGTCAGATTTTACTCTCATACTTACAAGCAACATATTGGCCAATATGATACTCAGTATCTTTGTTTACTAGCAGACTGCTCTCACCCTGTTCAACTTGACTTATTCTAAACAAAGTAGGATTTTCTGAATCAGATGTTTGATAAGCCTGTATCTGGTTCCTTGTCTTAGGTACAATTCTGTGGGAGCCTCTTGTGCCTTTGATTGATATAGCTTCATTAAACCTATTAGACAGATGTAATTTATTTGATTCAACCTCCTGCTTAGTAACAAAGAAAAAAGTTGGTGATTTGAAGTGCTTAGTACTAAAATCATATAAAGCCCTTGGTGTCAGAATGCGACCAGCATCAGTTCATTGTAGACTAGCCTTTGTTACACCTCTTTTTACTGTTTCTCCAATACCATCACATGCATTTTTACCATGACTTGTAGCAAGGAAATTCCACTCAGCTTTGACACTGAAATCCTGTTCATGATAGCAGAGATTGATGAAATTGAATCTATTCTTATATTGTCCACCACATCCATCAGAAAAGTAAATAACTTTTTGTACATTGGGGAATCTAGCTTTTATATCTTTTAAATCTGATAAAGTAAGAAGAAGGTTAAAAGATAATAAAATATTTGCTAGTGAGTAGGAAAAAACCTTTGTCAGAGAAGAATGTGATAGCATGATTAGAATTTGCTATTCAACACAAAGATTGGGATGCTGAGAACTGGTCAAAAATTGTATGGAGTGATGAAAGCAGATTCAAAATTTTTGGTAGTGATAAAAGCAAGAAAATTGTTAATAGATGAATTAGTGAAGAATATAAGAATGAATGCCTTATTCTGATGGTGAAAAAAGGAGGTGGGGGGAATCAATGTGTGGGGCTACTTTTCATCAAAGGGAGTTGGAAAATTACACCAGATCACTGGGAATGAAAATGGATACATGGATCAAGATGTATTCAAACATCTATTCACTAATATTGCAATCCCAGCTGCTGAAGAACCTCATAGAGATTATGCAAACTTCATATTTCAACAGGATAACGATCCTAAGCATAGTGCTAAATCACTAAAACAGCTCTACAGTAAACTTGAAGAAGAAGGGTTTAAAATGCTAGGATGGCCATCTCAGAGTCCAGATTTAAATCCTATTGAACATCTTTGGGATGAGCTCATTATAAAAGTAAGAACAAGAGAAGATAAGGCAAAAAATAAAGAAGATTTATAAAGAGTTCTTTAAGAAGAGTGGTATAAAATCAGTTCTGGATTGTGCATAAAGTTGGTTGACTCAATGCCTCACTGTCTTGAACTAGTCCAAAAGAACAAGGGTTGCCATTCATGATACTAATTTTCATAAATAAATTATAAATAAATTTTTACAAATAAGTATGGTATTTTTCTTTTATTAACCTGTTTTATTGTCAAATATATCAAATATTATTATATTACAATTAAATATCTTATTATATATGCATTCTTATTCCAAATATATTACAACTTACGATTCGTAAATACTTTTGGGGCCCAGTATGTATATATATATATATATATATATATACAGGGTGGGCGGAAAGTAGCTCCCTATTTTGGATTGGTAAAAAAATACGTATATTATCCATTTATTTCAGAAGAAATAATATGAAAAGGTAGGCATACATGGTAGGTTTTCTCTGAAATTCAATGTGGGCTCCAACTCTTTCCACCAGCTTCTGGAGCCGCCCAGGAATGGCGTCCACTGACTTTAGCAGGAACTCCGGCGGGATGGAGGACATGACTTCCCGAATTCGGTCCTCCAGTTCTTCCAATGTCCTCGGTTTGGTGCGGTAGACTTCTTCCTTTACCCACCCCCAAAGAAAGAAGTCGCACGGTGTCAAGTCGGGGCTCCTGGCTGGCCATTGATGTGGACCACGACGACCCATCCAATGCCCAGGGAAGTGGGCATCCAGCCACTCACGGACAACAAGAGCGAAGTGCGGAGGGGCGCCATCTTGCATAAATATCAGATCGTCGATGTTCTCCCATGTGCTGACAACCGGCCAGACCTCGTTTCGCAACATAGCAAGGTACCGCTCAGCATTTATGGTGTTGCGCAGAAGGAACGGGCCCACAACCTGATCTGAGGTCATACCACACCACACCGTTACACTGAACCGATTCTGCCATTTTTCAGCGGTAACCGTGCGACTTCTTTCTTTGGGGGTGGGTAAAGGAAGAAGTCTACCGCACCAAACCGAGGACATTGGAAGAACTGGAGGACCGAATTCGGGAAGTCATGTCCTCCATCCCGCCGGAGTTCCTGCTAAAGTCAGTGGACGCCATTCCTGGGCGGCTCCAGAAGCTGGTGGAAAGAGTTGGAGCCCACATTGAATTTCAGAGAAAACCTACCATGTATGCCTACCTTTTCATATTATTTCTTCTGAAATAAATGGATAATATACGTATTTTTTACCAATCCAAAATAGGGAGCTACTTTCCGCCCACCCTGTATATTAGTGTGGACCAAAAAAATAAAGTTTTAAAAATCTTTGTTCCACATGAGTAATGTTATTCCTTTTGCTTACCTTAATCAAATTACAAAATTTGAAACCTCTACGTCAAGTTTTAGGGGTCCCGAGAAAATTGCACTTTTCCTTTTAATGCTGAAAAAATTAGTTTTTCCTCATTTTCATAAGTTCTGCTTTATTTTTTGTTGGAAATTCTTTACGATTCTTGAAAACTGTTTTGAGCAGGTATTGTTTGTCCTCTTCTTTAGTTGTCACTGCTTGATTAAATTTTTCAATCACTGCAACACCCCGCTCAGCTGTGTCATTTGTCACTCTAAGGGCATGAACTCTAGCACAGCCTCTTTGGTACTCAGGATCTATTCCCCATGTTGATGCAGAATTTTCAGTGAAGAGAGAATTGAGATGTAGAGCATCAAAAAGAGATTTAGTCCTTGAAGTAACAAAATCAGAAATCCTTTTTTCTTTAAAAGAAGCTAGGGTTACCTTTGCTTCTAAACGTTTCAGTCCCTTATTTCTTGGAGGCATTTTGATATTATTTCGCATTTGCTCCTTTTCTTCAAGGGATATGCTTTTGTCAAAGAAGCTTAATCCAACAAGTGTTTCTGAGAGGTACCACAGATGTCGTTTAATGGCATTTTGGGCTTGCTTGATAACACTTGATATCAAAGAATTTTCCTCCATTATTGCAAGATCTTGCAAAAATTTAAGATCAACATTTGGGGCTTCCTCTGGTTGAGAAGCTTTTGCCCAAGATTTTGCGTATACCAATGCAACAAATAAAAAAATTTCTGTTATTGCATCAAGTTCTTTTTTAGTCATCTTAAATTGATTTTGGAGAAGAAAAAGCTTAAATGCATAAATTCCTTTTGCCATCCATCTTGCATGATGGTACGCTCCAGGTCTCTTCAAGGGAGTATTAGAAATGCTTTCTTCTCCAAAAAACAAGAGAACAAGTTGAAAAAATTCTTTATAATCATCTCTTGGCTGTTTAGAGTTGAGTGCCTCCTCCATGATTAAGACTGTTTGATTTTTTAAATCTTGAACTCTTTCAATTATTCTGCAGCTTTGGGAATCAACAGCAGTTGTGATTTGAGAATGATCCATAAAATCCAGTGGCGACTGGCGTATAGGAGCGATGGAGCGGTCGCTCCCCCTTGCTTGAAATGCTAAATATTAATTTAACAGATAAAAAATATATTAATTTTAAGATATTCAACAATTATTTTTATATTTTATTAAAAAAAATTTTAAAATAAATTTATGGCTTCTTTTGACATATAAGTACCGTACGGAAGCACCATGTGATTGTTTTTATGTACTAGAATTTTAAAAATTATAAATTTTATGAAATCGCACCCCCATACCTTTATACCACGAGTCGCCACTGATAAAATCCCATTGAGTTTTGAATCTTTTGAAGATTGGAATATCAGGTTCAGAGGAATGGCCCATAGAAGTCCGGAAGACTTGAGATAGGACAATCTCATAAATATGGTGTCTGCAGGCTAAATATAAAAGCTCTTTTCCAAGTTCTTGTTTAATTTTAGTGCAAGCTCCAGCATGGATTCCGGTATTGGATGCTGTTGTGTCAAATGACAGCCCAATAATTCTCTGGGTCATATCATGTTCTTGCAGGAGAGAAATGCAAACACGAGCCATCTCCGTACCCGTGCCAGCAGTGACTTTAGGAATTCCCAGCAAATTCTCTTCACCATTCCCACTGACTAACACTGCAATCCTTTCCGTTCTTCCTTCGCCTGCAAGAAAAAGTTAAAATATATAATTTATATATATTTATTTTTAATATTTTATTTTATATATATTATATTATATATTTAATATTTTATTTTATATTTAATATATTTATATATATATAATATATAATTTTAAATTAAACGACTTATTTTAAATTAAACTTGACTTATTTTAAATTAAACTTGACTTATTTTAAATTAAACTTGACTTATTTTAAATTAAACTTGATTTATTTTAATTTGAAGGTAAAATGTAGATTGTGAAAACTAGCTTCAGACAGTGAAATGTAACCTAATTAAATAGAAATTTAGCTATCAAAATGTTTAATTAAAACCAACCAGATAATAACACATTGCCTAGGTGTGAAAACCAGACCCACAACTAAGTTTTTCACCTGAGAGATAAAATATAAATATGCTAAATTAATCAGACAAAAAAACTAACCTGATATCTCTGGGAGCATTTTTCCATCCCAATGAAGAACTAAAGGCTCTCCAGGACAAAATGTTTGCTCTTGATATTCTGTTGCTATTTCTTTGCATAACTTTTGACGAGTTCGAAGCATAGTAGATTTTGACACTGTAATGTTTTCCAAATTATGGCCCAAAGACTGAGCAACAACAGCATAAGACATAGCTGCATCTCGATTGGAAAGATTCATTCTATCATAGGCTGCTACAACATTTTTGTCAATAGGCTTTGACTTTTTAGGAGCCAACATTTTCTTTTTAAATTGCTCTTCAGAGGGACCTTGAAAATTCATTTCAAGGTTGTCGTCATTAGTTGATGGATGATGATGATGACGATGTGAAATCATCTCTATTGGCAGGCAAGAATGATCTTTTAGATCGCTTCTGCTCTTTGAGGGCTCTTTCACACTCTAATTCTTCATGATGAAGCCTTCTTTTCTCTCTTTTTGCAAGAATTTGGTCTACTGTACCCATGCTACTTTGTGTAGGATCTTCTTGCTGGCTTAAGTAGAAAAGCTTGTCTTCTTCATTTGACATCATCAAAAGGGCATTAGAGTGACCAATATCAAGAATTTCAGCCTTAATTTCATCTTTAAACATAGCTTCTTCAATACGGCATTTTTCCTCGGGCCTTTTTCTGTTTTTCATCAATTTATCATAACAGCTTATTAAAGAGTCAATCTTTCGGATGGCACTGTCTCTACGCATTGTGGGAATCCTGGCTTTCTCCCAGTAGGTCATCACTTCATCTAAGCAAAGATTAATGGATCTTCTTCATCCCAATTTTTCCTCTTTTTGATGGAAGAAATATTTTTGCAAAACTTGCAGTTTTGTAGGTAAGCAGCAACAAAGTATATCTTTATATAAATGGCCAATGAGCCAAACTTTAGTTTTAGAACGAGAGCCATTTTTAGTTTAAAAAATTAAATTTCTGAAATAGTAAAATAAACCAGTTAAATTAGGAGATAAAAAGGATAACTAAAAGGTTCAAGCCAATTAGGCAAAGCCTTTAATTTAGAGTTGACCAATTAAGGATAATATATTTTATCCAAAATTTTTGTTTTCCTTATTAATAATTTTCTCTGAAATAATGATCTAAGATTGTTTTTGTACTCTATTAACACCAAAAATTTCTTAAATAAGAAGAAATTTTTTCATAAGTTGCAACTCAAGAGTTGAGTTGATCATTGATGTTCTAAGCGCGCCTATTCATTGGAAATTTTTTATAAGTCATTAAATTTCGGGACCCCTAAATATTCTCATATTTGACCAAAATTTTGCTGACATGTCTATCTGGTCCAAAGGAACAAGGGCATTAATGTGGAACAAGGATTTCTTCAACTTTATAATTTACCCCCCATTTTGGTCCACGCTAATATATATATATATATATATATAATAATTAGGGTGGTCCTCAAAATCGAAAGTTGGAATTATTCAGCTCCCAGGGCCTCAATCTGTGAGGTTACCCATAAAAACACTGTGGTTAAAATTTCATTGAGAAATAATAATATTTACCCTGTGCTCATGAAGGTTGAAGTTTATAGGGTATATCAGCCTCCGGGTCCCCCCCATTTAAGGGTATTAGCCGCTCAGGGGCGGGGGTCTCATGGGTGCTGACGCCACTCATTGTCGCCCGGTTCGCAGCGTGGCCTTCCGAGCATCCGGGAATTTCTTCCGGTGCTCTGCAACACCCAGGAGCATGTACTGCAGCTGGTCCTCCTTCGTGTGGCGCCTGTTGTATTCTTGTGCCAATGCCACGGCCCGCTCGGCATGGTCGTTGGTCACGGACAGGTTCTGGACCACCTCGGCAGCCGCTTGGAATTGCTCGCTGTCCGGCCATTTCGACACATCCTGTTCCAGGAATCCACGTCGCAATTGGAGTCGGTTGAAGAACTGGCGAGTCCTCCCCGTCACGAATGTCTCTAATGACAGGGAAGAGCACGCCAGGACCGACGCTCTCTTGGGCGGGTCGTCCTCCTCCGTTGGCTCCTCCAACATTGCAGCAGTCATTGCCTTCTTCGTTTCCGGAGGAACATCGTCGTCGAAGAGAGCCAGGGCCACCAACTCCTCGGACAAGTACCACAGGTGGTTGGCGAATTTTGACTTGGCTGCTTTCGCCACCTCCTTGTCTTCGTATTTTTCCAGAGCCTGGAGGAGCCAGAGATCTCTCAGGTCGGCCTTCGCTGCATTCGGGGCCTCTGTCCACGCCTTTGTGTAGAACTTCACAGCGAACACGCTCAGGCGCCGAACTCCAGCCTCTTCCTTGGCTGTGAGCCGTAACTGCCACCGGAACATCCATACCTTCAGGGCGTACAACACCTTCGACATCCAGCGGGCCTGGTGCATCACACCGGGCGCTCGGAACCGAATCCCACGGGGGGGGGCACTCCGCCGAGGAAGATGATGGTGAGTTCCAAGAGCTCCAAATAATCATCCCGGGGGTGACCTTTCTGCAAGGCCTTCTTGCAGAACTCGATGATGGAGTCTGCATCCTCCTCGATGATTTGACGAGCGTTGGCATCACTCATGACGTGGTCGTAATCTTCTTGGTTCACAAACTCCCATTGCGCCTTCAATCGCTTGAAGAGCTGAACCTCGGGTGCCAACGACGGTCCAAGGACTTCCGTGAAAACCGCACTGACAAGAAGCTCCAGGACATGGTGACGACATGCCAGATAGAGGAGGCTTCTCCCAAGTTCCTGCTCGATCAGCACGCATGCACCTGTGTTCTTTCTCGTGTTTGAAGCTGTAGTATCGAACGAGAGGGCACCAACTTTGTCATCCAATCCCCAGTCTCGCAGAGCTTCTGCCACAGCTTTGGCACAGTTTGCACCAGTACCGGAACCGAGCTTGGCGACCTGGAGGAGCTGCACCTCGCCGCCACAAGAGACCAGGATCGGGAGTCGATCAACCTGTTCCTTGGACGTCAGATCCGCCATCAGCTTCCCATCCCAGTGAACAATGAGCGCAGCTTCTCGATGGAAGGGCTCCTTGAGCTGAGCGGCAACTTGTTGGCGTTGCGCCATCCTCTGGCGCCGTATGGACGACCGGTTGATGTTCAACTCAGCAATGTTGTGGCCAAGGGACTGAGCCGTCTCACCGAGCACGTAAATGGCGTCACGGTCGGTCAGCTTCGTGCAGTCCAAGCTAGCCGCCAGTGCCGGTGAAATGATATTCGCCGGCCGACTGCGCTTGGGTGGGCTGCAACCTCCGACAGCAAGGGATTGCATCAATCAATATGCAACAGGGCAGCACGCTATAATGGTTCCGCTCTCTCTCCAATGGCGAAAAAAAAAACAAGAGACGTCCATCTCTAAAAGGATCAGGGGGGGAGATATCTGAAAGCGGGACCACGCGCTGGAATTGGACGGAATTTGCAATTCTAGAAGTCGATGAAGAAACTCGCCTTGTCTCATCTCCACTTTTGTCGGTGAACGCTGCTCTTCCTACGTCCAGCTGAAAGACTCTTCTACTGGCAACAATCAAACAATGACTCCGCCATAGGCCGTTTCCCAACGAACCTACTGTATGTCTGTATGGACAGTACAGTCGTAGGTACTCGTTCAAGCTCGCGCGGCTTGTCTACCGAGTGCTACAACACATATTCAGCGAAGCATTCGAGCAGCGTGACCAGCTACTGCCCGAAAAATACCAGTAGACCATCTTCGATCGAAACTTTCGTGTACCAAGACCCTGCACACGTAAATTTCTCTTCTCTTCCGAAACTGTCCTGCGCCAAGTCCATGCGCATTCGGTTCCTCTCTTCTGTCTCTTCTCTTCCGAAACCATCCTGCGCCAAGTCCATGCGCATTCTGGTTTCTCTTCTCTCTCTCTCATTGGTGATCGATCACCTATCCGGTCGACTAAACTCACTTGATGGAACTCGGATTCAACTTGGTTGACCCAAACTGAGCCTTTGCAATTTTGAAAAAAAAGTTTATTCGAAACGTTTCTGTACTGCTTATCATTTCATTTTTAATTTATCAAATTTTCTTGACAGTTCACTTCGAAACAATAACCACATTTGCTCTGGCCAAATTCACGGAAAAATATATAAAAGATTTCGCAAAAACTTAATCAAATCTAGCTACCAATAAGGTCACTTATGGCAGTTACAGCAGAGAAGATAAAAAAAGTCATAAAACGCTGAACAAAATTGTACAGTATAAATATAAAAGTGCCCATACATAGTAACTGTTAGTATAATTTAAGAATTTTTATTGTTCAAACTATCGTCAGAAATCACCTCAATACCTCCAAATACAAAAGACAAAAATGAACCCCAGAAACTTCATGTCATCCATTCTCTGACAATCATGAACCCTCTTGCTTTGAGGAGGAGCACACAAAGACGCCACAAAAACGTTACTGGCTATCTATAAGGCTTCATTTCCGAGTGTACACTTGAGTCAATGTTTCAAATGCACTAGTTAACTCCGACTGAAGGTTTAAACAATAATAATTTTCTAAACAGTTATTAAAAAGTAAAAAATTTTTAAATATTACTACCAAAAATTATTTTAATACAGTAATTCCAACTTGAAACGTCAAATTTCATATGAATTGAACTCGCAATTTGCAAATTACATCTGAGAGACAACTCTCTCCTTCAACAGAAACCCCAGTATGGTTTGCAAATCACAAAAATCTCAGCAATTTATCGTTTCCAAGTGAAACTACAAATTTTTATCGTTATACTAAATAAGAATAGATAATATGCACTCACAATTACACACAATCCACTGTAAACAAAACAAACATTTCCTAATTGAGAGCGGTCGCTTTGTTTGTAAGCGAACCTCTATACAAATATCCCTAACCGAATGAAACTGCATTATATCCTAACATAATTTCGTAATATTTTCCATGCAAACACTCGAACTAAAAAAAAACATTTTTCATTTCTAATTCCAAATTAAAATATCAAATTAAAACATCCTTTTTAGAATACAATCTAAATTTGAACTAAAATTTTTTTTTCCATTGTCATTGAACTGGAAATAAAAATAAAAATCGGCCTACCTGTACAAATAAAATTGATTATTGAATGAATTTATAAAACGTAAACAATATATGAAAAGAACCTTCTACACAAATTTCTGTAATTCAAAAAAAATTATAATATCCAGATTTAGTAAAATGTGTACCGTAACTCACATTGGCCATCAAAATAAAAATAAAATTTACTGCTGCACTTTTAGGCCTATATTTAATAAATTCAATGTTATGCGCGGAAAGAACAATTTAAAATTTTATGCATAACATTTGTGCTTATTTATGTTAAACCAATGAAAATTTTGTTAAATAACTAAAAATTTACTACTCAATAGACATACCGTAATAACGGTTAATCTCCGAACAATATTTTACGATAGGCCTACAAGAAATTATTCTTAAGTATGATACAATAGCCATTTTACCAAATATGTCGGAATTGTCGTGAAATGAACGAAAGGAAGAGAGAGAGAAAAAAAAATAATCAGCTTACCTACCAAAGTTTGAGTATATAATATATGTAATTATATATATAACCAATAAATACGTATTAGTTAATAAGTAAGTATATAATTAATGAGTATATAAAAATCCAAAAAAAACTTATAAAAAATTTTACAACACAATTTCTCTATTTCAGTTAAACGAATTCTACTTATTTTGAAATTTAACACAATCCTATACGGCGACTTATAATCTGACAAATTTAATATGTTTAAGATTACCTTTCAACTGTCAATTAACTGTAACTTAACCTATATAGCGCGAAGCGAGCGAAGCAAAAAGCCCGTAAATCTATATAAACAAAATAATCCTATTATTATATACAGGCAATCGAAATATAATCAAAAATCTGCTAATGAAACCCAGAAAATTTCGACAAATTTTCGCTAAAACATTTTGAAAGGACATATAAAATGTGTATCACTGTATTTAAACTAACAATTCACTTATGTACAAATCATTATTCTTATTATTATGATTATTACAATTATCACTAATTCCAAAAGTTTTAAACAAAAAGTTAAAAAGGTAAGCTGAAAGAGGCATACAGTAGAAGAGATGAAAAAAAAAATTGAGTCTCCAGGCAGCACAATAATTTTCAAACTATATCCTTTCCGACCAAAATGAAAGAAATTTAACGTAATAATGACTCGCAATATTGAGTCGGACAAACGAAAAGCAACGGACTGGACGATGAAAAATGGGACAAAGGGAAAACAAATTAAATTCTTAGGCGCGAAGTTTGTCAGGGATGCTATAAGGATGTCGAAGGCGACGCGCCATTTTTAAATTTTATTTACAATGAAATTTTAAGGCATGAAAATCGAAATTTGCCTGCAAATGGCGTAAACTTTGCATTTAGATATTTTAATAATCGAAATAAAATATTCATTAATGCTATTGGTTATTATACCGGTTTTGAAGAATTTTAATCAAAATACTAAATCACGTGGGTAAGCCTCACAAAATATGATGTAAGACCACCACTAGCCACCAGATGTAGTGATCGCCACCAGATGTAGTGTTCAGCTTTATTAATTTAACTTTCCTTCATTATTTACGCTTCTTTCTACTTTACTATTTCTCTATTTATTCTCGATTGGCTATTTCTTTCATTTATCACTTTGTTTCTCTACACTCTTTTTTCTGTATCGTATATATATCATGGTAGCGCGCCTAGACCTGACTCTAAAAGACCGTTATAAAGCAAAGGGGGAAGGGGGATATTAATACTCTTTATTAACACTTATGAACGTTTTATTAATTTCGAAAATGGTTTAGTTAATTAGGGGTATGCGAGTATGAAATTTCTATATAATAATTTAGGTCGGAGAGGAACACAAAACAATTTGACTTTAAGATCACATGGCTCTAAATCTTACGCGTATCGCGTCCACCTCAAGACTCACTATTATGGGTATACAGTCTGCTCCTTTGGGCTCCCTTCAGTACTGCCAACTGTACCCATTTTACACAATTTACAATCTAACAAACATGCTTTCTCGTAATCTCATAATTATTAGTAAATGATTTACATTAAACATTATCTTAATTAAACAAAACAGAAATTTATATTCTTAACTAAGCATTACTACATTATATATTATATATATATAAATTATAATATATATAAATATATTAAATATAAAATAAAATATTAAATATATAATATAATATATATATATAAAATAAAATATTAAAAATAAATATATATAAATTATATATTTTAACTTTTTCTTGCAGGCGAAGGAAGAACGGAAAGGATTGCAGTGTTAGTCAGTGGGAATGGTGAAGAGAAATTGCTGGGAATTCCTAAAGTCACTGCTGGCACGGGTACGGAGATGGCTCGTGTTTGCATTTCTCTCCTGCAAGAACATGATATGACCCAGAGAATTATTGGGCTGTCATTTGACAACAGCATCCAATACCGGAATCCATGCTGGAGCTTGCACTAAAATTGAACAAGAACTTGGAAAAGAGCTTTTATATTTAGCCTGCAGACACCATATTTATGAGATTGTCCTATCTCAAGTCTTCCGGACTTCTATGGGCCATTCCTCTGAACCTGATATTCCAATCTTCAAAAGATTCAAAACTCAATGGGATTTTATGGATCATTCTCAAATCACAACTGCTGTTGATTCCCAAAGCTGCAGAATAATTGAAAGAGTTCAAGATTTAAAAAATGAAACAGTCTTAATCATGAAGGAGGCACTCAACTCTAAACAGCCAAGAGATGATTATAAAGAATTTTTTCAACTTGTTCTCTTGTTTTTTGGAGAAGAAAGCATTTCTAATACTCCCTTGAAGAGACCTGGAGCATACCATCATGCAAGATGGATGGCAAAAGGAATTTATGCATTTAAGCTTTTTCTTCTCCAAAATCAATTTAAGATGACTAAAAAAACTTGATGCAATAACAGAAATTTTTTTTTTGTTGCATTGGTATACGCAAAATCTTGGGCAAAAGCTTCTCAACCAGAGGAAGCCCCAAATGTTGATCTTAAATTTTTGCAAGATCTTGCAATAATGGAGGAAAATTCTTTGATATCAAGTGTTATCAAGCAAGCCCAAAATGCCATTAAACGACATCTGTGGTACCTCTCAAAAACACTTGTTGGATTAAGCTTCTTTGACAAAAGCATATCCCTTGAAGAAAAGGAGCAAATGCGAAATAATATCAAAATGCCTCCAAGAAATAAGGGACTGAAACGTTTAGAAGCAAAGGTAACCCTAGCTTCTTTTAAAGAAAAAAGGATTTCTGATTTTGTTACTTCAAGGACTAAATCTCTTTTTGATGCTCTACATCTCAATTCTCTCTTCACTGAAAATTCTGCATCAACATGGGGAATAGATCCTGAGTACCAAAGAGGCTGTGCTAGAGTTTGTGCCCTTAGAGTGACAAATGACACAGCTGAGCGGGGTGTTGCATTGATTGAAAAATTTAATCAAGCAGTGACAACTAAAGAAGAGGACAAACAATACCTGCTCAAAACAGTTTTCAAGAATCGTAAAGAATTTCCAACAAAAAATAAAGCAGAACTTATGAAAATGAGGAAAAACTAATTTTTTCAGCATTAAAAGGAAAAGTGCAATTTTCTCGGGACCCCTAAAACTTGACGTAGAGGTTTCAAATTTTGTAATTTGATTAAGGTAAGCAAAAGGAATAACTACTCATGTGGAACAAAGATTTTTAAACCTTCATTTTTTTGGTCCACACTAATATATATATATATATATATATATATATATATATATATATATATACAGGGCTATTCACCTGATTTCAAATGAGAATATTTTTTAATGTTACAAATACAGAGTGATTTGTGATACATCAACCAAAAGAAAAACTGTCCAAATTTTGTCTCTCACCTCATAAATGCTCTATGTGACTTTCCCTAGTTACACGAGCAACGTCGACACGATAGTCGAATTCCTCCCATACTCGCTCCAGCATGTCCGTTGTCACTGACTCTATGGCAGTAACAATGCGAGTTCGGAGCTCATCCAAAGATGTGGGCAACGGTGGCACGTACACAGTATCCTTAACGTACCCCCAAAGGAAGAAGTCGCACGGTGTAAGATCCGTCAACCTAGGGTGCCAGCTGTGGAGCACCAAGTCATGGGGCCCATGGCGAACATCCAAATACCAATGAGGCAGCGCCCCATCTTGCTGGAAAATGTAGTCGCTGGAATCTTCGTTCAATTGGGGAAATAACCAGTTCTGCAGCATATCCAGATAGGAGTGACCAGTCACTGTGTTTTCCATGAAAAAGAAGCGGCCATAAACCTTTGCCCAGGAAATGGCACAGAAGGTGTTAACTTTAGGTGAGTCGCGCTCGTGCTTGATTGTTGCGTGTGGTTGTTGCGTGCCCCATATGCGAAGGTTGTGACGGTTCACCTTGCCACTTAAATGAAAAGTTGCTTCATCACTGAACACCAGGCGGGGAGCAAATTCGTCATCCTCCATAGCCTCCTGCATAAGATCACAAAAGTTCTGTCATTTTAACTTCCCCTGGCCGTAGAGCCTGCAACAGTTGCAACCTGTATGGCTTCATATGCAAGCGCCGTCTCAAAACATGCCAAACAGTCGTCTGAGGAAGTCCCAATTCTCGACTGCCGCGGTTTGTTGATTTCCTCGGGCTAAGTTGGAAACTCTCTCTGATTCTTTGCACATTATCCTCAGACACGCGCGGTCATCCTGTGGACTTGCCTTTACACAAACATCCTGTTTCCTCAAACTGCCAATACCACCGACAGATGCTCTGAGCACCCGGTGGATCTGTTCTGTAACGTCGACGAAACTCACGCTGCACTGTGACTACTGATTTATAGCTCGAAAACTGCAACACACAAAATGCCTTCTGCTGTGCGGACGCCATTTTCACACTGACTGTTTGTTGCTAGGCTAGGCCACGGCATGACTTTGGAGCCCTCTCGCGGTGATCTTGTAAAACTCGGGAGATTTCCTCTTTCATGTGGTGTATGCCCAGTTGATGCATGGTTGATAGGTACGGAAGTATTCTCAGTTGAAATCGGATGAATCATTTTGAATAGCCCTGTATATATAGTTACCCCTTGCTGTTCTCAGGTATTTCATTCCACAGAAACCCTGCAAAGCATGAAATTCACAAACTTCAATTCAAAGGTTCAATGGGAAAAAAGGGGGGGTTATGTGCTGGGGACTCCCCCCCTAAAATATGAATATTAATTGGGGGGGCAATAAAAACATTAATATAGTGTAATTTATTTTATCATACCAAAGGGCAAAATAGTTGCTAATGAATGAGGGTAAATAGCATTGGAAAATGGTTTTCTACTGATATTGTATTAGAGAAGATGTACCACCAGAAGGTATGGGAGGGGTGAAGCAAGTATTGTAGTAAGAGCATCCTCAAATTGGAAACAGATGCTAAGTGATTAGGGACAGTACAGGACTTGCTCCCAGTTGTGGCTGTAATGTTTTGGTGTTGCTCTTATATATTCTTATTTTTGTTGTGAGGAATATACCCGTGCCTGCTATATACAGGGTGGGCCGTAAGTTTCCATACATAGGAAAAATTAAACGTTTGTTTTTATGTTTCAGATACCCTAAGAATATGCGTTTGACGTAAGATCTTGTTTACTGATGAAGCAAATTTTTACGTCAATGGAGAGGTTAATCGGCAAAACATACGTTATTGGAGTAATGCTAACCCTAACTGGCTGAGTCCGACGAAGATGCAAGGTGCCGGTAAAGTGATGGTGTGGGCCGGGATATGGGGTGACAGAATTATTGGACCAATTTTTGTCAGTGGAAGTCTTAATGCCGAAAGGTATCTTAACATGTTGCAAGAAGAGATTTTCCCATCCCTGCTAAACGAGGAAGGTAACTTCCCAGTTTACTTCTAGCAAGATGGAGCTCCACCTCATTATGGTCTTCACGTGCGTCGGTATTTGGATCAGCAGTTTCCGGATGCTTGGATTGGTCGGTGTGGTCCTGTGGAGTGGCCTCCCAGATCCCCAGATCTCACCCCCCTTGATTTCTATCTTTGGGGGCACTTGAAGGCCATGGTGTATCAGGAAAAGATACGAGACATAAATCATCTAAAGGAACGTATCACCAATGCCATTACAAGCATAACGTCAACTGTGCTAATGCGTGTTCATCAACAGTGGGGAACACGTATTGAAATGTGTTTTCAAAACAATGGCAACCATGTAGAGCATATTATATAAATAAAAATGGTTGTCCATAAAAAAATGTTTATTTTTCCTATGTATGGAAACTTACGGCCCACCCTGTATAGTGTTTAACTATTGAACAGTACTGGGCAAGAAATAATGAAAACAGTATTTTAGACCCAGACATTGTACATAATTTCAGTAATGACAGAAAGGGTGTGTAGGGTGTGGGCCCTAAGGTGCCTAGAAGCACATAAATGGTCAGCTGAGTGAGGTTAGTTGCTATTTTGCACCTCTTCAGCTACACATGTGAAATGTCATCCAGTCACACTAACCTGCAGATACGTGAAATTTGCACCCACAAACTGTGAAAAGGGTCACAAATGGTCAACTGCCAATAAATGAAATCTGCGAAGTGCAAACCTGTGAATGGTGAGGGTGACTGTATATACAGTAGGGTGACAACTTCTTATAGGGATAAAATTTGAAATTCAAAAAAATTTGCCGGCCATTTGTCCAATGCTGCCACCCTATGAGGAAACACCGTAGACGAAATCTCATGGAATTCGGAAAGCATTTAGGGGTGCCTCGAGTCACATGAATGAAACTGTCGCGCGGAAGAAATTTCAAGAATGAACGAGTTCCAACAACGCTTCAAAAACAAAAATGTTTCGAGAATGCAAGTGTATTATATAATTTAATAGAATTGTTTCCTTTATTTCATACTATAGATTATGCAAATTGATTAATTTATTTCATTAAATTAAAATTTTCATAAATAAATCGTTAAATAATATGATGTGTATCAATCTTTGGATGATCAGCTTTTGGTCAGTCATTGGTTACTGGGAGAAATCCCGGATACCTACCATCACAGAGAAGAGCATTGGTCGAAAAGTGGTAGATCTTTTTCTTACTTGGAAGCTTCTCCAGAAAAATCTTGCTCGCGCTACGGAAACCCAGCGGAAAAAAGAAGATGAGTTCCGTGATAATTTGGAAAATCTTTTCGATGTCACCCACCCTAAAGCGATGGAACTTTTGACCATCGAAGAAGATTGAGCCTTCCTTATTGCTCAGCGAGAAAAAGGGAGGAGGGGAGTAATGGGAGGAGTTGACAAGAAAATGGCTCATTCTGTCATGCGTCGGGAACAAACTGAAAGACGCCTAGCTCAGCACCAACCTCAAGCCAATATTACTTTTGAAAATATTGAGCTGGAATCTTCTTCTACGTCTGAAGCACCAAGTTCTGCGCCATCATCTGAAGACTCACCGCCCGCCTCTCCTGAAAAACGCAAGTGTTATGCTCGTGGCACTATCCAAGTCATCACTCCCGAATTGGCAAGTACATTGGATCGCACAGGAATCAGTCATCGTTCAGCACACCAGATTATCGACGCTACGGCTAGAAGCCTCGGCCATAACTCACAAAAACTCGCGCTCAACTATGAAACCATTAGAAAATCACGAGAAAGGCTCCGTTCGGCGACAGCAGAAAAGATTGAACAAAGGTTCACACCCAACGAAGTGCTCACTGTTCACTGGGACGGAAAAATTCTACCAGACGATGAAGGTGGTCGGTGTGACCGACTAGCCATTTTCGTAACCGGAGTTGATACCGAGAAGCTCTTGGGTGTACCTAAGCTGACATCAGGAACGGGTGAGGTCATCGCCTCGGTGGTATATGCTGCGCTCAAAGAATGGAATGTGTCAGAAAAGGTATCAGCTATGAGCTTCGACACTACAGCTTCAAATACTGGTTACTTGTCTGGGGCATGCATAATTTTGGAGCAGAAACTCGGCCGCCGACTCTTATACCTTGCACGTCGCCATCACATCATAGAACTTGTCGTTGAGAAGGCGTACATGGAATGCATGGGACCATCATCTGGTCCAGATATCCTCCTATTCTCCCGCTTCAAAGAGACATGGAATACAATTTGCCAAGATAAGTACAAGACCCTGTCAGACCTTCCATCGAGTCTGAATGAGAATCGAGAAGAACTGATCGCTTGCTGGAATCTATATCTGACAAAACATCAGCCGAGGGATGATTACCGTGAATTCTTGGAGTTGTCGATTACAATCCTTGGAGGTAATTTACCTAACTTTAGGTTTCGGCGACCTGGAGCACTTCACCGAGCACGTTGGATGGCAAAAGTAATTTATTCATTAAAAATCTTGCTGCTTTCCCATCAGTTCAGACTTACAACTCGTGAAATGTCTGGCTTAAAACGATTTGTATTTTTTGCCCTGGAGTTATATGTCAGCGCGTGGTTCACGGCCAGCAGTCCTTCATCTGCTCCCGCGAACGATTTGAAGCTTCTTCAAGACCTAGCAAAGTACCACGATGAAAAGATCTCAGCATCCTGCCTTAGTGTCCTCGGTCGTCACTTATGGTACCTCAGCGAGTACTTGATTGGTCTCGCACTCTTTGATAAAGGTATCAATGCAACGACGAAAAAGAATATCGCTCGATCAATCCTCGAAAAAGAAGCTGCTGAAGATCCTCCAAAGTGAGCCCCAATACCTGCTGTTTCTTCCATTTCAACAAAGCAGCTCTTGGACTTTGCCTCGAAAGGATCAAAGCTTCTCTTTGAACTTCTAAAAATTAATGATGGTTTCTTGTCCAAGGAACCAGAGACCTGGCTGGACGACGAAGATTTCAAGACTGGTTTGACTATAGTTGAAGGACTAAAAGTCGTCAATGACATGGCAGAGAGGGGAATTGCCTTGATCCAGGCCTTCAATACAAAGATTACGAAGAATGAAGAACAGCGCCAACATCTCTTGCAGGTTGTTGAGGATCATAGGAAGTCTCAGCCTGGTACATTGAAAAAGCGGTATGGCTTGAGGAAAAGCAAGAATTAATGGGTGGTCTAAAATTGAATGAAAGACACCCTGGAATATATTTAGTAAATATATTATTTACTTATTACGATTGGAGTACGCCTGCACTTAAACCTTATGAACTAAAACTAACGTTTATTTACATTAATTAAAAAAAATATTAATTTATTTTTACTAGGTAATGAATAATTAATTTTTGTTATAAGTAGAATTATTTACCTCACTTGAGACACCCTTAAATATTATCTGAATGACCTAATATTTACAGTACATTGTTTTCTCATGTAGTAGCAGCATTGAACAAATGGCCAATAAAAAACTCCAAATTTCGATTTTTATTGTCACCCTAAATTATACAGGGCATCCCAAAAAAATGTATACACACTTTAACAGCTGATAGCTCAATTGATGTTTCTTTCTTTCCAAGTTAAACTCATTAGAATTAATAATGGCAGTCAGACTAAGCTTTGAACAAAGGAAATTCATTCTAAAATGCTACTGGAAGTGTGAAAACGCAGTTGAAGTGCAAAGACAGTTTAGGAGGGAGTCTCAAACAGATCCACCAACTCGACTTACCATCACTCGAATTAGAGATAAGTTTGAAGCCGATGGAACTGTTCAGAATGTCCACAAGAAGCATTCTGGAAGACCACGGACATCGACAAGCCCCACAAAGCAAGAAAGAGTACTGGAAACGTATCACCAAAGTCCAAGAAAATCTGTGCGGCAAGCGAGTCGTGAGGTAGGAATTTCAGAATCGTCTGTCCAACGCATTTTGAAGCACTGTCAATGGAAAAGTTACATTCCAAGATTAGTCCATGCTATTAATGAAGATGATCCGGACCGAAGAGTGGAGTATTGCGAGTGGTACTTGGCACGATGTGGATGTGGATTGGACTTTTTTTTATGGGGATACTTAAAAGACAAAGTCTACACTATCAAACCTGCAACAGTCGCTGAATTGAGAGCAGCCATTGAACGAGAATGCACACAAATACCAAACGAAATGTTTCGTGATGTTTGCGATTCCATTGCTTCGCGTTATCAGCAGTTCCTGGACCAGAATGGACGTCAGTTTGAAAACAGGCATTGACAAAACAATTAAATAATGTCTGTAGATTCTATTACATTTTGAAAATGAAATGTATTTTAATAAACACTGCCTTTATAATTATTTAAAGTGTGTATACATTTTTTTGGGATGCCCTGTATATATATATATACACACACACTTTGTAAGAGTTCAAATGATGGTTCAGGATCAACCTGCAGTCAACCCCTCTGCAGCATCCTGCCTCATTTGAGGGATTTGGTGAAGGAGGGAATTGCTGTCTGATCTTCTCCTGCCCTCATAGCCAGCCACACATGGCTGGTCAGGGACTTTGCACAGGAATCTGTCCAGCTGGTTCTTGAAGTTATTTGTTATTTAGGTTGGTGTGCTGGAGATTTCTTACTTCTCTTGGTATGGCATTCAAAAGCTTTGGGACTCTATTCGAGGGTATTTTCCATCCTCATTTTCATGGCCCTTTGTCCCATAGCAGCTGGGACAGTACAAAATGTGCCTCTTCTCTCATTCCAGTTTGTTTCTATTTCATTTCTAAGGTTAGGGACAAAGCCCTCAAGTATTTTCCATATGTATATAGTATATTATTGTGTACCGCTCTCCCCTTTCAAGAGAGTAGAGTTTCAGGGATTGTAGTCAAGACTAGTAGTCTTCACCTCCTGTTTCTTCTGTCTTAGACGTAAAAATCCTTTGTGTTGATTCAATGTTCACAGTCTCATTTTCTGTATGGGCTTGTGAGTACTGAGCAATACTCAATCATTGGTAGGACTAGGCTCTTCCATAATTTGAGCATGATGTTAGCTTTTCTGCTGCAGAAGCTCCTCCAGATGATTCCCATTATTTTTCTAGCCATTGTAATTTTGATGTTGTAGTGCTCTCTGAATTCTGTATATCTCAAAAGTTCTGATATTCTTTGGAAATTGAAGATGAAATATAAATATAAAAGTCAAGATGATTGATACAAGTTTCATATACAGTCGACCCTCGACTTACGTAATTAATCCATTCTGAGATGAGTTACTTAACTCAAAAATGATGTAAGTCGAACCCCAAAATACATGTAAATTGGGTAATCCATTCCAGGACCCCAAAAAAGTATTAAAAATAATAAAATAATTAAATTTTTTGATAAAAACTGTATATAAACAGAATTATAATGGTAATTAATAATTATTATTAAGAAACACCATCTGTAAAAGAAAATACATATTAAAAATTAATAATAAAATTAATTTAGACTTACATTGGAGAGAGAGTTATATAATGCACAGTAAAAATAACAATGAAATAATGTGAAATACCTGGCGTCCTGCCAGTGAGTGGTCACGCACTGCATTTGCGATTATGCAGCTATTACGCAACTCAAAATAATTACGTAAGATGAATCAATTACAGTCAATGTGGGGGGGCTTCTCGTAACTCAAAATTACGTAAGATGGTGATGACGTAAGTCGAGGGTCGACTGTACTGTATTTTAGACATTTTGAGAACTAATTTCATCATCAGTGAACAAAAAATAAACCTGAAATAACAAACAAAATACAGTGAACCCTCAGTTTAATGGACTAATAGGTGGAAAAGGGTGTCCATTAATGCCAGCAGTCTGTTAAATCCAGATGTTTATTGATGATCTCATATACTGTATCTAGTAGCAGTAATAAAAACACTAAAACAAAAATAAAAAACATTCAATAACACCATACAGTGTATATATTTTTAGACATTTTGAGAACTAATTTCATCATCAGTGAACAAAAAATAAACCTGAAATAACAAACAAAATACAGTGAACCCTCAGTTTAATGGACTAATAGGTGGAAAAGGGTGTCCATTAATGCCAGCAGTCTGTTAAATCCAGATGTTTATTGATGATCTCATATACTGTATCTAGTAGCAGTAATAAAAACACTAAAACAAAAATAAAAAACATTCAATAACACCATACAGTGTATATACTGTATATTATGAGCACCAGTAAACAGAAAATACACCAACTATAATAAAATATCCCCTGTAAACATTATTGTAAATTATAAATTATACTGACACACGGGAACCAACACACCAGACTCTAGCTTTGCTATTAACTCGGGTTTTGCAAAACACTCAAATTCAGTCGCTTTCTTTTCACACCGCTATCTGTAGAGGCCATGGTTGATAACTTCTGTTCACTTTATATGCTAATAAAGCAAACACAAACACTGAATTGAAAGGAAAACTCAAAAACTCAAAACTGTTGTCAACAACACAGTGGGCTCATGATGGCTCATGTTGACTGAAGCGCAAAATGCACAATAGATCAGATGTTGGGAATGTCAGACAGTGTCTGTTGTTTCCGAAGTCTGTTGAATGGAGGTCCATTAAATCGGGGGTTTACTGTACAGGGGGTCCTCGTTATCCGAGTATTCATTATCTGAATCCCTGCATTTACATGGCCAAATAATTGTAGAACACTACAGATAAATTCCCTGCACTCAAGAGGTTTCCATGGGGTCATTCCATGTCAGTTCAACGGAATTTTGGGTAGAAAAAATGTGACCATCACATATTTTTTTGAAAATTGGCACACTTATAGATCTCGGTGAGAAAAACTGAATGTCACTTGTTTCAACACTAGGTCATATGGTTCCGGAGATATGGCCATTCAAATTTTGTAAAAAAAGGTCAATTTCCAAGGTCATACCATATTTCAACATGAAATATCTCGGCTCCTATTGCACTTACAGAGACCATTTAAACACTATTTTAAAGCTTTTAAGCAGATCTACAACTTTGTTTCTATTCATATTTTACCTCAGTGATAAAAAAAAAGTTGCTCTTATTTTTTACCTTTGACCTTGTGTAGGTCATTTGATGTCACAACCAATTTTTTTCTCCTTTCACCCAATTTTGGGTACACATGTCTACCTTAACCTAGAACAAGATTTTTAGTGTTGATTAAATTAGTATAGATGCTACAGCCATTTCAGTGGACCATACCTACCTCCATTTGACCAAGTACCTTTTTCCACCAAACTTTGGAGTGCCATTTCTTTGGAACTGTTTGAGCTAGAGTGTTGAGAAAAGTACCATTAGATTTGTCTCACTGAGGTCTATAATGTCTGCTATTTTTAAGACAATTTGCCTTTTAATATGTATATTAAAATAACCTGTTCCTTTATTTTTACCAATTGAGTTATAAGAACTGATTCTTGTCTAGCTGGGTGAAACCATGAAAAAAGAGGCATCAACATAACTTTATATTTAAAAAAGGCAGTTATTAGGTATTTACAATATATTTTGTGGAAGCCATTATTCTTACATTTATTATAATAAAGTATTTGTATACACCTTTCAAGGTAATTATTTATCCTACCAAAGATTTGACCTTAGACAAAAACTGAGATCATTATTCAACAGCAAACAGTAAGAAAGAAAAACCTATAATAAGAGACTAGTCCTGCCTAATAAGACTCAAATTTAAATAGGAATGCTAAGATACTAACCTAAATACAAAATATAATTAACAGATAATAAATGGTACAATAAACATAATGGTTTTAATAAACAGTGATGATAAAAAATTTAACTACCACTGAACTAACTTACAGACATTTCATATGAAATATGTGTACCTAATATTATCAATGAAAAAAAAAAAACAGGCTGGTAAAAAAAAATCATATTGATGAGGCAAAAAAGATTACCTGTTGGCTGTTGCACTACTAAATGCTCAAGCATAGATGTGGCCTTCTTCATTTCTGACTGGGTCAAAGTGTATCTCCTGCCATTTGTGGTAACTGGACTCACAATCATCAGCACATCACTGGTGTCAACTAGAAGTTCATCAGGTGGGGAAGGATATACAAATGAGCATGCAGGTCCATGGGGGTGGTGAAGGAAGGTCAAGTTGACCTCATTGCTCTCTGGCTTCACATCTAAGATGCAGGCGAGATACCAGTGGGAATCATAGACTGCTAAGCAATAGCCTTTCGTAGATGCCAATGGGATGTTGCTTCTCTGAAGAATGGTGACTCTTTCCGATCTGGATATAGTTGAGGAAGAATATGAGTGGACTTCTACCAGTCCATCGCTGATTGGCTTGATGCAATGGATCTTCTGGGTTCCTGAAAATAACATAGGTTTTAGCAATGGGATATAATTTCAGAATATTTTGACATTCAATCATCATTCAGAGTTCCCACTAAATTATACCCTTGAAATTCCATGATGATTGGAGGTGAATTTCTATGACAAAAATTTGCAAGAAAAAGCTTAAAATTATATTTTTGGAGTGAGGAATGGATTAATTGTATAATTAGGGATACCTGGAATGGTTTTTGCATTTTTGAAGCATTTTTCCAACATCAATCAGTGGGATTCATACTCTTCTGTTGTCATGAAGGTGAAAGTGATTGAAGGAAGAGCTGTGACTGCAAAGTTGTAGAGGGCCAATGGATCAAGGATGGGCTCAGCACCTCCTATTCTTTGGTACTTATATATGTACATAGCTTTACCTTTAAACAGGATAGCAGGTTCGAAGTTCTTCACACTTTTGAATGTTCATATAAATTAATTAATTATGTAATTTAAATTACCTATATTATATAATTCTCTGAAATATGCAAAAAAAAAAAAATTTATAATAGGGCTGGATACTTATTCGACCAAATAACTAGGTTAGGTTAGGTTAGATAATTACTGATTTTTTTGAAAATTAGGAGACATTATATACCTCAGTAAGAAAAATCTAATGGTATTTTTCTCAACAGTCTAGCTCAAACAGTTCCAAAGATATGGTGCTCCAAAGTTTGGTGGAAAAAGGTACTTTGTCAAAATGGAGGTGGGTATGGTCCACTGAAATGGCTGTAGCGTCTATACTAACTTAATCAACATTAAAAATCTTGTTTTAGGTTAAGGTAGACATGTGTACCCAAAATTGGGTGAAAGGAGAAAAAAATTAGTTGTGACATCAAATGACCTACACAAGGTTAAAGGTCAAAAATAAGAGCAACTTTATTTTTGACCACTGAGGTAAAATATGAATAGAAACAAAGTTGTAGATCTGCTTAAAAGCTTTAAAATAGTGTTTAAATGGTCTCTGTAAGTGCAATAGGAGCTGAGATATTTCATGTTGAAATAGGGTATGACCTTGGAAATTGACCTTTTTTTACAAAATTTGAAGGGCCATATATCCAGAACCATATGACCTAGAGTGTTGAAACAAGCGTCATTCTGTTTTTCTCACACATATCTGTGTGTGCCAATTTTCAAAAAATTGGTGATGGTCATATTTTTTTCACAGTTGAACTGACATGGAATGACCTGATGGATAATGTATATGGAATGTGGAAGTGCAATGAAAAACCATTTAAATTTCCCTCAGACTCGCTGTCTTGCTGGCTTTCCCCTACCTCCAACATTCCACCACCACCACCACCACCACACACCACCCTCAACCCTGATGCCGCACACTCTCAGTCTCTTGCTAACCATTGCCAGTGCTGAACCCATCTGCAGTTTTCTGGTGTTTTCATTCTGATTTTGTTGATTTTTTTGTGCAATTGTTGCAGCCATGACTTCAAAGTGTACTGCTAGTGGTAAAGCAGCTTCCAGCCCGAAAAGAAAGCATACCAGCTATGTGTTGGATGTGAAATTAGAGGTCACATTTGTGTTAAGGTCCCAATTAAACCTTATTTTCATTATTTCTTATGGGTTTTAGGTCCCTGCTTTAAGTGGATTCACTTAAAGTGGTGATTTCTTGGTCCCCATTATCCTCAGATAATGAGGACCCCCTGTACATGAAATTAAAAAGACATTTATAAACTAGAACATGACTAGGAATGAGGGATACAAAATATTAAGTGAAAATGAGGTTGTACAGTCATTTGAAGTCACGTTTAACTAGTTAATATACAGGGTGTAAGAAAAGTCCATTCTCATAGGGAAATAAGATATAACAGAATTGAACAAGAAAATAGTGTTAACTATATGTTACAAACAATACAATCAACTTTCCAATTAATCCAGTACATGCTCAAATTGCTCAAGTTGATTGTATTGTTTGTAATGTAGCTATAGTTGAAACTATTTTCTCATTCAATTCTGTTATATCTTATTTCCCTATGAGAATGGACTTTTGTTTCACCCTGTACAGTGAACCCCCACTATCCAAGGATCTCAATAACCAAGGTCTAGCACAATGAAGATTTTATATAAAGAACCATTCATCCACTAACCGAGATTTGCACTGCTGATCAAGATACTGACCAACATCACACGTTTGTTCTAGAATGCCCACAAGCGATGGAAAATCATGATCATGGAAAGAGATCCCATCCATGGCAGAGCCTACACAACATACAGCACCATCAATTCAGCACTCCTCCTCCTCCCAAGCAGACACTGATTGATAGTTTTTTCAAACTGAAGAGGACTTCTTCTATAGAACAAGATGAACCAAAACCATCAACTTTAGGGGACCTCTTCAAGCTCTCAAAAACATGACC
Organism: Bathynomus jamesi; assembly: GCA_023014485.1. Classification (NCBI taxonomy): domain Eukaryota; kingdom Metazoa; phylum Arthropoda; class Malacostraca; order Isopoda; family Cirolanidae; genus Bathynomus; species Bathynomus jamesi. The sequence continues at coordinate 985,457 of JAJOZX010000687.1, forward strand.
AATTGCCTGAACTACCAGATGCCTTTATGGAAGGAGACTCTCCTTCCAAACAATAAAACAGCATCACTATCTTTCCAGCAAGCCCAGTCAAATTGTTGTTCTGGTGAGTGTTAATTTTTGAGTGCAAGTTAATTTAATTTAATTAATTATATAATAACTAGTGTTCATGGGTCCAATATTGAGGGTACTCTCCCATTTAAGTAAATATATGGCCCAAATAAACACTGAATATAAAAACTAATAAGGCCTATATTAGTGTGCTCATTAAATAATCAGTTAATAAACCTTTAATTTTACATTACCTAAGTTTAAGTGATTGTGGTTCTTTTTCAATTGTGGATATTTTTCAGTAAAATAGCTAGTGATTATGTTTAGTGTGGTTATTTTTCAATAAAATAATGTTTATGTTGATTGTAACTATTATACTCTGGTTGGTCAAGTCATCAAGTCATGGTTCAATTCACCCCCTTCTTCAGTTTTTAATGGAACCATACTTTTGGACAAATATCTCAGTAAATAAATAACTCAATTTTCTGTTCACTCTTTATAGATACTTACCAACCATGCGTAAATCTAGAGAAAATCTGGTGAAAATTGAATAAAAAATAATGAAACTATAACAAAGTTTCACTTTAGGTGTTCAAATCACCCCATGTGATGCTACATAATTACAGTTTGTGAATTGTAATTTTTTATCATACAACTTACTATTTCCCTTTTTTAAGATATTTTATTGTATTTGAGATTGCTGTATTTAATAATTCTATGGCAACTGTGCTAATATATCCCTCAAATGAGGCAAGATGCTGCATACGGGTTATATATATATATATATATGATATGATATAAATTTTGTTATTTTTACAGGATAGAAATGACTGCATCATGAATTTCAGTTTTGTATTAAGGTGTAATAATTACAAAAGTTAGTCAGGTAGTTTATTCCTACCGTACTGAAAATATAACAAATATATTTATTTATAATTACTGAAATGAAGTCTGTACCAATCCAAAATAGTTGCAGAGAAGAAAGTGATATCTGTGAAAAACAGCCACTGGTTAGTACTTTATTTTAATTTAATGTATGGCTTATATACACAATTATTATGAAATCTGGGAGGGGTTTTAAAAATAAATAACTTTTAATTATTCCAAATAGGATAAAATAGCACATATCATAAAAATCTGTCTCTTAAAGTTTTTATATAGTTCACACCTGCATTTTACACTTCAACATATCCACACATATCATACCTGCACATTTTTTTTTTGCCCCAGTTAAATGTACCTGATGTAACCTTCTGTGGCCTCGACTGAATAAAAAGTAAACTGCATGTTATGGTTAGCCAAGCTGAAATCTGTTACAGCAGTGAGACACAAGTTCTGGGCAGAGTACTGTACAACAAAAATCCACCATCTGAACATACAGTAAAACCAGCTCTATCCAGTAATCAACTATCCAGAAAACTTTAGAAACTGGCAAATTTCATATTAGGCCAATACATTTCAGCAATCTAGAAACCAGGAAGCTTTCCAATGCCACCCGGAAAAATCTAGAACATCCTTAACATTTTTAATAAAATAAGACTAAATTTTACTTGTTTCAATTGTCCCATACATACTTAGCATAGTGTTTATGTTGATTACAATATAGTTTACATTGGTGTATGTATAGTGCAGTATAGCCAAAATTTGAGTTTTACTATTATTGTCCATTGGTTTTTCCTAGGTTAATGGTACCCTCAGATAACTGAAAAATTTAGACAACTGGAATGGCCTAATCCCCAAGCTTGCCAGATAATGAAGGTTTTACTGTACAGGGTGTCCTGAATGTCTTGTTACACCTATGTAAATGTTACTCCAGTGTTCTGTAACTATGATAATGAAAGTATATAGTAGAAAACACTGAGACATTTTATTTTATACAGAATTATACAACATTGTAGTTTATACATAGTTATACACAAGTTTATCATGTATCCAATGGATCTGTATGCAAACCATCATTCTCACTGCACTGAATGACTTTACACCAGGTTCAGTGTGCTATGCTCCTCAGCATTTTAGGTGTTAGGGTACAAGTTTAAAAGCATCCTTTATGGCTCCCTTAGGCCATCATTGGAATTATAACATTTTTGAGAAACCTTTTCCTTTATAAATCCCCATAATACAGTGTGACAACTTGAGAGATCTGGGCTTCTTGGAGGCCATTTTAATGTTGCAGACCCCCTCCCAACCTATTGATCAGGAAACACCTCATTTAAATATTCACGAACCCTCAAGGAATAGTGGGGAGGTGCTCCATCCTGTTGGAACCAAACATCATTTAATATTCCGAGATTATACATAAGTGTAACAAGACTTTCGGGACACCCTGTACAATAAAAGACTGGATGAAAAAATTTAGAGAGATTGGTTCAGTGCATGACAGACTGCATTCTTGTAGACTCATTATCAGTGAAGAGAGCATAGCATCTGTTTGAGAAGCATTTTAAAGAAGCCCAAAAAAGTTAAAAAACCTATACTTCTAAAGAAATGAATAGCCCCCGTTTCAACAGTCCATAAGATTTTAAAGGTGAAGTTACATCAACATCTCTACAAAATTCAAGTTGTTAAGATCTAATGGAAGAGGATTACAGTGCTAGGCTTGAATTCTGTGAAGAATTTTTTACAAGACTCGAAGAAGATCCAAACTTTTTGAACCAGTTAACATATTCTGATGAATCAACATTTCATCTCAGTGACAAAGTTAACCACCACAATTGTTGCATTTGGAGAAATGATAAACCACAGGAATTGTGGCATCATCAGAAAAACGTTGATGGTCAATGTGAGGTGTACTTTAAGAAAATATTGAGTCATCAGTCCATTCCTGTTTGAGGAAGCAACTGTGAACAGTGTGATATCTTGAAATGGTGGAAAACTTCTTCCTTCAACAGCTGGTGGCCTCAGACCTTATGAACCAAACAATTTTCCAGTATGATGGAGCTCCTTGCCACTATTCTCAGAACATCATGGAGTTTTTGAATGAAACATTCCCTGGAAAATGGATTGGGAGAGGAGGAGCACTTGCAAGGCTGTCCTGATCACCTGACTTAACCCCCTTACTTTTTTTATAGGGTCATGTTAAGAACATTGTTTAATCTATTCAGCCACAAGATTTGTCAGAACTGAAAGCCTGTATCAAAATTGTAGTGCATTGAGTCATGTGACAAGAAGTTGCGAATGTTTTCTAATCCCTACATACACTTGAATGCTGCATTGCCCAAGATGGAGAATATGTTGAACATAAAGTATGGGTGTGAACTATGAAAATTTTTTTGTCAGATTTTCATGTGTGTTACAGGGTATCATAAAGTCATGCAAGTGAACAATGAAATGACTTTACCATATTCACTTGTGTGACTATGAACATCCTGTATTTTGTTATATTTGGAATAATTAAAAGTTTTTTATTTCTAAAACCCCTCCCAGACTTTATAACAACCCTGTTTTAGAAACTTTTTATGGCAAAATTTCAGATGCCAAACACAGTTCAAAGACAGTTCATAACAGCTTGGTAAATCCTCATTATTCACAGTTTTGGTTATTCATGTAATGGTTATTCATGTTTAAATTTGTGTACCAATTCACTATTCATGGTACTGTATCAAGTTTTGCCTATTCACAGTTCATGCCAACCACATCTATACAGCTGTTTGCTGTAGCAGTATGTTGTGAGAACAGCCCATATCATAATCATCTATTATTGTCTATTATCATAATGTAGTTATCATTACTTTTTATTTTAGTTCTTTTTGCAGTTTTGATTGCCCTTTAACATGGCTCAAAAGAGAAAAAAAAGTGTTGAGAGGGGATCAAGTCCAAAAAGATCCAAGAAAGTGATGTCATTGAGCTATATATTAGGGTGTGACAGTTGCCCCAACTTTGTCCTACAATGCTGTTCAAAATTTTGGTGGTGCATATTGACATAAAAAATACCCACCTGCAATTTTTTGAAGATTCATGCATATTCGAGTGAGCACCAGCAATTTGAAAAATAGCGATTTTGCTTATACGGCATATGCGCCTATATATGAGATTACACAACCATCATAAGGGATATTAACACAAATCATTTGCCTGTCTTAATTAAAAGCTGTTATCACTAACACAAAAAAGTTAATCATTCTTATTCTCTCATGGTACATTAAGGGGTTTTATCATATATTCACTAGGTATTATTTCTCTAGAGCAAGAAACCATGATTTCTGTTCGGAAATAGATAATCATTTGCGCTGATTAGGAACGCGGAGTCTGTCATTTTCAACTACTTGAAGGACTTCTTGAAAGCGCTCCTCATCCCTGGCAACATTAAGAAAGTCATGGCAAAATTTTACACCATGCTCTGCAGACACATTGACGACCTGAAGCTTGTCCACAACCCGTTTCATGTTCAGGTAGTCGTCATGATCTGCCCATTCACTGGCTGGACTGTGGAGAAACTGATAGGGCATGCCTAAAATGGTGAAGAACCGGCTTGAGTCAGGCCCAATTAGGTCCACCAGGGCAGTGCCACTTTCTGGGACAGGGGGAAGATATGGCTTTCCATAGCCCCCATGATTGAGCCCCACTCTCTTAGTAACTTCAGTGCCTTCATGGCAAAGAAGGGCCTTCCTCATCTCCTCTTTTGTCCTTTCTTGTACTTGGGACGAAAACAAAGCCAGTGGGGCCAACAATTGCACTCAGCTGGGTCGGCGAGATGTTGTTTCGAACACTGCATGAAACAAGTTCTGCCGACTTCAGAATATCATGGGGCACAAAAATTGAAACTCCCTCTTTCACTGTTCTCCGATGTTTTCTCTTTGGTTCAGCAGTGCTGGCCTCATCAATGTCATCATCCTCATCAGAGCTAATCTAATAGGTGAATCAATATCAGCCTGTACATTCTCAGCATGATCACATTGCTCTCTCTCTTGTTGCTTCTCTTCTCACATCTGCCTTTTCTGTCGCTTCTGAACCTTTTCTGTGAGTACTTTGTTTATCCCAGAGTAGGTAGCTACTCTGTCACTTAGCATGCTTTTCATAAAGAGTATGTCAGTATCGATGGCATCTTGTTCGATGGCATCTTTTTCATAAGCATCATGTAGTCTTTGTCATAGTAAGTTTTAATCACTCGGCCAATATTGTTCCTGCCTGTAATGATCGGGACATTCGCCTTCTGGTAATGCAAAAGCACATTGTCAATGGTGGCAGATAAAGCCTGGTCCCAATGCATATCCCGAAGGTTTGCTAACAGACATAGTAAGACCTGCCTATTAGTTGGCAGTTTGCAGCCCTTTATTTCCTTTTCTTCTTCTCAGGGTACGGTGCCCAATAACATTCTGACATACTCATCATCTTGCCGTGTATCCATGATTAAATTCTCTATTCACAACATCAAATCACTGTCAAGGGAAAAGAAAAGAGCATCATTAAAATTAAATGCAATAAAATAATACGTGGAAAATTTGTGGGTCAGCATTCCAGACCCGGAAATGAAAATCTGATAAAATGTGCTATTTTCACACTTATTTATGAAGTTCATAAGCTGAAATAGCAATACTTGCTGGTATGACGGTGCTAGCTCAAACATGCACCGATCTCCAAGAAAATTTACAGGGGTGTTTCCTAGATAAATACACAACACTAAAACTTTGAACAGCATTGTAGGACCATTTTTTGATTTTTGGAGGGCAACGGTCACACCCTACTATATATGAGCCATTAATATAGAGTTTTGTTTTTATTGATTAATTTTCTTTACAGGTGCATTTATTTAATTTTATTTAATGGTACATTAATAGTTAATACAATGTAATATTATAGTATAATATAGAATTTCTTAACTCAGTACATCTATACCCCTTTTCCCCCATATGTCCAAGGTTTCACTATTCATGATTCGTAGTAGTTTTCAGGAACCTATCCCCTGTGAATAACAAGTGCCTGCTGTACATTAAATTAGGTTAGGTTAGTAATTAGGGCCTATAAACTCTGTCCCTCAACTGCATTGGGTATCTGGAATTTTGTCCTTTTTATATATATACTGTTAAACCTAGGGGGCACTCCAGGAGAGATCACCCAATGCATGTCACCACTCCGACTCGGATTTTGATGAAAATTGACATATGGGGTTCTTCTGGGTGCTGATTTCACTGGTCAAAATAAAAAAGTTATATGTGATAAAAAGTAGAATAATTTCTCACCTTCAATTTATTTAAGGTGTTCCTCATGTTTCTTCTCTTCAGTATTTAAGAAAGTACCCCCACCCCGTGAATACCCAGAACAGCCAGCTATCCCCTAAATACCACGGTCTAGGTACCCCTTAGAAATAATGCTTTAGCTCTTCTTTGCAATAGATGATCTTGCGCTTCTTTTGATTCTTCTTTGTTATTAGTTCTTATTATTAGTTCTTATTATTCAGTTTTCCCCCTTGTTTAGAAAGGGTCTTTATTATCTCGTTTATTTATTCAATTTAATCTCTATCTTATTTATATATGCGAGCCTGTCTTTGGGCATATATGCACCATCACCTGTAACAACAATAAAACAATGAAAGTAATGTATTAACAATTCAAATAAAAAGTGTTACTCCCCCGAGTATGTGTGTCCTTTTCTTTGAACTACTGGACACAACTCCACCTCCTCATCTGTAGAATAAGAGCGATTTAGTCACTCTTATCCTCTTCTCTTCCTCCTTCAGTTTTTTCAAACTCTCTCCTCCCACGTATCTTCTTATATTTTCTTCGGCAACTCCTCTCTTGGTCAACACATCCGCCACCTGCTCCAGACCTCGCACCCACTCCACCTCTGTCACTTCACCACTCTCCAAAGTTTCTTTAATTGCAGCTATATCAATTCTCAGCCATTTACTACTGACACCAGTGTTTGATTTTATCGCCTTCATTAGTGTTTTGCTGTCAGTTTTCACTCTTATTTCAATCTTTCTGCCCCCACTATCTCCTTCCATAGTTGATTGTAGTAAATTCCTCCCTCAATAGCCTCTCCAACACTCAGTGCCTCAGCTTCAATTGTAGCTTTTGCCACTCTTTTTGCCTTCCTCGACTTCCACCATATTGGACATTTTCTTCCCATATCATCTGCTAATGATATTATGTATCCGATTTGAGTTTGTTCGTTCTCCACATTTCCAAACGAGGCATCTGCATATATTTCCCAAAATATTTTCTTTTCATCCAATTTTTCTAGGATGATTTCTCCCCTTGATCTTTTTGCCTTCTTCACGATTTTTATTAATTTTCTCATATCTTGTGTTGTTCCCTCTTTAAACGCTCTACTTAGATCACTTACATCATAAGCTATTTCGGGTAAGATATGTTGTGATATCCAATTCAGTTGTCCCACAATTGATCGATAGAGAGTCAACTCTTTCCTTTTTAGGACTCTAAGACCTTGATAAAGCTTCCCTTCGGGTTCTTGTATACTCTCGATGTATTTCCTTTGCTCAATGAGTATTCTCTTTTCTTGTTGTCTTACGTGAACTCCTATATACTTGAAATTCTGCCTTCCTTGATCTCCCACCTTCAATTTTTCTTTCATCTTCGTAATAACTGTCTTAAGAAAATTATCATCTCCTCCGTAACAAAAATCGTCTACATGTGCACATAGGACTCCACTTACACTTCCTTGATCATCTTTCCAATAAAACATGTTTGGTTCCAGTTTGCTTTTAACTCCTCCAAGCTCCACCACCACCTTCACCACCTTCATATACCATGCTTTTGCCGCATCTTTAAGTCCGTAAACTGCTTTCTTCAACTGCCATAGAACACCACTTTCTACTTCACTGGGTGGTTTGACATACACTACTCTGTATTCTTTCTCCTTGTAAATATGCAGTTGCAATATCTAAAGTATGACACTTCCATCCCTTCTGATTAATTATGCATAGACACAATTTTAAAGTTTCTGGGTTACAAGTGGGTGCATCTTTTTCCCAGTCTTCCATTTCTTCCTCGAATCCTCTCGCCACCAATCTTGCTTTAAAATTCTTTTACCTGCTTTCACTTTTTCAGTCACCACCCACCTTGTGGACACACTTTTCTGACCAACATCTTCTACTTCTTCATACACTTCGTTATCTAGCCAGCTTTGTAATTCCTTTCGTTTGGCTTCCTCTACCTTTTCATCCTCAAAACCGAGCAGGACTTCCTCCTCGTCATCTATCTTCCTTATCTCTTTGTACTCTCTTAAATCAAGCCAATCTTTCCTGCCGGTATTTATTTCTTGTATATTGTAGCTGTCTCCCCACTTTTTACTCGATCTTTTTCCAGCTAAACCCAAAATCTTCCATTCTTCTCGTTCGCCTGTTTCCTTATGCCGGGCCCTGACTCTATCTCCTTTTTTCAACTTAGGTATAATCTCTCTCTCTACCTCCTCCTCACGTTCATCTTCCTCATCTTCTACCTCATCTTCTGATTCCTCTTCATCTTCCATCGCCTCATCATCATCACACACTGGATCTCCTCCATCTCTTCTCACCATAACCATGTCCCTTTCTTCTCTGTCAAAGTTGTTGTTATCGATCTCCTCTTCCTTTTCATTACCTCTTTCTCTCTCTTCTTTCATGACTTCATTTGTTCCTTGAATCCGAGTGATATGCACTCGCGCCACTTGCCTTAATGAATCCCCATGCTTCACAATCACAGTTTTTCCCATCTATGCCAATTACCTTTGCTGGTCCTCTCCACTCTTTTTCATTTTCTCTTTTGTAGTAGACCTCATCATTGATAATCACATCTTCTATCTTATGTACCCTATATTTTTCCTCAGAGCAGTCCTTATTTTTAAACAAGATTCATTCTTAATGAATATTTCTCTTGCCTTATGCATCGCTTGTAGATTTTCCCTCACCATCTGTTCTTCATTTCCTTCTACAACACCACCAATGCTGAAGCCATCATTCAGAAGGTTCGGGTGTATCGGATTATGCCCAAACACTAATTGGTTTGGCGAAAAACCACCATAATTACTCAGACAATTCTTTGCCAACACCACCCATCCTAGAGCAATCTTAATGTTTACTTCTTCCGCCATCTTCCTCAAACTCTCCTTCAGTAATCCGACAGTCTTTTCACACAGTCCATTGCTCCATGGACTTTCTGCTGGTGTAGTCATCATTTTTATCTGCCATTTTTCACACATAATTCTCATTTTTTCGTTTTGAAATTCACCTCCATTGTCAGTCAGTATTTTTGCCGGTGTTCCGAAAATAGTCAACCATCCCTCCATCATTCCATTCATCACAGTCTCTGGTGTCTTGTCCTTTATCCACCTGGCTTGACAATATCTTGTCGCCATATCTACCATTACTAAGAATCTTCGTCCCTCAAGTTCTCCCAGATCAAGGGCTACCACCTCATTAAATTGTTTACTCCAACTCAAACCCACTACTGGCTTTGGTGGATTCTTCTTATATCTCTTACAAATATCGCACTCAGTTAGTTGTTCCAATAATCTGTTTTTCATCTTCTTTTTCTGCTCTTCCTCCAGTCCCTCACTCCATCCAGCATCCTCCGTCAACCTCCAAATTCTCTCTCCACTAGCGTGTCCGAATTGTAGATGTAACTTTCTTATGGCTGCACCAATCTCCTTATCTCCTTTTTCTTTCCATCCTTCTGTCCACACTTCTTCTCTTCTCCTTTGTGGTATCAAACCAATTCTCAGGTGTCCTCTTCTATCTTCTTTAAGCGTCACTTCTACGTTATTCATATCTCCTATCACCACCTTTTCCTCCTTCATGCATACCTTCATATCCATTTTACACATAGTTTCCTTCCCTATTAACCAGGGCACATCTCCTTTCAGTATTTCCGTTTTTATATACACTTTTTGTCCTCCTATATTGACAGGAATTTCCATGATGCCTCTTGATGGGAAGCTCGTCTTCCCAAAGGTAAAGACCTTTTTTGATGTTACAGTCTTTGCCCTCATTCTCTTAAGCTCCTCCTTATCCAACTCCATCACTATCTTTGATAGTCATAGTTCTCCACATACTGTTGATTTGCATCCAGTGTCTAAAATAGCTTCAATATCTCCCCATTCTTCTTCCTCAGTTATGACCTCACTCACGTAAATCTTCTCTTCTTTCTCCTCCTCCTCCTGTTCCTTCTCTTTATCATTATCAGATCGACTAACCATCCCTTTGTTTTTATAATGCTTTGGACAATCATAGGCCCAATGCCATTCGGATTTGCAGATTGTACATGTTGTTACCTTTCCCTGTTGGTTCATCGGGTTTCTTCTTCCGGCTCCTTTCCTGCTCCAATTTCCTCTCCATCGACCTCCACCTCTATTGTTTAATCCTCTTCCTCCACCATATCCACGATTCATCTGGTCATGTTCCAACCACTCCTCTCCTTTTGCTTCCTCCTCCAAGGTTTCAAATATCCTCCTCATTATTCGTGTCACCGTTTCATATTTCATCTCCTCCTTTCCACATGCTGATAAAACTAATTGTTTTTGTTGTTCAGACAGGCTCGCTTGTTCCAGCACATGAAATCCCTTCACTTCTCCTTCAAACATCTCTCTACCTAATGTTGTTTTACAGTCCTTCGCGTTTTTTTCATACCGGAAAATGTAATCCTTCATCGTTTCACCCACTTCCCTCTTGATCTTGAAATACTTCTTCATATTTTCATAATTCTCCATCAAAGTCTCCTTTTTATACACTTTATCCAGAACTGACAAAATAATTGCTGCACCACCTTCTTGTTTAAGACTTCCTCGACTAATATCTTCGGTCACCTCCCATGCCTTCCCTCCTAAATTCATCCTTATTTCCAAACCAGGGTATACCACTTCTTCGCACACGATCAACCAATCCTCTACTCTCCCTCTCCAACTTCTAAATTCTTCTTGCTTCCCGTTGAAATGTGGACATCCTCTTCTCATCCTCCAGTCTCCACTGTCTTTATTGCTCATGTTGTCGAATTTGAACCATGCTCTGCTACCACTGATAAAAAGTAGAATAATTTCTCACCTTCAATTTATTTAAGGTGTTCCTCGTGTTTCTTCTCTTCAGTATTTAAGAAAGTACCCCACCCCGTGAATACCCAGAACAGCCAGCTATCCCCTAAATACCACGGTCTAGGTACCCCTTAGAAATAATGCTTTAGCTCTTCTTTGCAATAGATGATCTTGCGCTTCTTTTGATTCTTCTTTGTTATTAGTTCTTATTATTCAGTTTTCCCCCTTGTTTAGAAAGGGTCTTTATTATCTCGTTTATTTATTCAATTTAATCTCTATCTTATTTATATATGCGAGCCTGTCTTTGGGCATATATGCACCATCACCTGTAACAACAATAAAACAATGAAAGTAATGTATTAACAATTCAAATAAAAAGTGTTACTCCCCCGAGTATGTGTGTCCTTTTCTTTGAACTACTGGACACAACTCCACCTCCTCATCTGTAGAATAAGAGCGATTTAGTCAATATGACCCATAGTTTTTGAGATATGGGCCCCCAAAATCTTGGGGCCCCACTTTACCACCTAACTTTAATGGGCAATAACTCCCAAACAGCTTACCGTAGACCTATAAAACTATACATTTTTAGAATCAGCATGGAGATCTATTAAATGATACCAGTCTAGAGATGCACTGAATATTTGGTAACTATCTGGTATTCGGCCTATTCGGCCATTTTTCCAAATATTCGATATTTGGCCTTTTTGCTGAATATTCGGCACGGAATGGTGTTTTTTTATATTTATTTCCCTTTTCTAATAAAGGCATTTCATCACCACCACGTGACTCATCAGGCTACTTATATGGCTATAGCTATGCCTTTATGGCTTTTTTATTCAACTTTATTAACAAAATCAAATCAAGTAACCAAATATGGTAACCAAAATGAGAAAAAAATACACCCATGATTCAGTACTCAAAATTGTATATAGATATAGGAAGGTTGTAGTGCAGAAACATAAGCTTTTCTCCATTTTCTGGATTTAATCTGTTTTGCTTAGCTTCATAGATATTTCCACCTGTACTGAAAAGTCTCTCACTTTTCACCGATGAGGAGCAAGCTGAAAGATATTTGAGAGCGAGCTTCTGCAAATTCTTGAAACCTGCTTTATTCTGCCTCCACCATCCTAGAGGATCTTTTGATCTTTCCAGAAGAGGTAAAGACAAATAGGTGTCAACTTCTTTGCCAATGGCAAGTCTTTTAGAATTAGTTTTAGGACTACTAATATTTGATGTAGAGGGTGCAGAGCTTGCATCAATGTCTTCGTCTACCTTTTCACTAGAATGACTAGATTTTGCCAACTCTAAGAAACAATCATTTAAACTGAAATATTTGGAAAATCCAGGAAATGTTTTACTAATCTCTGAAGGTGAATTAGTGTCAGATGACTCAGGGCTAGGGCTTCCCGTAGATTGTTCTTCAATGCTCTCAATGAGCCACTCTTTCATTTCATCAATTTTGCTCTTCTGAAATTGTAATTTAAATCTTGGATCTAAAAATGTAGTTATGCACAGCATTTTCTTGGTAAGGTAGCATTCAAATCTTGTCTTAGTTGATTTAAGTAATTCTTCAAGCATTGTTAAAATGCCACTGAAGTTGCTCAATTCATTTTGGTCCATGCTACCAGCCTTTTTCAAAAACAGTTGCAAGGCTAAAATTGAAGGTATGATCAAGGAAGCTGTCGAATTTCTATTACTGTGTTCCAGCGTTAGATCTTCAAAAGGTTTAAGTACATGTACTAACTTCTCAATGATGGTCTATTGATAGGGACTTATATCAATTACATTGTGGTATTGTAAGCAGCAATAACCTTTTTTTGTTCTAACATCCTTTCCAACATATAGTATGTACTATTCCATCTGGTCTTAACATCTTGTTTGAGCTTGTGCTCTACTACTCTGAGTTGTTTTTGTAATAATTCAAATTTGGTCATTGCTGATGGTGAATGATTTAAATGTGTAGCTGTGGCTCGACATACAGTCAAAATATCTTTTACAGACCTCTGAGTTAATATTGAATCTGAAATGCTAAGTTGCAGGGTGTAGATAAAACAAGATAAGGAAGGTAACCCACTTTCTTTGAGTCCTGCAACCAGGGATGGGGAGTCAGCTAAAAACAACCGACTCCCGACTCCTGAGTCGGTATTTTTAAAAACTGACTCCGACTCCCGACTCTTTCCTTATCATGCTGATCTACAACCTTATAAATATTGGGATGTTTGTTTCGTAGATGGCGTTTTAAGTTTGAGGCTCTAGTTGGAGCATTAGCATGTTTCCCAGTGTAAGCACTAATTTTTGCATTACACTCTTTACCATTCTTTTCTACTTGACAAATAAAAATACTTTCATCCTTATTTAGCTTAAAATATTGAAAGGCTGCTGATTTTCTACTAGGCCCATGACTCATTACTAATAGGGGCTAATTAAATTAATAATTAATATATTGCTAATTTTTATATGGTACCTAGTATCCTAAAATAGAAATATGAAATTCATTTGCTAAGATTTACCAGAACAATAAATCAAATGTGGAAATGTGAATCTAGAATTAGTTCAGGAAGATATTTATTTAGGGCAGAGTAGTATTCTGGTAAATTGTTGGCATATAGAAATTGAATCAAAGAGTCGGTAGTCAGTTGGTTTTACCGACTCCCGACTCCGACTCCTGACTCTTCAAAAAAGCCCCGACTCCCGACTCCCGACTCCCGACTCCCCACCTCTGCCTGCAACCATATTGGCAGCATTGTCCCAGAATGACATGGATTTTATTGAGAGGAATGTTGAAACTCTCCAGACTGCTCACCAACTGTTCACTAATGTTGCTGCGGTGGCGGCAAAGACCGTAGTCCCCAAGTATCTGTTTTGTCGAACCACCCAGCACCCTTTCACGTTTCTGGGTTTGGAATAGTCAAGAGACTGGGCAAAGATGTAATCTCCTCTGGTATCTAGTAGTGATGGGACGATTAATCGGAATTGAGAATCGGAAGAATCGAGCATTTTTCAGGAATCAGAATCGAGAGAATTGTACCATGATTTCTGATTCTTAAAACGATTCTTTAACTTTTAATTGAACCAGTTTTGCAATGTAAACTTTAAAATTTAAATGAAAGAGGATAACAAATTTTATTTTTATTGTATTGTAGCTATACATTAAAACATGTATATCCATGATGTGTAATCAAGAAGATTAAAATGAATTGTTACAACTTACAGTTGATTTTTATTTTTAAACCAATCTATTATAATTTATATTACCATACTCATAATGTAAATAGTTAATCTTACCAGAGTAAAATATGACAATTTCCAGAAAAACAAGTATAGAATTATATTTAAAAATATTGAGAATCGGAATCGGAATCGAGAATCGTATCGGAATCGAGACTTTTTAGTGGTATCGGAATCGGAATCGGAATCATTAAAAATTTTGGTATCGTCCCATCACTAGTATCTAGGAATGCCTCTCTGGTCAGTGGTTTATTTCCAGATTATTCAGGTCTGACTCGCACATTAACTGTAAAGGACTTCCCCTAGTGCAGGTGTCGCAATCTGACTCTCCACTGAGTAGGAGACCCAACTGCTCAGGGTCCAAGAAAGGGCTAGAATTCAAAGGTAGACCTAATAGAAGTAAACTACTCGTGTTTTTCTCTTTATTATATCTGAAATAAACAACTATTCAGTGTGACAGTATAAACATAACAAAAGGACTGGCAATGAATCGCACTTGGTAAAACACCTGGAACCCCAATAACCCTTAGTGAGATTCGGCAGAAAGGATAGAAAACAAGTGGGAGACAAGTACCGGAAATGACTTGCACAGAATGTTAACCCTTGTCCCAGCCTAGCTACCCTCCAAACTTGACCCCCCCCCCCCCCCCCCCCTTTGATGACCTGAGTTCCAATTCCTTTATTGGCTGGCTAGTTAGTGGGTTTAGGGTCACAGGCCTGATTTCAGGGCAGATCCAGTGGCCAACAGTGGTTGACACAAACTGCGTAGCTCCCACTGGATGGGATCCACAATCCAAGCCTGATGAATCTGGACCACGCGAGTTGAATCCCAACTGGTTGCCTAGACAACACAAGATTATTAGTTACATGCACCAAGCACCATTAATCACAATAACAACAACATAACAGTCAATTAACCACAAACATTAACTGGAATCATGACTTCATAATTGATCACTGGAAAACATAATTTACTCATGAAATCAAAGCACACAAATAATAAATAACCAACATAAAATATAATAACTAAACATTGACAATTATGGCAAACCTATCTCACATGAGTTAATCAAACTATAATCAGTGCCAAACAAGCATGGGCAAAAACCTAACTCTGGAATAATAGGACTGGTGACCTATAATAATGATAACACTGGGCAACACGTATTTTATTGAATGATATCTGACACTTGATTCTAGGTAATTTGGGTGCGCTGAATACGAATTTCAACTCGGTTTGGCTCTATCAGGTCCTGATTCTTGTCGACAGCCTATGTGCCATTTTCCAGATTTTTCAAATTAGGACTAAAAAATTAAGTCATGTGTTAAATTTTTTTTTCAAGTTTCATGAATACAAGCAGTTCAAACTACAGTAAAATTACATTATAACGATAGAAATGACTTAAAATAAAAAAACAAACAGATATGAAGCTTTCACTGTGGCAAAAATTTTCTTTTGTAAGACTTTCTAGCGTATTTGCTTGTTGATGGCAGGTCTCTTTTCAAGCACCAGCAGTAATCAGCCATCATGTGGGAATCCCAGCGGCCTTGGTACCGTTCCTCCATAATTTTGATATCTTGGTGGAATCTCTCCCCTTGTTCGTCACTTACATCACCTAAATTACTTGGAAATTGGTCAAGATGGCTATTCAAAAAATGCATTTTTATGCTCATATTGCAACCTAACTCTTTGTAGTCCCTTAAAAGTTTTTTTACGATTTCTTCGTAGTTATCTGCCCTATAATTGCCTAAAAAGTTTTCTATCAAGTCCACGAATGAGAACCAGCCATTTTTTTCGCGTTCATTCATGACATTAGGAAAATTGCTATCTTTAATCATTGTTCTTATTTGTGGACCGTCGAAAATTCCCGCCTTGATTTTTTCCTAACTTAAACTTGGAAATTTTGAAGTTATGTATTTGAAACACTCGCTGTTCGTATCTAAAGCTTTTACATATTGTTTAATGAGGCCTAGTTTTATATGCAGAGGAGGAAATATGATTTTATCTCTGCTCACTAAAGGTGGATTAATTACGTTTTTTTCTCCAACAGTAAGTGATGTTCATGCTGGCCAGATTTGTTTGAAATAATGTTCTTCCTTGGCTCTGCTGTCCCATAAGCAAAGGAAGCAGGGATATTTAGTATACCCTCCTTGTTGTCCTAGCAGAAAATTAACCATTTTTAAGTCAACACATATGATCCACTCGTGCTCCCTATATTTGATAAGATTTAAAACCTTTTCTATATGTTCATACTTTTCTTTTAATTTTGGGTCATTCTCTGTCAGATCAACCAGTGCCTAACACCCTCATCTCTCAGATTTTGCTGAAATTTGGTTTATAGGGAGTTTGTGGGCCCTGAATCCATTTCTGAAATTATAAGGTCAATCCGACCAACGGTTCAAGAGATATGACCTCGGGAAATTTGAGGTCACTTGCGAGGTCACTAACATTTGGCGACCCATAACTTGGGTAATAATGGTCACAATTATATAAAAGTATATATATTTAGAATCAGAAAACGACAAGGAATCCAAATATGCAAGTTTTAGAACTCTAGGTTGAAAAATAAAAAAGTTACACTGTAACCAAAATTTGAGGTCACGATTTGACCTCTGGGGTATCAAATGAGAATTTTTTTTTTAAATGTAAAAAATGAAGGCATAGGCATTGGCTATTAGAATCAGCAAAAAAAAGTTTGTTTATGTTAGTATTTTTCATGTAACTAACATATAAGTGAACACCATATTCATAAGTTGTGCGTCAATTCTACCTATTTTTTCACACTTAAGCTCATAATTTGACCTATAGAAATTAAAATTACATTTTTTATAGATATAAAAACAAAGGCAAAAAATGTAAAATTGTATTTCACTGCTAATCTACACTGGCAATAATAGTTATAATAGTGAAAGGGGAAGACCTACTTAGAGGATTCATGTGCTAGCCTAATACAATTTTTGCATGCTCGATGCTCTCATCAATTTCTTTTTGTGGAAAAATGTATTGAATTCTGCTGCCTCCTCTTAGGGTAGGACAACTCATTACAGTTAATATATGATGTCCTGGCACTGCACATGAATCCTTGTTTGATGGATAATAATATGCACTTGATCCTGATGACCCAGAGGGATGTAGAAAGTTCACAGTGAAATCATCAAACTCTTCACAATATTCCTCCACAATTCCATACCAAACTTGCATGTCATAAATGCAGCCAACATACTCTCCTGGTTTGACACATTTCAGGTTACCAAGCATTGCAGGTTCATTAGTAAAATGACTTTTCCTTATTATTTTCTTTTCTCCAATGCCACTTGAAATGGGATACACCATCAGTTCTTCCTTGTTTAGGGGAACAAATCTATGATATTTCTGAGTTCCAGGAATAGCCCTACTATCCTTGAATCGATGTTCCAACCATTCTTCTACATCTTTCAAATCAGCTGTAGTTTCAAAGAAAAAATTTATCTTCTTGCTCAAGTTTTCTTCACAAAACTGAAACATGTGTTCTGGTATAAGAATTTGCCTCTCTGTAGTTCTCTGCAAACTGGCACGAGCAGTAGCTCTTTTCACTGTTCCTCCAATCCCATCACATGCATTTTTGCCATGGGATGTAGCAAAGAAGTGCCATTCACAAGACAGACCAAAATCCTCTTCATGGTAACAGAGATTTGTGAAGTTGTATCTGTTCTTATATTGGCCAGCACATCCATCTGAGAAATAGTGCACCTTCTTCAATTGTGGGCATCTGAATTTAACATATGTCATAAGCTTCAATATGAATGAGTAAACCATTATAGTGTTGTGTTTTAGTGATGCAGATAAGAAACAGACACTAAAATGGCTAAGTTCCTAGTCTGCAGATGATCTATAATAGATGACAAAAGGGTGAACTGTACACTGTGAATTGTCCCAGTGAAACCCTTGGGCAGCATCCTGGACAATGAAAGAATAATTCTCAGAGAAATCACCTACTATAACTACCTCACTCTGAGGTGGTAGTGTTTCTTTCAACTGCTTGAAGTACTGTGATTGTTGCTGAGCAACAAAGTGATGACGAACCATGCGGGATATTTTCATGCTTAGGGATGATAAGTATTCATGAAGTGGCTCCACCTTATCAACCATTGTACAACGGTCAACAGTCACCCATTGCTTGTAAGATATTTCATTTGGAGCTGATTTCACACTGTCAAGTAACTCAAGAAAATCCAGGACACCCTCTTCTCTTGGGCAATCATTGCAAAGTTGCATCATGCAAGTCTCTTTCTGTACTGCAGACACTGTAATCCATAAGATCCTTGTATGAAAGACCTCTTTCTCCCAATGCAGCCAGCTGCAATTTTGGATTTTGATGGTATGTGCAGACACAGACAGAATGAGTCCCACTACCAGCAAGCACACAATATGATGGCCGTAATTTTGCAAATGTGGAAAATCCTATTTTGGGATTCTTTTCATCATTTTTATATAGTTCAAACATCTCTCTTAAATTCCCGAGGACCAATCGTTTTTGCACCTTCATTACACCTTCAGCACTGATAACTTTCACGCAATCCTTTTGGCCAGGACACATACGACTAACCTCTTCTGACTCATAGAATCTTCTAACTATATCTTTGTGTTCTTCAGATATCACTTTTCCTTTGCTCATTAGTGGAATCTTCGGAAGGATTCCATGTTCTGATTTAAGTGAACGGCTTCTTCTCACCATGTATGTTGTAGTTTGAAAGAAACTAGCTGTTTTTTCAATTGTGTATGGTGAGAGTGTCAATATTTGTAGTTTGTGATGGTGACATTTGCTCTCCAGGAATGACTGTTTCAATTCATTCATTAATTTGTCTAGATGTTTTTCAGATTTAGTTTCAGGTTTTGAAGTATCACTTACCTCCTCGGTAATTTGAACACCATAACTGAGTTCTAGCCTCTCCTTCAGGTGTTTCTGAGCAGATGATAGCTTACCACAAGCCTTGCGCTTTTTCTGGCTTAATGACAGCCCTTCTGAAAAGAACAGAAAAAAAGGTTTCACACACCTGAATATTAGTAATTAAATATTAATTATAGTACCTTAAATGCTATATAATTGGCTATATAGTAGATCAAACAGACCTTGTAGTAAAGTATAAGTTATTATATTAATTTATTACTTACTTTTTTTAACTGGTGTTTGGTCCAGAAATGCTAGAACTGGTTCAACTGAAGTTGAAGGATTTTCCTTTATCAAGCAATCACTGTCATTGTCCAGATCTTGAATTGAAGAGATGTTACTCAAGCCACTGATAGTAGATGATTCATTTGAATCCTGCTCAGACTCGTTGTTTTCAGTGGTACTAAGTATAGTGGGGTTTTTCATTATCAGTGTCCAGCAGTTCACACACAACAATGAGTCTTTTTTCACTCTTCCAGCACATTTTTCAACAAGTACATCAGTCACTTTTCTAAGATTGATTGTTATGCGTTTCTTGTGTTTTTGAATAGGGTCCTGGCAGTATTTCAAGTGCCGAACCATTGTATTTTGATCTGTAAAGATATAGGATTTACAATTAGGTAATATATATTTTTTAGAAAATATATAGCTATACACACTTAATATTTTAGGCCTTGATAGTCTCTGAGGCTCATTAAAACACCATACCCACCAGCCACCCACAGTGCTGGCTGGAACTGTACTAACCTGTAGACAAGGAATTTTGCAACTATCTGTGTTGATTCTGCACTTAGACAAGTAGCAACATGTTTCAACAGGTTTGTTTAGGCTACATGTGAGCTTAGTCTTCCCTTTCACTATTATAACTATTATTGCCAGTGTAGATTAGCAGTGAAATACAATTTTTATTAAATTCTTGGAGCTTGAGGTCAAATTGATAGCTAAGATATAAAAATTCCTTGAAATGACAAGCAATTTATAAATATGGTGTTCACTTATAAGTTAGTTACATGAAAAGTACCAACATAAACAAACTTTTTTGATTGTTTCTATTAGTCAAGAACTCTGACTTTGTTTTTTATATCTATAAAAAATGTAATTTTAATTTCTATAGGTCAAATTATGAGCTTAAGTGTGAAAAAATAGGTAGAATTGACGCACAACTTATGAATATGGTGTTCACTTATATGTTAGTTACATGAAAAATACTAACATAAACAAACTTTTTTTTGCTGATTCTAATAGCCAATGCCAATGCCTTCATTTTTTACATTTAAAAAAAAAATTCTCATTTGATACCCCAGAGGTCAAATCGTGACCTCAAATTTTGGTTACAGTGTAACTTTTTTATTTTTCAACCTAGAGTTCTAAAACTTGCATATTTGGATTCCTTGTCGTTTTCTGATTCTAAATATATATACTTTTATATAATTATGACAATTATTACCCAAGTTATGGCTCGCCAAATGTTAGTAACCTCGCGAGTGACCTCAAATTGCCCGAGGTCATATCTCTTGAACCGTTGGTCGGATTGACCTTATAATTTCAGAAATGGATTCAGGGCTCACAAACTCCCTATAAACCAAATTTCAGCAAAATATGAGAGATGAGGGTGTTAATTTCAATTTTTTTTGGTTGATCTGACAGAGAATGACCCTTTTGTTGAGTGCCCAATTGGTATCGAGCCGTATAGATTGCCATTATGCAACAACACACACTTAAGACTTCTTTTCGAACTGTCTAAAAACAAGCGCCAATCATTTGCATCGTAAGACTCAACCCCCATCTTCTTTAACAAACCAACTATGTCGCAGCAATATACTAAACTATCCTCTGTTCTAAAATATTTAACAAGTTCTTCTCTTTTTCTGTAAAATGAAATGTATGTGTTTGAAGTAAGCAAGTTTTTCTCTTTAAGTCTTGAAGCTAAAATTTCCGCAGCCTTTTTTGGCAAATTTAGATCCCTTACAAGATCATTCAACTCGGCCTGGTTAAACTTTTGCGGATCGTTTTGACTTTCAAATACGCTGGGGTCAAAATCGGTGTCTGACTCCTCAAAGTGCATAAGAATATTTTCAGGAACATCTTCAACTAATTCTTGAGTTGGCAGACCCTTAAATTTTGGAATGGGGATCTCATTTGAATGTAGCACAGGTCGTATCGCGGTGTCGAAATTTGGGTACTCGATACAATGTTTATTTTTCTTAGTGAAGCCCGAAGTCTTGACAAAGCAAAGGTAGCAATCAGTCTCGTGGTTAGTAGGCTCTCACCACACTGATATGGAAAAAAAAAATTGTAAAGCGTTAAAAAAAGCGACGAGAGACTTGTTTTTATGAATTTTATCAAAAGTTATCACCCAAACATTTAACATTTCTATGTGTTTCAACCTTATGCAATATTTGAGATTCTTATAAACATTTTCTGTAAATTTTTGTTTATGTACCTAAGTTACAATTACATTTAGGTAAGTTACAGTATACTAGTGATTAAATTACGTAGTTTTATGAAATCATAAACTTACCATCGGAACTCCAAAAGGTATTTTTGAATCCGAACCCTTCGTCCAATGTCGCAGTCTTTCAATCCATATAGTGCAGGCTTTATGTGGAGCCCACGATTTATCTTGGTCCCCCAGTTTTATGCCAAAATAAGCTAAGTAAGCTCTTTTTACGAAGTCAGTTATATTTGCTCGTTGATGTGGAAGTGTAAAATTTCCACATATATAACAGAAGGAATCAAGGTTGTTTTTGCATTTGAACTTTCTAGTGCTTGATGACATATTGCTTGATTGTTCTGCCAATTTGTAAAGGTATTTAAAGCCCTTAATTCATATAAATTTAAGAAAATCTGAAATATAAACAAAAATTAGTTTAAATAGGTACTTATTATGAAATAGGTACTTACAATCTATGAAATTAAACTAGAAACACGGATGAGTAGGTACAATATAAATTACGTCTAATTAAATCAACTATATTAAATCACGATGACAAAATTACTCACTAAACCATATGCCAATTCAAAATTATGTTAATGCCCAAACTTAATTAACTAACTCAACTGACTGACTGATTGAATTGACTGATTAACTCTGGAAACGAGTCGCTTTTATATATTTTAGTTGTCCCTCTAGAATACTCTACAGAGAACAGGAACGCTCGAGAAAATTTTAGAATTCTATGATATTTTTAGCTTAATTTACTAATATTAAAATGGGTTAAAAATGACAAAATTAAAAATATTTTTAGGGTGTTACATATAAAAATATACATAATACAACAATACCATAACAATAGGTACAAATACCTAGATAAAAACCTAGTTGCATAATGTGTAACTGCAAAAAGACTTAGCGAGTATTGAGAAAAAAACCTTTTTATGAATACGACGAAAGAGGGGGGGTGTTGAGCAAAATCAGGACCTGATAGAGCAAAACCGAGTAAACATTCGTGCTCAGCGCACCCAAATTACCTAGAACTAACTGTCAAATCTAATTCAATAGACAAAAAGTTGAAATTTGTTCCCCAGTGTAATTGGTTCTCTAGCTAGTTACATGACAGGGTGGCAAACCTATCTATACTCAGTCACAGTTTCAACAACCTATATATATGTCTACTTTTAATAATAATAATTAACCATGATGATGATGATGAAATACAAATGACACCACCACAATAACTGGGGATAAAGATTATGAACAAATCTATTATACTCTAGCCAAGGATTACAAAGACCTCATACCTTTAAAGGCTTTCCACACTTCCTTGGCTTCCAACAGGACACATCAATCTTACTGATCGTTTTATATTAATTAAACTCCTGCGGGAGAGAAAAACTTGTGAGAAGAACCAGATAGGACTTGAAAATTAGGGTGAGGTTTTTTTTTTTTTACCCCCCCAAAGGGGAATTTGAAAATCAAGGGGGGGTTGTGAGAAATTTCACAACCCCCCCATATTCCTTCCCCTTAAGAAAAAACCCCTCTCACAATTCTTTCTTCATTCATGGTCCCTAACAGGATAATGCATCTCTTGACAATCTAAACATGGGAGTATACATTATAAAAGTTATTGCTTCAAAACCATGCTGATCCTCCCAGTTAGTTAACCTACACTTACATTAAAACTCATTAGTACCACAAATTATTACAGACTTATCTAATAACAATTGCTTTACTCAAACTGGCCAATTATAACAGAGAGGGAAAAATCATTTACATAACTAGGTCAACTTAGCAAAATGCCCAAATCTCATTATTACAGTAATCCATTTGGTACCACTAACATTGAACATTAATCCCAGAATATTGTAGCTGCCACTAAACCTTATGTACATGGTAAATACTGGCATTTTCTTTTTTTAGCACCACTTTTGTTTCACTTAATCTACACATTGTTCACTGGTATCACCTCCTTGCTTCTGGCACAACCTACAGTTTCCACCCAGAAATCCTCCAACCCCCTTTTTGGTCACAACATTCACTGTGTTTTTCTTGCTTGATTCACTTCACTGTCTCTATTTCCCTTGACACTGGATCAAGAGACCAGGACCCATGAATTTGACTGTAGTGTTCTTCCCACACTATACCATGTGGAAAATCTGGCTAATAACCCCTTTGTTCATCCACCACTCCAGCCAGGTGTATTCACTCAAATCATCTGGGAATTCAAGTTGGGAGGGTTTTTTTTTTTTTTTTTGAACCAGAGTATCAGTAGGAACAGTGACGAAGAAAAGAAGGAAAACCAAATCAAGGCTAGAAGTGCCACCGTATTCCTGTCAATGGAAACCAAATGAAAGAAAAGAATGGGCCAAATCTTCACTCTAACCCCCCCCCCCCCCCCCCCCCCCCTAGGGTGTCTCATTAATACATAGAATTTTTTTTTTTCGATTTTCTCTTGCTCGCGAATGCTGCCCCGATTTCAATAGGCATAGAGGTTCTAAAAATCGAAAAATGATGGGAATCGAACAGTATTTAGAGGTCACTCAAGTTTACCACTTTCGTGTAGCTATTTAGGAAAAAAAAGAAATTTCTATCATTCTCTTATTCTCTTTATTTCTGAACAAAAATGAAAATAAACGAAATGCACCTTTCATTAATTGAAATAAGCGCATATAAATGGATTGTTTTCATCATCAATCTGTCCTACACTACTTGATTTTACTCTTCAAGCTCTCCTTCGTCTTGACGGGGATCAACTTCTGGTGAGCCCGAGCCACCTTGAGGACGAATTGCTTCTGCTTCTCATCACACGTGATGGTGGAATTGAATCTTTTCATCAAAGCGATACCACGCTCGGCGGCGTCATTGACCACCTTCAGGGCTTTCACCCTCTTTTGCGCCGTGATCCAATCCTGGTCATTGATCCAATCCTCTGGATCTTTCATGAGGAAGGTGGGAGACTCAGATTCTGGAAGGATCGCGCGGAAGAAGACTTCTTTTGTTCTCCGGGTGACGAAGAGCTCGATAGATTGCTGTGGATTGAAGTTCTTCGGATCGATCCGCTTGAGTCCTTTCTTCGTGGCGGGGGATTGAAGTCGTTGGACCATCTTTAGCTTCGTGTCCTTTGGAATGCGGTCGTCAAAGAAACCAAGCCCCACGAGATCCTCTGAGGTACCACAGGTGCCTTTTCAAGGCCATGGATGCCGTGTGGCTGACTTCCTTGTCAGGGTAGGCCTCGAGCAGGCGAAGGAACTCTAGGTCGTTCAGTGGAGCTCGATTCGAGACCATTGCCTCATTCCACTGCTTCACGTACGCGAGGGAGATGAACAAAACAGCCGCCAAAGTCCTCCTTCTTCCTGGCTGTCAGGTCCAGTTGGTGACGGAACATGAAAATCTTGAGGGCATAGATGGCTTTGGCCATCCATCTGGCGTGGTGATAGGCCCCAGGCTGACGAAATCCCCCCTGGACCTGACCGCCAAGGAAGCGGTAGGAAAGGATGAGGAGTTCACGGTAGTCTTCTCGGGATGTGTGCCGTGGGAAAGCGTCTGCTGCAGGTATTTCTTCATGGAAGACGCTTGATTTGCCCAGTTGTCAGTTGTTGTGGGATTGCTTTCGTCACTGATGGACAAGAATGACCCTTTGTCAATGGAGGCCCACCGCTGTTGAAATCTTTTGAAGAGGAGAATGTCAGGGGAGAGGACGGCCCCAGACATCGCACGAAGACATCCTTGAGTAAGATCTCCAAGACGTGGTGATGGCAAGCCAACCACAACATGGATGGCCAAACTCCTGCTCAATGCGAACGCAAGCACCTTGGATCATCCCAGCGTTCACAGCTGTGGTGTCGAATCCCAGTCCAATGATTTGCTCCAAAATGCCAAAGCCTGGACTTCCTGGAGTACGGCTGCAGCCTGTTCTTTTCCAGTGCCATCCACCGCAACGGGTACACCAAGAAGCTCCTCGACTCCATCGCCCGTCACCACAACAGCAATCCGGTCAACCTCCTCCTTCTCCTTGGCGATATCTTCCACAGTTTCCCATCCCAGTGCAAGACTAAAGGACCAGAAAGCTTCGAACTTTCGGGTAAATCTTCTCCATCTCCTTTCGGATCTTGTTCCGTGTTCGATGAACAGTTGCTGGCGAGATTACCAGGTCATCCAGGTCATGACCCAAACTCTGAGCTGCTGCTGCAAAGGACGACGTTGCTTGTCTCACGGACATGTTGTCGTGATCCCAAGCAGCGATGAGATTCGGGTCCGTGAGGGCATTCATTCGCCTTTTCTTTTGAGTCTGGGCCTTGCTGGTGCTGGGCGCTTGGTACGTCTCGTCGTCATCATCCTCGTCTTCCGTGTTCATTTCAGTGCTGCTACCATCCACCTCCAAGATCGCTACCTCCATGAGCTGTGTCACCCCAGCATCCCATTTACTCTTCCTAGCCGTGGCTGCAAGATCCCTCTTCGCTACACAGCTTTCTTCTTCGCTGTCTTCTGTCCACCCCCGCAAGACTTGATGACATCCTGTCTTCCCTCTGTGAGGTGAGAAAATCCTTGTCCTCCTGAGGGACCTTGGAGGAGGATAGCGCGGAGGAGTGAGCCACGTCAAACATCTTCCAAATCCGACTTGAACATCCCCTCCTTGTACCGGTAACCCTCTTGCGGCTTTGTCCTATTCTTCTTGAGTGCGTCGTAGGTATCGATCAACTTCGCCAGCTTCTCCCCTGCGTACTTCTTGGTGGTAGTTGGTATGTTGGCCTTCTCCCAGATGGGCCAGATGGTTTCCACAACCAGGCGAATGCTCTCCGATTGGTCTTCCTTCCCTCTTGGTCTTGGTGGTGGTGGAAGTAAAGGAGCAGGCATTGCTCCTTCGATGGAAGTCGTGGACAAACAATCGCTGCAATTGGGGCCTTGTCCAGCAACCACAACTGGTTTCCTGCTCTAACCATCACCTGCGAAGAGAAGAAAATCTTGTATAAGTGAAACAGAAGTGGCGAACTTGAGTGACCCCTAAAAATCCTCCTACAGCTGTCAAATTTTGTGATAACAATCCTTTATAAAGGTGTAATACGGGCAAAGCGTCCCCGACCCGAAATCCTCCATTCGTATATTGAGACACCCCCCCCCCCCCCCCCCCCTGTTCTTTTTTCTTTTTTCAAATGACTGGAATGTCAATTAGTAGCAAGTCAGTAGCATGCATCATCCCATATCTTTCCCTCAGATGCTTACTCCCCTAGAACAATTAATTATTGACCCCTTCAGAACAAAAGGTTCACTAACTACCCCTCCCCTGGTTATACACCCTTAAAATAAAGCAGAAATCAATGAATAATCCATTCTTACATCCCTTTCGAGTGCCGAGTACATTGGGTATCCTCTCACAGGAAAGAAAACCCCAAATCTAGTTATCTTAGGGTGTATTTTATAACAGATTTACCCACAATACTTCACTTCAGTTTACTCTGTTGCCTCTGATTCTGTACTCAAGGTTCTGTGGTTATACATTTGGTAAGTCTGCAGGATTGCCCACAGGAGCGTGTGAATGGCCGGTTGAGCCCTGACTGGGTAAGTTAAGTTTCTCTGATCGTGAAGTCTTGGTCTCAGCTTGGAAATGACGATGATGGCTAGTCCAGGCACGAACCTTTGTCTATACTCATTAGTATCTCCTGACATGTGGTGAATCCTGAATGCACAGGCTAAAACTAACACAGCAAGACTGAGATGAGGGACTTGAGGTGGGCCGGGCATGGAATCGGTGAACCCAAGGAGACGAATTCTCCAGAGTACTCAATGCATCATTAGCTACATCTAGCGACTGTTGTACAAGTCTCAATGATTGCTGGGCCAATTTTAATCCATCCAATGGAGCATCATCTTCCAGTGTGTCCAGATATTCATGCGAATCTGTCACATTACCCTGGACCTCAGTTTCCCAGACTCATTTTCAGAACCAGCACCCCACAACTGATTTTCTTGAAAGGGGGGTATGGTTTGGGGACTCATGAGGCAAGACTCACTCATGGGAGTACTGGTGAAAATTGATTCTAATGACCCTACCAAAATCGGAGAATTCTCATAACCAAGTGAAGGTATATCATTACCTTCTGACTCCTGCATAGTTCGAAAAACTTGCTCCCCCACTGGAAATGCCCCGGCCTGAATCTCCTCAACGGGTGTCTGAAAATCTGTCTCCCCCGAATGCTGAGTAATTGGAGGCACATCTCCACAGTTTAGCTCCACTGGCGGACACCCTTCCATTCCAGCAGTTGTCTCAGCATACTCCCAATACTCTACCAAAGGGTCTCTCCAGGTAATACTTTGTCGCGCATTCAGGAGTGTATTCAACCGGTGATATTTCTCTGAAGAAGAGAGTTCCTCATCTGTATCCGAAGCACTGGTCCCAACACTGGAGTTCCCCATGAAAGCTACCCGGGATTCCACTTCAGGGGTACCAAAGCCCTCAAAGGAATATTCAGGGCCATCATCTAAAGTGGTGCCACCCCTATGCCAGGGAAAGGGTATGCGTGCGGCACTTGATGGTAAGTCCGGGATCCAGGTCTCAGGCATCTCAGGTACTTTCTGCAATTCCTGTTCCTCCTATGCTTCTGTAGATATTTTGGGGGTTCATGCCAGGCCTTCAAATGGGTATGATGAGCTTTTATAACTCGGGGGGTGCCCTCAACAGTTGATGTGGTCAATTCATAGGATACTCCATTACTGTGTACTTGACTAACCTTGTAAGGCCCAGTATACTTGGGGGAGAACTTCCGTGAGGTGCTCCGGTCACTGGTAATGATCTTCTTGACTACTTTCTGGCCAACCTGGAAGGGTGCAAACCGTGGATGGCCCTCCTTCCATATTTCTCGCAATTGAGGGGGAACAACTACAGTAGCAATATTCTGGTGACGTTGTTCCAAGAGACAGTCCGCAGGGGTGGTCTTTATTTCAGCATGGAAGGTATTGTTATAGGTAATCACAGCTGTTACCAGATTTGTATCCCATTCCACTCCTGTTTGTCCCAAGCTCCTCAAGAACTCTCCAATTGTTCTATTTACACGTTCAACAGCACCATTGCTAGCAGGCTTAAGTGGACTAGTATAAACATGCATAATCCCATAGCGATCAAGGAACTCTTGGAACTCCTCCGAACGGAATTCAGGTCCATTGTCTGTCAGGAGCCTCCGAGGAATTCTTAACAAGTTGGGGAATATATCATGCTCCATCAACTGGATAATGGTAGATGACCTTTTTGTTCTTAATGGGCGAGCCACAACCCACTTGCTAAAATGGTCAACCATCACCAGACAACCAAGGTACCCTAGCTGGGTGCGTGGGAAAACCACAATATCAGCAGCCACTAATTCAAAAGGATGTTCAGTTTTTATCTTCAAGGTTGGTGGGATGATAGGCTGACTAGCTACTTTATACAACTGACAGGTTTCACAGGTAATACAGATGTCACTAGCTACTTTATACAAATCCGGGTGCCACACAAACAGTCGCAACGCTTCCACCAACTTATTACGCCCAATATGTGCCATTTCCATGTGGAAACTGAGGGCCATATCCACGAGCAATGTGGAAGGTACTACACAGCTAATATACCCAGTCCTACTTTGATGTACTATCACCCCACTCCTTAACTGTAATTCCCGCCAGTTCCGCTTAAACGGCCTCAAGGCAGGTTTTCCCTCTGGTAGGGGCTTTGACTGGGCCAATAGCCCATGCACCTGTCGCAACAATCGGTTCCGTTTTTGCATTAGAATCACTGATTCTGAGTCAAGCAACTCTCGGTTCACTATCCACTTCTTGCCTTCCTCAAATACTGAACCCAACTCTGGCTCCTCTGCTTCGATGTCTGGTACCTCTTCCTCCATGCATGCTGCCTCCTCTAGCGCCTCTACTCCAAAACATTCCACTAACTCTGGGTCTCCATATGACCATGCAGCTACATCAAACTTCATTTCAATGTCAGCCATAATTAGATAGTTTGAACCTAACAAGAAACAGTACGGGAGACTATTCTCTGGGGCTACTGCAAAAGGTAGTTGGATCTTTTCATCTCTACCCTGAATAGTCAATTTTACTAGTCCTTGACAGGGTACCAATTTCACACCAATCCCAGTCAAGATTATCTGGCAAGGCTGTACTGATACTTCTTCCTCTTCTCTCGCTTTTAAACTCTTGACCACTGACTCGGATACTAAGCTAATCTCTGCTCCTGAATCCAACATAGCACAGTAATTGACTGCACCCAACTGTACCCAAGTCCAAGCAACGGGTCCTCCCTGGTGTCCACAAGTGACCCTTTCACCCCTGGCTTCCCGATCTGGATTCTGCAGTAACAAATTCCCTTCACACTGCTCTATATCACTTTTTCCCGCTACCTCCTGGCCAGTTTCCTGCTCCATAGTGTCCACCTGTTCCACCATCAACTCTGCTGGCTCAGCAAACCACTTGTGTGCTATCAGTGGATTGTAATGTACTCCAGATATACACTGCAAATGGACCCTTCTTTCTGGGGTATCAGGGACAGTTACATCCATAACGTACACAACTGGCTTTACACCATAGTGAACCCAAACCCTCAAGGAATAACAATGGCTTGCGGCTAACAGTACTTCTGGAGTTACCAACACTCCAGGTTGTCTCATCATCTTCAGGTCTTTTATGCGGCGGGCATTATTTGACAAGCGATACCTCTTGGGAAAGGTGATCAATTCATCCATCAGCTCTCTCCGTAATTCCAATGGGTGTTGTGGAGGATTCCAAGGTGGCCCATGCTCGTAATGATGATCCTGCAACACTTGTACTAGGCTAATAAACAACGAATCACCACCTCCATCAACTTTCATGAGTACTCGCAGTCCAGGTGGTAAGCGATTAGTGAGGGTTCTGTCGTCTCCAGTTGGTCACTCCCAGCAGGTGTATTCGTGACAATGCATCTGCAGCTCCATTCTCAGTCCCAGGGCGATACCGAATTTCAAACTCAAAGTCAGCGAGATCTTCATAAGTTCGGGCCAATCTACTATCAACAATCTTCATGTTGCTCAGGTATTCTAATGGTTGATGGTCTGTATACAGTACAAAAGGCACACCATATAGAAATGGGCGAAATGTCTTCACACCCCATCTTAGGGCTGCCAACTCCCGTTCTATAACTGAGTACATTCTCTGGGCCTTGGAAAAGGTCATTGATGCATAAGCAATCACCTTAAAATCACCATTCTGTTGTTGTCCCAAACAAGCACCAGCGCCAACCCCGGAAGCATCCACATACAGTTCCAATTTTTCAGCTTCAGGTCTGTAATCTGGATAGGACAGTTGCACTTCCTTAACCAAGGCCTCTTTCACTGTTGTAAAAGCCTTGTCCATCTCCAGTGTCCATTTCAATTTTTCTCTTGATCTACCTCCAGTTAAATGAGACAAAGAACTGTTATCACTGAACAATCTGGTACAAACTTTCTCTGGAAATTCACTAAACCCAGAAATTCCCTCATCTGTCGAACAGTTTCTGGTTTTGGGAACTCGTGCACTTTCTGCATATATTCAGGGGATTTCCGCAAACCTTCTCTCCCAACCAAGTGTCCCAAAAATGCAACCTCAGGTTGGAACCATTGACATTTCACAGGTTTGACCTTTATGCCAGACTTCTCCAGAGTATACAGGACTTTATCTACCAGTTGAAGATGTTCTTCGAACGACTCGCCCATTATTAGGATATCATCAATGTAGATGATAACTCTACTTCTTGGAAAACCATGTAACACTTCTTGTACCATCCGTTGGAAACTAGCAGGAGCATTCTTTAATCCAAAACTCAGTCGCTTAAACTGCCAATGCCCTCTGGTGGTTGAAAAAGCAGTGCTCTCTCTGGCTCTCTTCGGCAATTGGCATTTGATAATAACCTCGGACCATGTCTAGGGAAGTGAAGTAACAGGTTCCATGAAGACTAAAAACTGCATCCGTTAAGTTGGGCATTGGAAATCGGTCTGGTATGGTCACTTCATTCAATTTTCGATAGTCCACACACATTCTAATTGAGCCATCCTTCTTCCGGATAGGGACAACAGGTGAACTCCATGGGGAAATGCTAGGTTCTATGATATCAAGCAACAGTAATTCCTGGCACTGGGCTTCCACCGCTTCTGCGACTGGTTCTGGGAATCTACGGGGTCGTTGTCGGATAGGGGTATCGTTATACAACTCTATCCGGTGTGGTACACAATTCACAAAACCTACATCATCATCCCCTTGACTCAACACTTTCTCCCGGCGCGCCAACATTTGTAAGACCTTCTCCCTCTCTTCGAACTTCAACTCGGGTGACATGGTTATTTCAGTCCGTAGGCGTTCTTCGTCCAGCCTGGTTGTTCAGCTTGGGCTCCAGTCATGAACGCCTCAATTCTCTCACTTTCAGCTACTGTAAAGTCCAGTTCTTCTTCATAGACTATTGATCTTATAGTCCCTATCCGTCACCCGCCTTGATTCTCTGGGCTTCTGGGGTCAACTTCATTACCAACACTTCTGTCATCCCAGCCAATCCATCCACTAACCCAGGGTGACCATACACTTTCCCCTGGAGTCGGGGGTCTCCATCATCATCCTCAAAACAGTACTCCAGTCTTCCTTCACCTTCATTTACATTCAAGCCCATATGCCCATCTTTATAAGCTCGTGTTATCCTTTTTCTTTTCACATTAACTCAGAGACTGTTTTGAACAAGAAAATTAATTCCCAATACAACTGGGAACTTCAACCTTTTGACCACTGCAAACAGAACAGGCTCCATTTCCACTCCATGAATTGATAACCCCAGCATAATCACCCCCAGTGGTTTAACATGGTTGTTCACTCCAATCCCTCGAATCCTCAGGTTACAGCTCTGCATCTCTGGAGTTAACTCCAGTTCCTCTACCACTGAGTGATCCAGGATTCCAACTGTAGCTCTGGAATCGAGTACTGCCAAGTAGTTCTCCGAATGTTCAATCCGTATATCCACCTTCAGTAAAGATTGAGGTGCTAACTGTCCAGATATCTCATCCAACCCATCAGTGTCAAAGACATTACTATTTATCAAATACGTTTCGGGAGCATCAGCTTCGGGTTCATTATTCTGGTCAGGGGGTTGCTCCCTATCAGACTCTTCAGGAATATTTCCACTCTCATCCAGACCAAATGGACCTGGATACCCTAGGTTATTACTAGCAGGTTCGCAACTAACGGGGGACCTATCAGGACAATCAGTACCAGGATTCACAATCAATGATTCATTCCTACCACCAAAAAATGGGAAAAGCTCTGTTGCCTCATATCTCTGGGGGACAAAAGGAACTGCACTAGCATTCATTCTCATAGGCAAAACTGGGTTGACACACACTGGATCTCCACCCATCTGTACTTCCCCCATAAATTCTTGTTCTGGTATTGGGCCACTAGTTAGGGGCACTATTCATCCTGCTAGGAGCTCTGGGGGTTTCCCTCTGGCCTCAGAGCTCACTGGTTTAAAGGGCTCAGTTCTTGATTTGGCTCAGTCCCTCGTGGGCTGGTCTGGTTAGGCCCAGGAAATGGTTCCCTTGAGATGGTAGGACTCGATGCTCTTGAACTGGGCCTTCTCTGCCTTTATGATCGCTGGTTATGACCATACCCATTAGGTGGGTAAGGGCATCGTGACACCCAATGATCCCACTCACCACACCGCAAACAAACTCCTAAACGCTGACGACAATCCCGTTCCAGGTGACCTCTCCTTCCACAGTAATTACAGCTCACCCAGGGATGATCAGATGGTGGTGGTAGTGGAGGGGTGGTTAGATGGTTGGCTGGCCCTGAACCCTGCTGTAGGGTCCACAACTGAGGGTGAGACTGGTGATTTTGTTGGTTTGGGTTCCTTTGGGGCTGACCTTGTATTCTGGCCACCTGGTGGTGGTTGGGGTACCAAAGGAGACATTCCTATGTTCCAGGCCTCCTGCAGGCTGGGGAGAGGTCTAGATAAGGTTAAAGATTTCCCTGGAGGTCCTCTCTCACTAGCTGCCAATTCTCTCACTGCTGGCCAATTCAACTGGGTCCCAGCTCCACGCATCAGTTGTGCCGTGGCCAGGGCAACTTCAACCTTCATGGAAAATGCATCTGGAACAGTGCTAAGAAATTTTGAAATCAGTTCTTGGCAATTATCCACTTCTACTTCGGGCATTGCAGCCATCCACACAGTTTCTAATCTGGTTGCATACTGGTATAAGGTCTCACTGGGTCATAATTGAGCATTCGTAAATGCCTCTCACTTATCTCTTGTCACGGTAGAATGGAGTTCTCTGTAGTAAATCTGCAGTCTCTTCCTGACAACTCTGTATGGCATCCCTGGTCAGTCAATTAAATCAAAGCCCCCTCTCATCTGTCCCATAAGACACTCTCGCAATGCTGCTTTCCAGTAGTTGTGTCCTCCTGCTACTGTATTCTCAGCATAATCCTCAAACTCCTTCCTAAATTCTTCGAATGTTCTCCCATCTGATATATCAAATGGCAATGGTCGAGGAAAGCGGCGCCCATCTAGTTTCTCTAGAGCGTTAGCAAGGCGTTCCAGGAGCTTCTCTGTTGCCAGTGTTGGCAGTGGTTGGCTGGGTGGGTGGGGCCCCTTTCTTGCGGTAAATGTCCCTGGTTCATCCTCCCCATTTGTCTCCCCAAGCTCTCGGTGAAACTTCATAGGCGGTCTCTGGTTGGCTGTTGGCCTGGGCTTGC
Organism: Bathynomus jamesi; assembly: GCA_023014485.1. Taxonomy (NCBI): domain Eukaryota; kingdom Metazoa; phylum Arthropoda; class Malacostraca; order Isopoda; family Cirolanidae; genus Bathynomus; species Bathynomus jamesi. Next base: position 1,019,792 of record JAJOZX010000687.1, read on the forward strand.
TTTCTGAAGCCTGAGAAATAGGGGTTGATTTGGCCAACCTTTGGGCTCCTGGTAGTCAGTTCAGGTCTTCGGCTTCTGTCCCAGATGAATCACTTTCCTGTGAGGGACCCATCATTCTCTTTTCTCCCCAGTTCATAGCAGGGCCATTGGCTCCATCTTCTATTCGAAACCTGGGCTGTTCAGGGCTGCTCACTTGTTCTAACCAGGTGGCTACTGTCAATGCCACTCTTCTGAGAGCATACACATCCTGGTCAGAGGTTGTACCAGCAGTAGTAGACCTGTAATTCAAGAGTTGATCCTCAATATCTCTCAGTGGGGATTGGGTGGCGGATGCCACTGCCCCCCCACCAAGCTGTCCACTAACTTCTTCAGCAACATCCATACTCTGGGTCATCTCTGGATTAGACATTCTCCTCTGTTACCCTTTTAAACTTGACTATCTTCAACCAATCTCTCAACTAATCTAATCCCGCTGGGGATGCCAAAAAGTATGCTGCAGTGACGGTGTAGGCCGTAGTCCCCAAGTATCTGTTTTGTCGAACCACCCAGCACCCTTTCACTTTTCTGGGTTCGGAATAGTCAAGAGACTGGGCAAAGATGTAATCTCCTCTGGTATCTAGGAATGCCTCTCTGGTCAGTGGTTTATTTCCAGATTATTCAGGTCTGACTCGCACATTAACTGTAAAGGACTTCCCCTAGTGCAGGTGTCGCAATCTGACTCTCTACTGAGTAGGAGACCCAACCGCTCAGGGTCCAAGAAAGGGCTAGAATTCAAAGGTAGACCTAATAGAAGTAAACTACTCGTGTTTTTCTCTTTATTATATCTGAAATAAACAACTATTCAGTGTGACAGTATAAACATAACAAAAGGACTGGCAATGAATCGCACTTGGTAAAACACCTGGAACCCCAATAACCCTTAGTGAGATTCGGCAGAAAGGATAGAAAACAAGTGGGAGACAAGTACTGGAAATGACTTGCACAGAATGTTAACCCTTGTCCCAGCCTAGCTACCCTCCAAACTTGCCCCCCCCCCCCTTTTATGACCTGAGTTCCAATTCCTTTATTGGCTGGCTAGTTAGTGGGGTTAGGGCAGTGATGGCGAACCTATGACACGCGTGTCAGCAGTGACACGCCGCAGGGTTTCAGGTGACACGCGATCACGCGATGGATGTTGAAAATGTTTGGTATTCTGATGAAAAACTGCAATAAATCGTCTACGCCCTAGTACTTTCGATTAATAAGTCAGCTATCAATGATTTTGCAGTTAAATTTAAAATACATGTATGCAAGTGACACGCCAACATAAAAAGGTTCGCCATCACTGGGTTAGGGTCACAGGCCTGATTTCAGGGCAGATCCAGTGGCCAACAGTGGTTGACACAAACTGCGTAGCTCCCACTGGATGGGATCCACAATCCAAGCCTGATGAATCTGGACCACGCGAGTTGAATCCCAACTGGTTGCCTAGACAACACAAGATTATTAGTTACATGCACCAAGCACCATTAATCCCAATAATAACAACATAACAGTCAATTAACCACAAACATTAACCCTTTCGCTCACGAATTATGACATAGGGTAAAAAAGAAATTTGCCTTTATGTGTGGTTATATATAAAAAAAATCAATATGGTTTATTTTTCAGCTACTCAACTGTGTACCCAGTGAGTGAAAGGGTTAACTGGAATCATGACTTCATAATTGATCACTGGAAAACATAATTTACTCATGAAATCAAAGCACATAAATAATAAATAACCAACATAAAAAATAATAACTATAAACATTGACAATTATGGCAAACCTATCTCACATGAGTTAATCAACCTATAATCAGTGCCAAACAAGCATGGGCAAAAACCTAACTCTGGAATAATAGGACTGGTGACCTATAATAATGATAATTGGTTCTCTACCTAGTTACATGACAGGGTGGCAAACCTATCTATACTCAGTCACAGTTTCAACAACCTATTTATATGTCTACTTTTAATAATAATAATTAACCATGATAATGATGGTGAAATACAAATGACACCACCACAATAACTGGGGATAAAGATTATGAACAAATCTGTTATACTCTAGCCAAGGATTACAAAGACCTCATACCTTTAAAGGCTTTCCACACTTCCTTGGCTTCCAACAGGACACATCAATCTTACTGATCGTTTTATATTAATTAAACTCCTGCGGGAGAGAAAAACTTGTGAGAAGAACCAGATAGGACTTGAAAATTAGGGTGAGGTTTTTTTTTTTTTAAACTTCACCCCCCCCAAAGGGGAATTTGAAAATCAAGAGGGGGTTGTGAGAAATTTCACAACCCCCACAATGTTTAAGGTAGAATGAGTTCCCGGAAAATGTTTGACTCTTAAGACTGCCCTTTGACACTCAAAATTGTCAGACAACCACTGTGCTGTTAAACATATGAATGGAGTGTTGGCTGTAGTAGCAGTCCATATATCTGTTGTTAAGGAAATATATTTTGCAGATGATACTACATCTTTAACGTTAGTAAATAATTTATCATATACAGGGTGTACATAAAGTCAGGATCTATTTTTGTGAAGCCCTTGGAAATTATATGGAATTCAATCATAAAATGATAAAGTGGTAACATTTATTAAATAATTAAGAGTAGGATTGGACGTGATGCCCATCAGTATCCCTGCACAGCTCAAATCGTTCCACAGCATTTCTAAACACATTCTGGAGCATTTGCGGTGTTATGTTATCTGCAGCAGTTCGTATATGTGTATGTAAGTTTTCAAGACTCGTAATCTTCGTCTGATAGATGTGCGATTTGATAAAGCCCCATGCAAAGAAATCTAAAGGGGTTAAATCTGGTGATTTCGCTGGCCAAGGTCTGTTGCTTCCGCGTCCGATCCAGCGATTTGGAAAACGTCCATTTAGATAATCCTGAACAATTTTGGCATAGTGACAAGGAGCACCATCATGTTGATAGACGACAGTACTAACAATCCTATCCCCATCGTCTATCAACATGATGGTGCTCCTTGTCACTATGCCAAAATTGTTCAGGATTATCTAAATGGACATTTTCCAAATCGCTGGATTGGACGCGGAAGCAACAGACCTTGGCCAGCGAGATCACCAGATTTAACCCCTTTAGATTTCTTTGCATGGGGCTTTATCAAATCGCACATCTATCGGACGAAGATTACGAGTCTTGAAAACTTACGTACACGTATACAAACTGCTGCAGATAACATAACTCCGCAAATGCTCCAGAATGTGTTTAGAAATGTTGCGGAATGATTTGAGCTGTGCAGGGATACTGATGGGTGTCACGTCGAATCCTACTCTTAATTATTTAATAAATGTTACCACTTTATCATTTTATGATTGAATTCCATATAATTTCCAAGGGCTTCACAAAAATAGATCCTGACTTTATGTACACCCTGTATATATATAAGCACACCGGACAAAAAATTAGTCACCCCTCTCGGAATGTACCTAATAACGTGTGATGGCGCCTCTGGCCTTGATAACCGCACAAATCCGGCGATGCAGAGACTCTACGAGGTTGTGCATGTACTGAACATCGATTTGCTGCCACTCGTTCATCAGCCGGTCCCGAAGTTCCGCCAGAGTCCGTAGGTGTCTATTCCTGCGCTTCACTTTCTGTTTCCAGCCTGAACAACACCTTCGACGCATTCAGGATTAAAGGCTTCATTGGACCTGCGATGTACTCGTCGCCTCCCATCATTGGAGAACAAACAAAAAAACAGGACTCATCGGACCAAATTACATGTTTCCAATCTGCCGCAGTCCAGTTTTTGTGCCTCTGAGCCCATTTATAACGTGCCAATTTGTGACTTGCTGTTAACAGCGGCCTCTTCCATGGTACCCTGCTCCAGATGTCCATCGCATGCAGTTCTCGTCGCAATGTCTGTTTGGAAATTGGTCGCTGGAGAACCTCATTGGTTTCTTGGAGCAATTGTTCTCTGATTTGAAAACGATTTGCAGTTACTAGACGAGAAACATGGCGGCGGCCCCTATTGTCGAGAATTGTTTTCCGGCCACAGTTACGGCGTCGATTGTCAGTTGATTGCGAACTACACCACTCTTTGTAAACTCGCTGGACAGTACGCGTTGACACACCAACAAATTGGGCTACTTCAGACATTTTGTGTCCGTGGGCTCTGCCAAACACGATGGCTCCTTTTTGCCACTGAGTAACGTCTGCCTCACGACCCATTTTGCAGACTATATCCAACACACACTTTGTTCTTCACCACCTCACGAAACAGATCTGATCCTGTGTGCTACGTCACTGCTACTTGTCACTTACCAATGCTACATCAGCGCCCTCTGTGTGACCTTGAACTTCCTACTATCGGTGCTATTAGGGGTGACTAATTTTTTGTCCGGTGTGCTTATATATATATATATATATATATATATATATATATGCAAATAACTGCAATGACCGCGCAGTATATAAATGAATAGAAACGACATAAGTATTAAGGAACGTTTCTGCACACGAGGAGGAGAGATAACGAAATAATGAAAAATGAGGCGAACCGCCTGGGAATCGAACCCAGGGCCTTCCAATTGCCGGTCGGACGCTCTACCATTATGCTACGGACCTCACTCAATCACAAATCGAAATTCTCCCAAATAGGGCAGAAACCAATGCCCTCAGAGAGCACCCTCGCAAATCGTGAATATGCGCAAATAACTGCAATGACCGCGCAGTATATAAATGAATAGAAACGACATAAGTATTAAGGAACGTTTCTGCACACGAGGAGGAGAGATAACGAAATAATGAAAAATGAGGCGAACCGCCTGGGAATCGAACCCAGGGCCTTCCAATTGCCGGTCGGACGCTCTACCATTATGCTACGGACCTCACTCAATCACAAATCGAAATTCTCCCAAATAGGGCAGAAACCAATGCCCTCAGAGAGCACCCTCGCAAATCGTGAATATGCGCAAATAACTGCAATGACCGCACAGTATATAAATGAATAGAAACGACATAAGTATTAAGGAACGTTTCTGCACACGAGGAGGAGAGATAACGAAATAATGAAAAATGAGGCGAACCGCCTGGGAATCGAACCCAGGGCCTTCCAATTGCCGGTCGGACGCTCTACCATTATGCTACGGACCTCACTCAATCACAAATCGAAATTCTCCCAAATAGGGCAGAAACCAATGCCCTCAGAGAGCACCCTCGCAAATCGTGAATATGCGCAAATAACTGCAATGACCGCGCAGTATATAAATGAATAGAAACGACATAAGTATTAAGGAACGTTTCTGCACACGAGGAGGAGAGATAACGAAATAATGAAAAATGAGGCGAACCGCCTGGGAATCGAACCCAGGGCCTTCCAATTGCCGGTCGGACGCTCTACCATTATGCTACGGACCTCACTCAATCACAAATCGAAATTCTCCCAAATAGGGCAGAAACCAATGCCCTCAGAGAGCACCCTCGCAAATCGTGAATATGCGCAAATAACTGCAATGACCGCGCAGTATATAAATTTCGTTATCTCTCCTCCTCGTGTGCAGAAACGTTCCTTAATACTTATGTCGTTTCTATTCATTTATATACTGCGCGGTCATTGCAGTTATTTGCGCATATTCACGATTTGCGAGGGTGCTCTCTGAGGGCATTGGTTTCTGCCCTATTTGGGAGAATTTCGATTTGTGATTGAGTGAGGTCCGTAGCATAATGGTAGAGCGTCCGACCGGCAATTGGAAGGCCCTGGGTTCGATTCCCAGGCGGTTCGCCTCATTTTTCATTATTTCGTTATCTCTCCTCCTCGTGTGCAGAAACGTTCCTTAATACTTATGTCGTTTCTATTCATTTATATACTGCGCGGTCATTGCAGTTATTTGCGCATATTCACGATTTGCGAGGGTGCTCTCTGAGGGCATTGGTTTCTGCCCTATTTGGGAGAATTTCGATTTGTGATTGAGTGAGGTCCGTAGCATAATGGTAGAGCGTCCGACCGGCAATTGGAAGGCCCTGGGTTCGATTCCCAGGCGGTTCGCCTCATTTTTCATTATTTCGTTATCTCTCCTCCTCGTGTGCAGAAACGTTCCTTAATACTTATGTCGTTTCTATTCATTTATATACTGCGCGGTCATTGCAGTTATTTGCGCATATTCACGATTTGCGAGGGTGCTCTCTGAGGGCATTGGTTTCTGCCCTATTTGGGAGAATTTCGATTTGTGATTGAGTGAGGTCCGTAGCATAATGGTAGAGCGTCCGACCGGCAATTGGAAGGCCCTGGGTTCGATTCCCAGGCGGTTCGCCTCATTTTAATTATTTCGTTATCTCTCCTCCTCGTGTGCAGAAACGTTCCTTAATACTTATGTCGTTTCTATTCATTTATATACTGCGCGGTCATTGCAGTTATTTGCGCATATTCACGATTTGCGAGGGTGCTCTCTGAGGGCATTGGTTTCTGCCCTATTTGGGAGAATTTCGATTTGTGATTGAGTGAGGTCCGTAGCATAATGGTAGAGCGTCCGACCGGCAATTGGAAGGCCCTGGGTTCGATTCCCAGGCGGTTCGCCTCATTTTTCATTATTTCGTTATCTCTCCTCCTCGTGTGCAGAAACGTTCCTTAATACTTATGTCGTTTCTATTCATATATATATATATATATATATATATATATATTAGAGTGTCCCAATTTTTTTTCTTCCTGAAGTTTGTCATGCACACCCCCCTAATTTCTTCCACTCGTGAAAACATGCCAGCAAGATGAATTTCATTCGTGTGCTTTAATTTTAAGGGTCCCCTCACACCATGTGTTACTATTGCTGAACGGCTACTCTCTACCTTATACTAATTGTAGCATATTTCTTTTCAGGTTATGGATACAAGAAAGCAGGAGACTGTGTGGTTGGTGGGGGTGTTGCGAAATGAACCCCTGGAAATGCTGTGTCAACTCCCGACAGTGGGAGATGTTCTTCGACGTCTGTTCTTCACTCGGAAGAAAAAAACGTCCACGGCGGAAGCTGCCACTGTGGTAGCTGATGAGGTTATGGCGGTGTGGGCTCGGGCATCTATTCCGACCTCCCACAAGCCCAAGTGCGTCGAGAGGATCAAGGCCCTCTCCACGGACTACGAGAAGGTTGCCAGAAACCGAAACCGTGGAGGAGAGAAGCAACTGGAGCGGGAAAAGGGATTCCAAGCCAACCTGAATACACTGTTCGAAACAGCTCATGCCAACGCCATGAAACTCATCAAAGTCCCCGAAGATCGAGACTTTCTGAATGACCAGCGAACCGTGCGGAAGATGTACATCGGAGAGGAGGACCTGGAGGTTGCTCGCAGGGCAGCGGAGCGGGAGAAACGCCGAGCAGCTGAAGAGAAGAGGAAGAAGAAAAGCCGCGAAGAGATGGACTCACTGCAAGCAAAAGGAACAGTGAAAAGTGGGTCTTCTTCTTCTTCGGAGTCCATGGCCGAAGCATCCAATGATGATGTCCAATATTCCTCTCCTGGTCCTTCGGCTCCTCGATCCGCTCCCACGGACGGCCAAGTGTCGGCAAGGAGGATCATCCAATATCCCAATTTTGCTGCAGCCCTGGATCGAACTGGAACCTCAGTACGACAAGCGATGCACATTGTGGCTCCAGCACTCGCTGCCGCGGGAGTTGAGTTATCCTCGGTCACCTTGTCCAAATCAAGTCTTCACCGTTCACGGCAGAAGTCCAGGAAGAACTTGGCAGCCGGAATCAAGACCGAGTTCAATCCTGATACGCCGCTTGTCGTCCACTTTGATGGCAAACTCCTCCCTGATTCGGATGGAGGGAAATCGGATCGCATACCAGTGCTGGTCAGCGGGAAGAATCTTGAGAAGTTGTTGGCGATCCCAAAAATCCCTGACAGCACGGGACAGCGGATGGCTGGAGCTGTTCTGAAGGTGCTGGACGATTGGCCGCAAGTTCAACCATGGATTGCCGGTCTCTGCTTCAAATCCCAATGGGAGTTCATCGACCAGAAGCAGGCTTCTCCGTTCAACGGCGATGGCCCAAGTGACATCCTTTCGGAATGGGTGGCGTTGAAAAAAGAGCAGATTGTCCACTTCATTGAAGACCAGCTTGAAGTTGGCCACCCAAGAGACGATTACCGGGAGTTCCTGATCCTCGCTCTGGTCTTCCTCAATGGTCATGGCAAACGAGATCTCTGGTACAATCGTCCTGGAGCATACCACCGGGCCAGGTGGATGGCCAAAGGCATTTACTGTCTTAAGATGTTCATCTTCCGAAGCCAATTCCACCTGACCGCTCACGAGGTCCGGTCACTACGCGGGATAAACGTCTTTGCCGTCACCATCTACCTCCAGAGGTGGTTCGAGGCTCCATTGACGGCGGACGCGCCCGTCAATGACCTGGAGCTGTAGGGGGACCTAGAGCGGTACAAGGCAGTGGATCATGATGTAGGTACCGCCGCATTGACGAAATTCCGGAGCCACCTCTGGTACCTAAGCGAAGATTTAGCCGGACTCGCTATGTTCTCCTCCAAAACCACTGATGCAGAGAAGACGGCCATGCTCCAAAACCTGCACAAGAAGACCGAAAACCCAAAAGATCTGCGTCGGCTGGAGGGAAAGAGTGTCTTGACCATGAGACGGTCGGATTTGAGCACCTTGGTCACGAAAAGGACTCAAAACCTTTTTCATTGCCTGAAGCTGCCAGTTCCAAAAACCCCCAAAGATCTCGAAGGATGTGCACCATCGTTGAAGTCTGTGAACGACGCGGCAGAACGGGCGGTGAAACTGGCGGAAGATTTCAACTAGGGCCTGACAAAAAATGAGGAGGAATGGCAGCTCGTGTACCAAGTCGTCGAATACCACCGCAAGCAGCTCCCCTCAGCAGACAAAAAGATCCTCTGTCCCCCGAAATGAAATGTGCCATTAGGAAGAATTTCCACTTCCTTTAATTTAGTCATTAGAAAGAATTTACATTTCATTCTTCCATTCTAGAATGATTAATGCTGAGCATTTACGTTTGTTCATATAGGGTCGAATAAACAAGGTCAATGAGGGGACTCTTCCCCTCCTAATAGGCCAATGAAATTTCGCCCATTTTTTCCTTTCTTCAAGTGTAATTAATTAAAGGGGTGTGCGATTTGACTCTTGCAAATTTTTATTTTCACATGTGAGGCTGGGACACCCTAATATATATATATATATATATATATATATATATATAGTAGCACCTCGTAATAACGGCACCTCGCTTAATGGCGTTTCGCTATAACGGCGCTTTTAAATTATATTCATGTTCCATATGTGCACTCGCTGTTTTGGTGGGTTTTCGGCAACACGCGCTCAACAGCTGAGTCCGAGAAGTACGCCAAGTGCCATTTTCTTTTCAGAGTGTCAGTCTGTTTACAGCATTCGTGCATTTAGCATCTCTGGCAATTTTCCAAACTTTATAAAGTTGTTACGTATTGTGTACTGTATACATAATATTTTTGTGTTAACCACAATGGCATCTACATCTAGTGCTTGTGATAAGAAGAAAAGTCGTAAATGTCTTATTTTAAATGCCAAATTAGAAATGATTAAACTAAGTGAGCAAGGCATGTCTATGACTGAGATAGGCCGTAAGCTAGGGTTGGCTCGCTAAACAGTTAGTACCATTGTGAACGATAAAGAGAAATTTCTAAAGGAAATTAAAAGTGCTACACCTGTGAACACTAAAATGATTAGGAAGCGTGATAGCCTTATTGCGGAAATGGAAAAACTTTTAGTGGTCTGGATTGAAGATCAAACCAGCCATAATGTTCCTTTAAGCCAACTCATCATCCAGAGCAAGGCCCTAAGTTTGTTTAACTCCATGAAAACTGATAGAGGGGAGGAAGCTGCTGAGGAGAATTTCAAAGCTAGTCAAGGCTGGTTCTTTAGATTTAAAGAACGAAGCAATCTTCATAACATCAGAGTCCAGGGTGAAGCTGCTACTGCTGACAAGGAAGCTGCAGAAAGTTTTCCACTGTTGTTGGCCAACATCATCGAAGAAGGTGGGTACACTAAGCAGCAAATTTTTAACGTTGATGTAACGGCTCTATATTGGAAAAAGATGCCATCTAGGACCTACATAGCTAAACAGGAGAAGGCAATGCCTGGCTTTAAAGCTGCAAAGGACAGGCTGACTCTCTTGTTAGGGGCTAATGCAGCAGGTGATCTGAAGTTAAAGCCTATGCTGATTTATAATGCTGAGAATCCTAGGGCTCTGAAGAAGTACGCAAAGGCTAGCCTCCCTCTGTATTATAAATCAAATTCAAAAGCTTGGATGACTGGTGAACTTTTTTCAACCTGGTTTACAGAATATTTTAAGCCTACAGTTCAGAATTATTGCAAGGAAAATAAACTCCCTTTTAAAATTTTGCTGCTTTTAGATAACGCCCCTGGCCATCCTAACTCTCTAGTTGGGATGTACAAAGAAATAAATGTATGCTTCCTACCTCCAAATACGACTTCATTGCTGCAGCCAATGGACCAAGCTTTAATTTGTACTTTTAAAACCTATTACACAAGGAGAACTTTTGAAATGACCATTAAATATTTGGACAGTGACATGGAGCCTGAAAGAACAAAACAAAATAAATTAACAACATTTTGGAATGGCTTTACGATCCTAGACAGCATCAAAAACATTCATGATGGGCTGAAGTTAAAGAAAAAACACTGAGGTGTTTGGAGGAAGCTCATTCCTTCACTTATGGATGACTTCGGAGGCTTTGATGATCCAGTGGAGGAAGTGACTGCAAGTGTTGTTCAGATGGCTAGGGAATTGGAATTGGAAGTTGAGCCTGAGGATGTCATAGAATTGCTTCAGTCACATGATGAGCCCCTAACAGATGAGGATCTTCTTCTGATTGAAAAGCAGAGAAGACTGCAACGTGAAGAGTGCCATCCTGATGGCAGTCCAGCTATTCCAAGAGATATGACGATTGTGGAATTGGAAGATGCCATTAAGTTTATCGAAAATGGGATTGCAGCCTTTGAAAGAATAGACCCTAATTTCGAAAGATTGTCTAAAGTTAATGTTATCCTTGCAAATGGTATTGCTTGTTATAAAGAAATTTTAAGAGAGAAGAGACGGCACTCGATGAGACAGAGTTCTTTGCTATCGTACTTCAAGAAAGTACTGTTGCAACCTTCCACAGAAACAGAAAGCCTGCCATCAACTTCAATTGAAACACCTTCTTCATCAAAGTCACCATCTCCAAAACGAATAAGATTCGTTGAAGAGTCAGATGATGAAAATGTGCCATCTCCTTCATCATCCATGCAATAAATATATTTATTTTTAAATTTATATTTGTCTGTCACTATAAGTAAAGAAATATATATTTTAAGGTAAGCAATGTATTTATTTTGCCTTTGTATCATTGTTTTATAGGTCTAGCGCTATTGCGCACTTAATATATAATAGTAGTAATATGTCACTTTGTCGCTATATGCATTCACAAGGAAAAAAGGCCGTAATTCACTTAACGGCGATATTCGCTTAACGGCGGGGGTCCAGTCCCTAACCCGCCATTATTGCGAGGTGCTACTGTATATATAATGATGTATAAATTATATTAAATGAAAAAACACAAATGAAAACACAAAATATAATACAATAATGCAATAATATTGTTTTATTAATTTTTCTAAATACATAAATTTGAGAAAAATATGAAGGCACAACTGTTCACAAGCTATTTCCAATAAGGACTGACACTACGGTAGGGATGGACACAACGGACACTTGCGCATCACATGTTCCGTTGGGCGCTCATTGAGTGCTCATTATGAGGGTTTGCACTTGTTATGTGGAGTATTATGGTCAATGGGAGGCTTCTCATTAAGAGAAAATTTGTTATTAAGGTTACTTGTTAAGAGAGGTACCACTGTACTTGGTAGGCAAAAAATGCTATTCAGGCCGAATATTTGGTATTCGCTAAACTGCTATTCGGTGCACCACTAGATCATCATACCACATTCAAATGTGTAGAACAATAATGAAAATTCCCCCCCTTTATTTTTATTTTGCTCCCCCCCCCTGACAGTGAAATCCCCTCCCCAAAAAATTTCATTTATTAAACTTCCATTAATTGTTAAAAGATACAAACAATAAAAATCGTGGGTGTCAAGTCGCAAGATATTTTAAAAATTATTGAAAAAATATGTACAGTGTGAACTTTTGACATTTTTACCTCTGCAGACTAAAATAGAGAACTACAAATGATATATTCACATGGATGAAAAGAAATATTTGGAGAAAAAGTGCCAAAAAAATTGCATTTTTTGAGGAAAAATGATGAAATATGGATTTTTTGATACATTATTGACCCTGCATGCAGCTCTCTGCAAATGTTTTAATCTGCTTCAGAGGTAAAAAATGCATCATAAACAGTTTTTAAATTGTCTTTCTATCATGTCCAGAATGTGAGATAGGTCACTGGGTTTAAATTTTGGTCACACACACACACACACACACACACACACACACACACACACACACACACACACACACACACACATGATTTGTATAAATTGGCTAGTAGCAGTCACAGTTTTGTAAGCAACCACCCAAAATCAGTTTTAAAGTTTAATCCTGGACAAAAGACAACTATCTAGACCCCTCAATTTTGATCTTGGCATTTTTTATTTTTTCATTCCACCCTAAATTAGAAATGGTGTTCTGTCATTCTGTTGTAAATTCTTTTATCACTTCTACTTGTTACTACTGTTATTGAGAACAGTACCAAGTGATGTTTACAGTAATTCTGTAGAGCTTGTGTCATTATACAGTGAGCTGGTTAACATTCAAGCAAAGTCGGTAGTCAAGCGTCTTGGTGGTGGAGTGAAAAGCTCGACCTTCGTCAGAATGAAGAATTCGGGCGGAAGCTAACCAAAGTAGTAGCATTTAATTTGAATTTTTGTTAGTTACTGATAAGTATAGGAGGAGATTGCAGACACCAGTCAACCAGGGAAGTACTCTCGGGTGGATGTTAGGCAGGAGTCAGGGAGTGCTGGAACTCCTGTTTCTCCTGTCACTGTCCTCCTTAGCTGATCTTTTTCCATATCTCATCTACCCTGTAAGCAGTCCAGCATGCTCTCAAACACATATTTCTCCCTCTATTCCTCACTAAACATACATGCATCTTACACACTACACAACCTTTTCCAAATTTATATTAAAAAAAAAAAAGGCATCATTGAGCCTTGGAGACCTTGTTTTTGGTTTTCTCCATCTTCTGTGGAGGGGTCACTTTTGCGGGTGCTTGGCCTTAGCCAAAAAAAAAAAAGTAATGCTGCATAATACTTAAAGTACCTTAGCTGATTAAAATATAGTACTTCTTGAGAATTGTTTTTGTTTCATTTGGTATAATATATTTTACACCAAGTACTACATTTAATGCTTCTATATATATGTATATAGTAGTAGTAATAATAATAATAATAATAATAATAATATATATGCAGTAGTCCCTCTATAATCATCATTAATTGGTTCCATGAACAGATGATGATTAATGAGTCATTGAAATACATGTAATAATGATGATTTGTTCTAAAACCCCTGCTGTACTGTACTTACCAAATTATGAAGTGGCTGGCTGCACATGGAGGGGGGTTGGTGGGGCTTGGTGATGGAGTTTTATTGCTTGGTAGGTGAATCACCCTCCATCAGCAGATCAGGGAAATCTCTTTTGCAGCGATAATGCAGAGTTGGTTGTCTTGTAGCCTTCTTTTTCTCTGCTAAGATTTCCTTGTAACAATGAAAGGATCGATTGGCTTCTCGAATGACTTTGGAGGATCTTTCTGCATTGGGGCCATTTTCTAAAACATCCTTCATCTCCCAGTGCCAGAAGAAATCCTTCAAATTTCCTGTTGTCAATGTCTTGACAATTTCTTCTTCCTCTTCATTTGACTCCTCTGATATCCTGTACTCTTGAAGTTGCAATAGTTCTTCAGTGTTGAGTTCTTCACTATGAGATTCCAAGAGCTCTTTGACATCATCCATTTCCAACTCGAAGCCCATTTGTTGACCCAGCTCAATAATTTTGTCTTGAATTTGTGTTGGAGTCTCTTCTTCAATTCCAGGCAAGTCAGCAACATATTGAGGCCATAAATTTCTCCACACAGCATTCAAACCATAAGTGTTGACTTCATTTCATGCTGTAGAGATGTTATCAATGGCATGTTTCACATTTAGCCTTTCCAGAACTCTTTCAAGGTAAGCATGCCTTCTCCATCTGTGGTTTCTAGACACTGGTTGAATGTTATCTTGTGGTAGTATTGCTTGAAGTTGGCAATAACAATGTGGTCCATGGGCTGCAGCATAGATGTGTATAGTGGCAAGAAAAGAACTTTTACCATGCCATAAGACAAGTCCTGAAGTTGGTTGGATGACCAGGAGTATTGTCCAGAATAAGAAGGGCCTTTTCTGAAAGATTATTATGCTTGAGGTATGCTTTGATTGCAGGGCAGAAGTGATCACAAAACCACTCACTGAAAATTGCCTTTGTAACCCAAGCTTTTTTATTTGACTTCCGTGCAACTGGCAGTCTGGATTTTACAAAACCTTTCAGAGCTCTGGGGTTCTCTGAATGATAAACCAGCAATGGTTTCAATTTGAAGTCTCCTGTAGCATTGGCCCCAAGAAGGAGGGTCAACCTGTCTTTGGCTGGTTTATGTCTAGGCATCTTTTTCTCTTGTGTTGTGAAAGTACAGTTGGGCATTTTTTTTTTTTTAAACAAATGAGTCTCATCTGCATTAAATGTTTGCTTTGGATTATAACCCCATTCCAAAATTTGCAAATCAAAGTCACTTGCATATTGTTCAGCAGCATCTTTGTCAGCACTTGCTGCTTCACCATGCTGAACAGCGGAATGAACACCAGTCCTTATCTGGAGTTTCTCAAACCAGCCCTTACTCGCACGAAATTCCACTTTACACTCACCAACCTTTTCTTTAAGGTTATAAAAAATCTTTTTGGCTTTTTTCTCTAATGAACATAGAACTGTAGCAGCCAACTGAAGTTGACAGTCGATTGCAAGCAACCTATGCAATATTGCAATGTACTGTCAACATTAGCAAGCTCATCAAACCAAACTTGACAAAGTTGATGTCACATCGCAAGAATTCACTCGAGGCATGAGGACACGCTTTGCCTGTCGCCCCTCAATTTTGTTACAAGGACCTCAAGACAAGCATGCCTCCACTTTCAACTCCCTTGACTCACTCTCTGCATTCCAAACTCAGTGATCCATGCATTACCAGCATGTAGACATCATTCTTGCAGGCCCCCATTGGGCCCGGCATCACTTGCCTAACTTTATATAAAGCTTATCATTGCCGCACGTTATTAAATGTCATATTGTAAGCATTAATTCAAGTGTACACATTACAGTATTTCCAATGTAAACAATCAACAATTCTGTTGCATTCATAAATCATTTGAATCAATTTATTTTGTGTTAAATAAAGGAAGAAAACTCAATCTATCAATCAACCTAATTAATAACATTACTTTGATCTGAAAGATCTGGTGACCTCAGCCAAGCATCCATTAATAACAATCACTTATAGCTAACTGTAATTAGCATCATTCCTTATAGTGTCGATTTACACATCAAACATTGGCTACATACCTCGCCATTAAATATATCATTATAAATTAGCACTCTAGAACTAATGTTTTGACACTGTCTGCTGATCACTTATCCACAATAACAATAATTTTTTCATCTTAATCGTAATTTCATCTCTAGAACGCATCATTTTAATAGAACCAGGCACTGCTAATTTTGCAATATATCTGTAATTTTTTTTTTTATTGGCTACAATTGATCACACAGTAGTTGGTGGTACACCATATTCCCTGCCAATGTCTGCAGCACATTTTCCTATTTTCAAAATCACCTATAATTTTTAGTTTAATCTCCAATGTGGTTACATTTCTAGGCCTTTTACCTTTACCACCATTTTGTACATTCTTAGGAGCAGCCATTTTCATTTAATTTTACTAAAGTGAATTAAAAAAGCAAATATTTTAAAGTAAATTATGTAGTAAAACTGTGTAACATCCATCTCCACTGAGTGCTCAACAAAGACTGATGCCCCATGGGCAGATGACAATTAATAGAGGGAGGATGATTAATGAAATAATGGTGTTAAATAGGGAATGATGATAGATTGAAATGATGATTATAGAGCGACTACTGTATAATAATAATAATTACAAAAGTGCGAATTTCAGTGCTATCTCAGTGCATGGGACAGGTTGGTTGCACATCATTAATGACACTATGAACCAGGATAAGTATATAGGGGTACTGAGAGATCGTTTACTGCATCAAACAAAAGATTGGTATGGAAATGAAACATGGATATTCCAGCAAGATTCAGCTCCATGTCATACTGCAAAAAAAGTTAAGATGTGGTGTTCACAAAATGGCGTCAGATTGCTCCCATGGCCTGGTAATTCACCAGAAAATGAATCCTGTTGAGACTTTATGGGATGAATTGAAGGATGAGATTCATCAAACACCAATTACTACTAAAGTGCAGCTCATTGAATGACTCATACACATCTGGTTTCACTTGGCTAAAATCAAAACTTTATGCCAGACTTTGATTCTTGGTATGCCAAAATGTGTGCAGGCACTATTATCAGCTAAGGGGGGCCAAACTAAATACTAATATGATATATCTCCATTAAGACATCAAAATAAATGTGTATTTAAATTGCCCTCAAACACAAAAAAATGAAATTTTAGAAAAATCCATAATAATTTCAGTACTGTATATATACAGTAGCCGTCATATGTTGTGGTGGGTCACGCAAACCTGCTATGACATTTGACGTTTCCATTCATACCCTTCCCAGCCAGCCCATATGGGTGGAATTATAAATATGGCTAATCTAGCATCTTGCCTGGTCCTGTAGCAACACCTCGAAGCTCAGACTGTCATTCCATATTCATCCAGGTGTGAGGGGGGAGAGTTGTTTAGTGGCCAATATTCTGGTGCTTTTGTCTAAATTCAAGCATATTTTTCAGGTTGTTGTGATTGCTCAGTGTGACATGGCACCTAAGTGCATTATACTAAGATACTATCAGCCGTTATACACCCTGCATAAGGTTGGTTTTGGTGCAAAAGCTATTGTGGAAACGACGGGAGTTGCTCAAAGAACTGTTGAATGGTGGCTTCAGCACTGCAGGGGGGGGCAGTTGGTGATAAGATACCCACACATTTACCAAAGTCTGGATGGCCACATAAATGTAGTTAAAAGACTTTGAATGTTAATAAAAGACAGCTGAATGCCTCACCTACAAAAACAGCACGTAAAATAAAGGAAACATCCTGCATTACTGGGTAACATGTCCATAAGAACTGTGCAGCGTTATTTGCTATGAGATCTCGATCTGCCAATGAGGAAGGCAGCAAAAAAACCTCTCTCGACTGCCTGCCACAAAGTGAAACAAATTAGTTTTGCTAAGGAAATTAAAGACTGGCCTTTGGAGAAAGTGTGGTGCATTTTGTGGTCAGATGAAAGTGTGTGTACAGTATTGGGTACTAAATGAGGGAAGGTGAGATAGCCCCAGAAATTGGACAGGTTTGACCCATGGTACACCATGAAGACTGTAAAGCACCCTGATTCAGTTATGCTGTGGGGTTGTTTTTCTTATTATGGAGTGGGTAATTTAATTTTCTTAAAGAAAGGTGTTACCATGAACAGTGAATTCAGTGATTTAGTACCTTGATTTATTGTATGACAATCTGGAGGAATGTTTTGACAAGTGTAATGCAGACACATTCATGCAGGATGGTGCTCCCTGCCACACAGGTAAACAAATGAAATAGTGGTTTGATTTGTGTGCTCTGGATTACTTTAAAGACTGGCCTAGTAATAGCCCAGATCTTAATCCTATTGAAAATTTTTGGTCAATAATGAAAAAACTACTCCAGGATGTTGACACTAGCTCAGTTCCTAAGTTGAAAGCAGCCTTAGTGAAAGTGTGGGAGGAGATACCTGCAGAACATTTGCAGAAACTTGGAGACTCATTTGCCTCATAGGCTACATGAGGTTATTAAGAATAAAGGAAATACCACAGAGTAGTAAAAGGTATGTTTTATGAGGTTATTTGATGTTTTTATGTTGCACCACTGTTACCAGGGATGGTGTATGACTGGTAATGTAAAATTTCATGACAGGTTTGTGTAACCTGCCACAACATTTGACGGCTACTGTATAGCCAAGGCATCACATATTTTAACTAGCTCCATCCTTCTGCCAATGCATACAGACACAGTAGTAGTTAGATTTATAAAACCTAAATTTCATTTATGTAATGCCAGTATGATGTAGTTTCATTATATCAAATTTAAAAATAAGAAATTCCTTTCACTTAGCTTTTTTACCATATTTTCAATTTCTTTCCAGTACTTTGTAAGACCTTTTAAGGAAACAAGATCAACTTGGATGTGGCTGAATATATTAAGTAAAGAACTGAAATGGTTAGGAAAGCAGAATGAAGCTCAGAAGTTATTTAGTTTGATTGCAGTTAATTTGGCAGGGACCATTATTCTTCTTATTTGGTGTCGACTAACTTCTAGTCTAGGTAAGCCAATTAAACCATGAGTTAAATAACCTGCTTAATAAAGATTCTAAAAATTAGAATTCCTTTATCAGATACATTGGACCATGATTTAAAACGTGGAATTTCAGTGTTACTCTCCAACATTTGGACATGGACTTAATGAAGAATGATAATATTTTATAACAAGTCTATTTATTTTTAACTAAAAGACATGACAATACCAAGTTTTTATTTTGACTACAAAATATAGAATCAAATGCTGATCAAATGAAGATACCAGTAGTCAGTTCAAAAATTATGTAAGAAATGTAACGTGGGTATAGCTAGGCATAAGCCAAAAAGTTTGTGCTTACACATTTCCTTTCAATCTTTCAAATGTTCTGTGATGATTCCTCATTTCATGAAGGTCAAGCTTGTTGCTCCTCCTCTTGAGTTGGCCTGGTGAAGTAGAGTTGGTTTCTTGTACAGTGGGCCCTCATTGTTCATGATTAATTGGGACTGAGAAAAATGTCACGAATTACAAAATCACGAACAAGATCCATTTTCAATGTAAAATAGCTAATTGGTTCCAACAAATTTTGTAAAACACTGCACAGAATATACTAAAGCAATATAGTCTGGTTGCATCGGGTGGGAACCCTGCATTGTTTGTTATAAAGCAAATCTTGACATATTTCGAAAGCTTATACCACCCCATTCAAGAACCCATCGGGTGTACACCTGATCACCACTTGGCTTTTTCAATATGGCCACCATTTTCCAAGATGGCTGGCAAAACTGAAAAATCTCATATCCTGGTCAATACTTGATGGATTTTGATGATCTTGGTGTCATTTCTAGGAGTTTTTAGGATGATAAGTCAATCTGGAGGGGTTGCAGATATTTGGGTCATTTTGACCCACATTCATCAATACTCAAGGTCATTGGAGGTCAAATGCCCCCCGAAATAAGGAATATCCCATATCCTGGGCAGTCATGGAGATATTTTGGTGATCTTACTGTCATTTTTATGGTTTTGGGCAAGACTGAGTAGTTCTATAGGCACATGATAACAGTAGGATATCATTTTGCAACTCCATGGGTCAAGTCCAATGCTGGGCAACCGCACACCAAATGGGAGGTTCGCACCCGCACTTCCGCACCCGCACTTTAGCCTCTTCTGCCCCCACACTTCCGCACACCTCTAAGTTTTCGCACTTCCGCACAACCGCACCCGCACCCTATTTACATATATAAAGTTTTATCGCAAGGAAATATATAAGTTTCCATTAATATATTAATACTTTTATAAACTTTTATTTAATATTTAATTGTGAAAATAAAGTTTTAATACAATAAAGTCATTTTTTTGTTGTGAGAGGTCAGAAAATAGTTGATAAAATTCTAAAGTTCAAGTGTGCGGACCAATCCCCACACCTTCCGCACCCGCACCTTTTTACCGAGGTGACCGCACACCGCACCTCCGCACACCATTTCGCACTTCCACACAGTGCGAATGTGCGGAAGGTGTGCGGAACTTGCCCAGCACTGGTCAAGTCAAGGTCATTTGAGGTTAAAGTTTGGCCTTCAAATGTGATAATGCCACAGTTGACATCCTAAAAACCCCTGGAAGTGACACCAAGATCATCAAAATCCATCAAGTATTGACCAGGACCAGGATATGGGATTTTTCAATTTTGCCGGCCATATTGAAAAAGCCAAGCGGGGGTCAGGTGTACACCTGATGGATTCTTGAATGGGGTGGTATAAGCTTTCAAAATATGTAAAAATTTGCTTTATAGCAAACAATGCAGGGTTCCAGTAAAATCAGGGTCTGTGCTACTGGACTAATACATATTATTAAACAATGATTCGCATCAAACACTAATAAAAACTAATAACGTTACTGTAATATTACAAACAATGATATTTTACATAAATAAAACTTTTTACTGTACGTAATATAAAGCAATGTTATTACATAAGCAATTCTGTAAAGCAATAATATTTTATAAACAACTAAATAACACATAGTACACTGGCATTGAAGAGCACAAAATGACAACCTCACTCAGTGAAAGACACAGTGTGACTGAGCCTGCATGGGCAGCGTTGTAGATGCCACATGACAAAAGCATGAATTTGAGGAGTCAGTCATGAATATACCAAAACATGGTAGTAAAATGGGTCATCACAAATTTGCAAAATCGCGAACAGAGAGCTTCACAAACAACAAGGGTCCACTGTGCTCTCCACCCGACATAGCCAGGTATGCCCAGCTCATCAAGGATTGAACTCTAAGCCAGGCATCTAATCTTCTTTTGAAGATGTCCACCACAACACCACTCGTGTTCCTTAGTTCTTTGGGCAGCTGATTAAACAGTCTTGGTCCTCTCTCAACAAAACTATTTTCCTTCAGGGTTGAGGATGTTCCATGTCTAGCCTTTAATTTGGGAACATGACACAGTTATCCTTTTCTACTTTCCACTGTTGTTTGGGGGGGTTATAGGGTTTAGAGTAAGATTAGGGTCTAGTTTCTGCATTATTTTCCCAAGTGTGAATAATGGTGTATCTCTCTCTTCTTGGGAGTTCCAGGGCAAGTGGCCCAATGATTTTTCAAATTTGAGGGATCAACTCTTCAATGTTTATGAAAATTGGTATATAGGGTAGTTTTGGCTAGAGAAAATGAAATTCCAAATCTTAGGCTGATCCATCCAATAGTTTTTGAGGTATCAATGGGTCAGGTCAAATTCAGGTCACCTCAAGACCTTCCTTTTTTTAAGGTCAAATATCTTAACTATTTTTTAGAATATTAACAGGTATTACAGGCAAATTATGACCATTTTATTAGTATGTTTTCTTCAAAGTAACCTAGAAAATGAATAATTTTTCATCAAAATACAGGCTGTACATAAAGTCAGGATCTATTTTTGTGAAGCACTTGGAAATTATATGGAATTCAATCATAAAATGATAAAGTGGTAACATTTATTAAATAATTAAGAGTAGGATTGGACGTGACACCCATCAGTATCCCTGCACAGCTCAAATCATTCCGCAGCATTTCTAAACACATTCTGGAGCATTTGCGGGATTATGTTATCTGCAGCAGTTCGTATACGTGTACATAAGTTTTCAAGACTTGTAATCCTCGTCTGATAGACGTGCGATTTGATAAAGCCCCATGCAAAGAAATCTAAAGGGGTTAAATCTGGTGATCTCGCTGGCCAAGGTCTGTTGCTTCCGCGTCCGATCCAGCGATTTGGAAAACGTCCATTTCGATAATCCTGAACAATTTGGCATAGTGACAAGGAGCACCATCATGTTGATAGACGACGGTACTAACAATCCTATCCCCATTGTCTATCAACATGATGGTGCTTATCACTATGCCAAAATTGTTCAGGATTATCTAAATGGACGTTTTCCAAATCGTTGGATCGGATGCGGAAGCAACAGACCTTGGCCAGCGAGATCACCAGATTTAACCCCTTTAGATTTCTTTGCATGGGGCTTTATCAAATCGCATGTCTATCAGACGAAGATTACGAGTCTTGAAAACTTACGTATACAAACTGCTGCAGATAACATAACCCCGCAAATGCTCCAGAATGTGTTTAGAAATGCTGTGGAACGATTTGAGCTGTGCAGGGATACTGATGGGCGTCACGTTGAATCCTACTCTTAATTATTTAATAAATGTTACCACTTTATCATTTTATGATTGAATTCCATATAATTTCCAAGTGCTTCACAAAAATAGATCCTGACTTTATGTACACCCTGTACTAGGGTGTGACCATTGCCCTCCAAAAATCAAAAAATGGTCCTACAATGCTGTTCAAAGTTTTAGTGTTGTGTATTTATCTAGGAAACACCCCTGTAAATTTTCTTGGAGATCGGTGCATGTTTGAGCTAGCACCATCATACCAGCAAGTATTGCTATTTCAGCTTATGAACTTCATAAATAAGTGTGAAAATAGCACATTTTATCAGATTTTCATTTCCGGGTCTGGAATGCTGACCCACAAATTTTCCACGTATTATTTTATTGCATTTAATTTTAATGATGCTCTTTTCTTTTCCCTTGACAGTGATTTGATGTTGTGAATAGAGAATTTAATCATGGATACACGGCAAGATGATGAGTATGTCAGAATGTTATTGGGCACCGTACCCTGAGAAGAAGAAAAGGAAATAAAGGGCTGCAAACTGCCAACTAATAGGCAGGTCTTACTATGTCTGTTAGCAAACCTTCGGGATATGCATTGGGACCAGGCTTTATCTGCCACCATTGACAATGTGCTTTTGCATTACCAGAAGGCGAATGTCCCGATCATTACAGGCAGGAACAATATTGGCCGAGTGATTAAAACTTACTATGACAAAGACTACATGATGCTTATGAAAAAGATGCCATCGAACAAGATGCCATCGATACTGACATACTCTTTATGAAAAGCATGCTAAGTGACAGAGTAGCTACCTACTCTGGGATAAACAAAGTACTCACAGAAAAGGTTCAGAAGCGACAGAAAAGGCAGATGTGAGAAGAGAAGCAACAAGAGAGAGAGCAATGTGATCATGCTGAGAATGTACAGGCTGATATTGATTCACCTATTAGATTAGCTCTGATGAGGACGATGACATTGATGAGGCCAGCACTGCTGAACCAAAGAGAAAACATCGGAGAACAGTGAAAGAGGGAGTTTCAATTTTTGTGCCCCATGATATTCTGAAGTCGGCAGAACTTGTTTCATGCAGTGTTCGAAACAACATCTCGCCGACCCAGCTGAGTGCAATTGTTGGCCCCACTGGCTTTGTTCTCGTCCCAAGTACAAGAAAGGACAAAAGAGGAGATGAGGAAGGCCCTTCTTTGCCATGAAGGCACTGAAGTTACTAAGAGAGTGGGGCTCAATCATGGGGGCTATGGAAAGCCATATCTTCCCCCTGTCCCAGAAAGTGGCACTGCCCTGGTGGACCTAATTGGGCCTGACTCAAGCCGGTTCTTCACCATTTTAGGCATGCCCTATCAGTTTCTCCACAGTCTAGCCAGTGAATGGGCAGATCATGACGACTACCTGAACATGAAACGGGTTGTGGACAAGCTTCAGGTCGTCAATGTGTCTGCAGAGCGTGGTGTAAAATTTTGCCATGACTTTCTTAATGTTGCCAGGGATGAGGAGCGCTTTCAAGAAGTCCTTCAAGTAGTTGAAAATGACAGACTCCGCGTTCCTAATCAGCGCAAATGATTATCTATTTCCGAACAGAAATCATGGTTTCTTGCTCTAGAGAAATAATACCTAGTGAATATATGATAAAACCCCTTAATGTACCATGAGAGAATAAGAATGATTAACTTTTTTGTGTTAGTGATAACAGCTTTTAATTAAGACAGGCAAATGATTTGTGTTAATATCCCTTATGATGGTTGTGTAATCTCATATATAGGCGCATATGCCGTATAAGCAAAATCGCTATTTTTCAAATTGCTGGTGCTCACTCGAATATGCATGAATCTTCAAAAAATTGCAGGTGGGTATTTTTTATGTCAATATGCACCACCAAAATTTTGAACAGCATTGTAGGACAAAGTTGGGGCAACTGTCACACCCTACCCTGTACATAACTAAAAGTATTTAAGTCAAGTATTGGGTCATTCCGGCTCAATTGGTACAGGGGTGGTCGGGTGACCATCTCCGATTTTCTTCAAATTTTCAGGGTTGATTCATACACCATTCAATAGCTTAAATCTAAAATTTTAGCTTCCTCAGTCAGAAACTTTTAATTTTATGGTCGCTTAAATGGCCCCCACCTTCGACAAAAAATGCCCATGTTGGGCTTGATCAGCCAATGCCTTCATTTTGAGAGGCCTTGAAAAGTGTCTTCTAATAGGAGTAGAAGCTTCAAATTTGCCATGCCAATACAACTTCTGGTGGGCTTTTCAATTTTGCAAGCAAAAAGGCTGTAGAACAAATAGTTTCTAAGTTACAAGGGCTTAAATATGGCTCCATTTTGAAGCTTGCATCAATTCCTCCCACTTTTATGACTACCATTTTCAAAAGTTTTAGTTCTACATCAATCACAGCTGTTTTAATACTCCTAATAGTCTCTATGGGTTGTAAATTTATGAGTGAAATAAAAAAATAACCAAAAAAGGATTTATTTCTATTTTTAAAAATTTCCAAAAGTTGATATTTTCACAAAATTTGCAAAATTAACATCAACTTTGGGGCTTAATATAAAGGTGTCCGAAATTAGTCAGGGAGTTGATACTTCTAGTAAAGAAAGATACATATGTGTAAAAAAACATATATTAAGGAATAGATCTCAACTCAACTCCTTCATATAGTTTTGGTGATTCAAAGAAAAGTGCTTTTTGTGAAAAATCTCAAATTTTTGCAAAATTTGTAAATTTTTAAATTTCTATTTATGACATTGAATTGTAATTTTACTTCCATTTTATTACTTATTAAGTTGATTTACAATTGTAATAATATGTAAATAAGTCTAAAACATACAAGAAATTTAATATGTCTGTCAAAACAACCAGCGACTCGAAGGGCTCTGGGTAGCTCATTTCGCTTTGTATATTCTTATAAATGTAAAACATGATGGTTAATCATTAATGTCCAGGCCTATTTTATAGATCATGATCTTTTATTTTCAGAAAATTTAACTAGAGCAATTAACTTAATTTTACTGCCTGTAATAATGGCTTATTCTAATCAAGAATCAAAGTGCAGCTTTGGTATGTACTTGGATGATCCATGTCATGAACACAGACTCACCAGGAAGGTGGGTATGTATACCTTACATGAGCTGACAGATGAAACAAGGAAACTGCTATTGTGGAGAACAAAAGCAACTGTAATCAACCCAAATAGTGCTACTGTATGCTACCACCATGAAAAAATGTTTGGAATGCATTACCAACAAATGCAACGTAGCTGCCAAGATCCATGGAGAAATCATCGAAAGAAGATAACAAGTAAGTAAATATAGGTACTAATATATTTATATTTCATAAAGAAGTTTATATTGTAAATTGTAACCTAAATTAGCTATTTAATTTTAATAGGGTAGGCTATATACTGTGCTACTGAATGCATATGTTTTGAATATTTTATACGAATAGCCTATAACCAAATGTTGAGGTTTTAAAATTATTTTCCAATGTGTTTAGAGTTTACATTACCCTACTTTATTTGCAGAATCACTACAAATTATTGACAAAGACATAGCAACTAGACTGAATCTGATACCAGGACAGAAACTTTGCTCAACATGCTTCTCTAGAGCCAAGACGATTGAAGATGAAAAAGACTCAGGTAGTGATGAATATGTTCCAGAAGAAATAGTTAAGGAGACATTTGACGAAACGTTAGGTTCACTAGAATGCTCACCCATTAAGTATGTAAGAGCAAGAGATCGAAAGTTTTACGCAAAAGGAAACTAAAGCAAATTGAAACATCAACAAAATCAAAGCTGTCAAAAGTACTTCATATGAAGCCTAGCATTTTGGATGAGGAAGCGGAGAAACCTATAGAGAGTGAGGAAGAAAAGTGTTATCAGCATATGATAGAGGAACTGAAAGAAAAGTGTAAAACTAGTACCAGACAAGAAAAGATACAAATTCTAACACTCCTTCCAATTGGTAAAACCTGGTCCAGAGAAAGAATTATGAAAGAATTTGAAGTGTCAGCCAGAATGGTTAATGCTGTGAGGGCCTTAAAGAGAAAAGAAGGTATCCTTCCTATAATGAGAAATAAAAAGAGTAGCAAGGGTATAAGCGATGAAATAAAGGAAAGAGTGATAGAATTTTTCCAAAACAATGAATATACTAGAGAATGCCCTGGTAAAAAAGACTACAAATCAATAAAAACACCACAAGGGAAGGTTCACAAGCAGAAAATACTGTTGTTGACAAATATCAGAGAATTATATACGCTTTACAAAAATAAATATCCAAATGACAAAATCTCCAAATCAAAGTTTTTTGAACTGAGACCAAAATGGTGTATGGGTGTGGGGAGTAAAGGATCACACAATGTATGCATTTGTGAAATACACCAGAACTTTAAACTTTTATGTGAATCACTCCCCGTCAAAGTAGAATTAAGAGAGTTACTAGGGAAAATAGTCTGCAACACTGAAACCAGAAACTGCATGATTAATAACTGCAAAACATGTCCTGGTTTAAATGAATTACGGGATTGGCTTCTTACCATTTTTGAAAACAATGATTATGACATGGATGATGAGGTTTCCTTTAAGCAGTGGCTTCATACAGACCATACCCAACTGGTCACAATGACAAAAAGTGTTTCGAATGTAGTAGAAGACATATGTGAAAGTGCAAAAAAGTTGAAAGTACACCATTTCATAGCAAAAGCCCAATCAAAATATTTGTCCGACTGTAAAGAAAACCTCAATGATTCTACAGCATTAGTGCTTGTTGACTTCTCTGAAAACTATAGTTTTATAATTCAGGATGCCGTACAAGGGCATCACTGGGACAATACCCAGGCTACCTTGCATCCGGTAGTCTGCTATCAAAAAGTTGATGGTGAACTAAAAGTTACAAATTTTTGTGTAATATCAGATTCACTTACACACAACACAACTGCAGTTCATTCTTTTTTATGTGAAGCCTTGAAATTACTTAAAAGTCAGAATCCTAAACTAAAACATATTTGTTACTTTAGCGATGGCGCAGCAAGTCAATATAAAAACTATAAAAACATCATTAATTCAGTGTTACATGAAAAAGATTTCCAACTAACATGTGAATGGAACTTTTTTGCCACCTCTCACGGAAAGAGCCCCTGTGATGGTGTTGGTGGCACCGTCAAAAGGTTAGTTGCCCGGGCAAGTCTACAAGCAACAAGTAAAGGTCACATCACCAATCCAAAAGAGATGTTCGATTGGTGCAAATCTAATATTAATGGTATACAATTTCTGTACATTGATTCAGCTAAAATTGAGGAAAATGCTAATTTATTTGAGTTAGAAAAAAGGTATTCCTTAATTAAGACAATCCCAGGAACCCGTTCATATCACTGCTTTAGACCTTCATCAACAGGCATTAAACTGTACAAAATTTCTAGTGATGAAAATTTCTTTAACGTACAACTTTCCTTCCTCAATGCTACACAAGAAAATGTGGCTTACCAATATAAACCTGGTACATATGTGGCCTGTTTCTATGAAGGTGACTGGTTTGTTGGAAACATAGTTGAAGTGTGTGATACTGAGAAGGATCTATTAGTAAATTTCATGAAAAAGAATCCTTTTAAATGGCCTGAACAAGAGGACGTTTGCTGGATTCCATTCCAACATGTTTTGTGTTCAATTGAACCACCTACAGTTGCTGGGAAAATGGGGAGACAGTACAAGTTATCAAATGATTGTTTATCTAAAATTGAGGAGTATTTTAAAAAAAGCCTAAGTAACTACAGACCTGTATCAAGCTGAATAATAAATTGCCAATTTATGGCTGTGAGGCCATGGAGTGTTGAAGACAATCAGACTTAAAGCCTGAGTACAATAATAAATTCCTGAGTCAGTGTCTAAACATAAGAGTTATTAGCTATATATAAGTTTACATACGAATTTACATAAAACAACACATATTAAAAAAAGAATATGAACTTATAGCCAATAATTCACATGCTTAAAAACTCAGGAATTCATTATTGTATATAGCTAAGTACTGTACACTTGTATTAAGGGAAGTAATACAACAAAGCTACTTAAATTTAAGGTTTTGTACTGAAAATGCAGATAGCAGCTTTGGGGATTAAAGATTTAGACTACAAAAGGCTGATGGCCTTATTGGTCTGTAACATAGAAGATGAAGAGTGTATGATGCACAAATGTAAAAAATGCCCCTGTGAGGGAGGTGTTAAACGATATTTAGAAACTTCAGATTTTATGTTTAATGCAGAAGAAATAACTTATAAACAGTGGGAGAGTGTGGGCAGCTGCATGATTAAAGACAAAGTTGAATCTCCACAAGATTTTGTGGAATCATTGAGTAAAAATATTACAAAACTAACTAGGTATCATTTCACAAACAAAAGCCAATCCAATTACTTTAAAGAGCTAAAAGAAAATGAAGGTGTTCTTGTAGGGGACTTCACAGAAAACTTTTCTTTTATTGCTCAGGTTGCGGCACAAGGGTTTCACTGGGAAGCTTCCCAGTGTACTGTGCATCCAGTGGCGGCCACTCATTATGTGCTTACGTGCTACAGCACATCAGTTTTTAAAATACGTAAATAGCTAAATAATAAATCAATAAAATTACTTATAATATCTTCTGTAATTTCCAATTTGATCTAAATTGTTTTCCGATTTACGAAAAAATGAATTAACTCTGCATTCCCTGCATTTATATTTTCATACTTATGTGCTGTCATCAGTATAGCACCCAAATCGAGTGAAATCAGACAAAGTGCATGCGCAGACGTGTCTTTAGGTCCAGTTTCGGATAAGGCGTGAATGTGCTACCAGTCGCTGCAGCACTTGTCAATGTGATGGACGCTCAATTGATTGCATTTGATTTTTAAACTTTTTATGCATGTGTATGTGTATGTGTATGTGTGTGTTTTTGTTTACTCAAGTGTTGTATATAAATTATTAATTTTTATCCAAATATGAATTCAGTGGACAATTTATTAAAAGTACCTTTTTCATCTAGAACATTAAATGAAAAATCTCAAATAAAACAGTTAGGTAGGCCAACTCCCGATTTAAATTTAAGTCAGAAAGCTAAGGGAAGCAACAATTGAGAATATTTAAGACAATTTCACAGAAAGATTTATGATGATTATAGTTGGATTTGTGGTTGTGATGTTCGGGATGCTCTTTTCTGCTTTCCATGCCTTCTTTTTGGTAACAGTGATTCTTTCAGTAACACGGGAGTGAAAGATCTTGGCCATCTTAAAGCACTGATTAGAAAGCATAATGAAAACAAGAAACATATAAACAATGTGTTGGATCTTAGTGTTCTCGGTAGTGTGAATATTGCAACACAGTTAAGTTGGGCCTACCATGACATCGCATGAATTTCATTTTTCGTAAATAAGTAAGTACTATATCTATCTATCTATCGTTAGTTGCACAGAACATTTACTATAATTCACGATGAATTAGTTCTATTTTATAATTTATCAGTTGTTTATATATATATATATATACAGTGGAACCTTGACATGAATTTAATTCGTTCCGAGACCCTGTTCGCACCTCGAATTGGTCGTAAATCAAATCCATTTTTTCCATTGAAATTAATGTAAATTTAATTAATCTGTTCCAGCGCCCCAGATAATTGTACTTTTAATGCTTTGTAAGAGTTTATAAAGAGAAAATATAAGAGAAAAAAATTATACTAAATTTAATAAGCTGTATAATTTTACTGTACCTTTGTGGAGGATAATCGCTGGCATGAGTGGATGGTGATGAGGAAAGGAAGGGGGAGGGAAGTTACTGTTTGGAAGGAGAGTCCCCTTCCATAAGAACACTGGGCACCTCTCCTTCAGGGGTTTTGTCTCTTTTCTGTCTCTTTAATTCAATGGTTATTTTAAGTTTTCTTTTTTCACTGCCACTATCACTCTTCACTTTCTTGGGAGCCATAATGAAGGGCTTATTAAAGCAATAAACGAAAAATCACGGAGCAAATATGCGAGAGAGAAAGCAATAAACGAAAAATCACGGAGCAAATATGCGAGAGATAAAGCAATAAATGAAAAATCACAGAGCAAATATGCGAGAGATCCACTCGCAATCGCAATCGAAGCGCCCGGCATATGTTCGTATGTCGATTTGGTCGTAAATAGAGGCGTTCGTAAGTCGAGGTTCCACTGTATATATATATATATATATATATATATATATATATATATATATATATAATATTTAGGAGAAATCCAATGACAAGGAGAAATGTAAATGCCATGAAAAGTCTTCTTTATTGCGCAACGTTTCGAGCAATACGCTCATCTTCAGGCTGTTTAATAACAATGTGAAATTAAAATCAATATTGAATGAAAAACAAAACAGAAAATTTCTATAACCTATTCGTAAAGACAAATTTTAAAAGACTGAGAAAAGAGGGTTAAATTCTAAGTTATACAGATTTACATATAAAAATTAAGAAGTTATTTTTAAATACATGTAGTAAATGTGAAATTAATACACTGGAAAAATTACCAATAGTACACTGGAACAATGGAGCTATCTACCTTACACTGCAGTATCCGAGGCTGACTAATTTGAGCAGAGGCAAAGAACGGGAAACACGAAGGATGGCGAGGGCGATTGGGGAAGGAGGGATTATAAGGAATTGGGGAAGGAGGAGGGATCATAGCAAATTGAGAGGGACGGCCGATGAGTCAACATTCAGACTAGGGGACAATGCTTTAATGAAAAGGGATTCTAAAATTCTTAGTGAGTTGGGACAAGTATTACAACCAAGAATTTTAAAATTGTCTAAAGTGACATCAATTTTGCATTTAATGCTGTGTTCACAAATACTCGAGGCTTCCTTAGTTTTTAAAATTTTACCTGTTCGGCCACTTATTCCCATATGCGAATAAAATCTAGCCCTGAGAGAGCGAACAGTGCTGCCGATGTAATTCCCAAGGAGACACCTGGGGCAGGTAAATAAATATACAACACCGCTACGCAACGAGTCAGGGGTTCGATCCTTCGCTGAGAAAAAGCTACCTAAAGACGTTTTATTAATAAATATGATGCGGAAATCAGTATGATAAAAAAATTTCCTTAACAATTTTGTAAATTTAAGCTTAAATTCCTTATTCAAAGGACCCATTTCAGGTACCAAGAAATATTTTATATCCTTCGGCACTGTAATACATGGAAGTTGAGGGCTATAAACATTATTTAAGAAGGATCTAATTAGTTTGTCTACATATTGAACAGGAAAACTATTATTAGTAAAGTATGATCTTAGATTATTAAATTCATCATTAAGTAAGGTAAAATTAGAGGTCAAATTATATCCTCTGAACAGGAGAGTTTTAATACAAGACATCTTATAGTTGAAATCAGTAAAACTAAAAAAATTCATGCCCAAACCAGTGAAAGTGGGTTTCCTGTAAACTGATGTAGTAATAGAATCACCGTTTTTCGAAATTAAAAGATCTAAGAAGGGGAGGGAGCCATTTTGCTCAGTTTCCATTGTATACGTTATATTGGGGTGCAAAGAATTTAGGAAGTTAAAGAATTGTTGCGCTTGTACCGCATTATCAAAGACTGCTATCGAATCATCAACGAAGCGTCGATAGAAAATTGGCTTGAGATGAGTGGGAGATTGTCTAAAAATTACACTTTCTAAATGAGTCATAAAAAAGTCAGCTGCTAACAGTCCGACTGGTGATCCCATCCCTACCCCATCAATTTGTTGGTAAACCTTATTGTTGAAAGTGAAATAGCATTGTTTGAAGACCAATTCTAAAAGTTCCTTCAAATGAGACAATGAAAAACCATGAAAATTATCAACTGAGCTAAAAACCCTATCTAAAATAATGGCAATAGTTTCAGATACAGGTACATTTGTGAAAAGTGACTTTACATCAAAACTGACAAAAAACTTTTTTGAATCGAAGTTTTTACCCAGGAGGTCTTTTTGGAATTCAAACGAGTTATTTATAGTGTAAGCATTTTTCGCAAAGGGGGACAGGAGACGAACAACAAATTTTGCCAATTGAAAGGTGGGTAAGTTATACGAAGCTAAAATAGGACGGAGAGGTGTTCCAGCTTTATGGATTTTAGGCAGACAGTATAATTGAGCAAGATTAGCACCAGATGCGAACAACTGAGAGTAAGTATAATTTTTTATTATCTTTAAGGACTTTAGTCGTGACAGAAATCTATTAACCTGGTCTTCTAACCTTACAATGACTTTATTTACAGGTTCTAGAATTTGTTTGAATTTAGTAAGATCACTTAGGATTTCATTAGTTTTGTTTATGTAGTCCGATTTATTCAAAATAACCACTCCATTACCCTTGTCTGGTCTAGTCACAACAATCTCCTGGTTCTTTGCCAAATTCTTAATACACTGCAAATCACTCTTCCTAAATATGAAAGATTGAAATTTAAGATTTCTAAGTTTAAGAAAAAATTCTTGAGTTAAATTTGAGAACTGACATTTGAAATTATTGAAATCCCCCACATGGGGAACATTTTTCAAGCCATTGAAAATTTTTTCAAAGTAAAGAAAAAACGAAGGCTTATATATTTGAAACAACGGAAGCTTAAATTGCAAACCAAGTGACAGTAAAAACTTTTCCCGAGGGGAGAGTGTGTAACTAGAAAGATTCGAAATTACCTTCTCTGAATTGAAAAAATTTGGTGAATTCATTCCCAATCCCAATCGTCCCTGGAATATTTATTAAATAATGAAATTAATTATAAAATCAAAATATCAGATTCGCATAACAAGTCTCTTGGGCATTATATAACTACTCTTAAAAATACCTTGTCGTTGTTGGACTATTTATTAATAATTTCTCTTGTACAACGTGAACTAGAAAAATTTCACTCTACCATCTTGGAAACACATGAACGTAAGTTAAAGGCTTTGGGAATGAATTCACCAAATTTTTTCAATTCAGAGAAGGTAATTTCGAATCTTTCTAGTTACACACTCTCCCCTCGGGAAAAGTTTTTACTGTCACTTGGTTTGCAATTTAAGCTTCCGTTGTTTCAAATATATAAGCCTTCGTTTTTTCTTTACTTTGAAAAATTTTTCAATGGCTTGAAAAATGTTCCCCATGTGGGGGATTTCAATAATTTCAAATGTCAGTTCTCAAATTTAACTCAAGAATTTTTTCTTAAACTTAGAAATCTTAAATTTCAATCTTTCATATTTAGGAAGAGTGATTTGCAGTGTATTAAGAATT
Organism: Bathynomus jamesi; assembly: GCA_023014485.1. Taxonomy (NCBI): domain Eukaryota; kingdom Metazoa; phylum Arthropoda; class Malacostraca; order Isopoda; family Cirolanidae; genus Bathynomus; species Bathynomus jamesi. Next base: position 1,053,316 of record JAJOZX010000687.1, read on the forward strand.
TGGCAAAGAACCAGGAGATTGTTGTGACTAGACCAGACAAGGGTAACGGAGTGGTTATTTTGAATAAATCGGACTACATAAACAAAACTAATGAAATCCTAAGTGATCTTACTAAATTCAAACAAATTCTAGAACCTGTAAATAAAGTCATTGTAAGGTTAGAAGACCAGGTTAATAGATTTCTGTCACGACTAAAGTCCTTAAAGATAATAAAAAATGATACTTACTCTCAGTTGTTCGCATCTGGTGCTAATCTTGCTCAATTATACTGTCTGCCTAAAATCCATAAAGCTGGAACACCTCTCCATCCTATTTTAGCTTCGTATAACTTACCCACCTTTCAATTGGCAAAATTTGTTGTTCGTCTCCTGTCCCCCTTTGCGAAAAATGCTTACACTATAAATAACTCGTTTGAATTCCAAAAAGACCTCCTGGGTAAAAACTTCGATTCAAAAAAGTTTTTTGTCAGTTTTGATGTAAAGTCACTTTTCACAAATGTACCTGTATCTGAAACTATTGCCATTATTTTAGATAGGGTTTTTAGCTCAGTTGATAATTTTCATGGTTTTTCATTGTCTCATTTGAAGGAACTTTTAGAATTGGTCTTCAAACAATGCTATTTCACTTTCAACAATAAGGTTTACCAACAAATTGATGGGGTAGGGATGGGATCACCAGTCGGACCGTTAGCAGCTGACTTTTTTATGACTCATTTAGAAAGTGTAATTTTTAGACAATCTCCCACTCATCTCAAGCCAATTTTCTATCGACGCTTCGTTGATGATTCGATAGCAGTCTTTGATAATGCGGTACAAGCGCAACAATTCTTTAACTTCCTAAATTCTTTGCACCCCAATATAACGTATACAATGGAAACTGAGCAAAATGGCTCCCTCCCCTTCTTAGATCTTTTAATTTCGAAAAACGGTGATTCTATTACTACATCAGTTTACAGGAAACCCACTTTCACTGGTTTGGGCATGAATTTTTTTAGTTTTACTGATTTCAACTATAAGATGTCTTGTATTAAAACTCTCCTGTTCAGAGGATATAATTTGACCTCTAATTTTACCTTACTTAATGATGAATTTAATAATCTAAGATCATACTTTACTAATAATAGTTTTCCTGTTCAATATGTAGACAAACTAATTAGATCCTTCTTAAATAATGTTTATAGCCCTCAACTTCCATGTATTACAGTGCCGAAGGATATAAAATATTTCTTGGTACCTGAAATGGGTCCTTTGAATAAGGAATTTAAGCTTAAATTTACAAAATTGTTAAGGAAATTTTTTTATCATACTGATTTCCGCATCATATTTATTAATAAAACGTCTTTAGGTAGCTTTTTCTCAGCGAAGGATCGAACCCCTGACTCGTTGCGTAGCGGTGTTGTATATTTATTTACCTGCCCCAGGTGTCTCCTTGGGAATTACATCGGCAGCACTGTTCGCTCTCTCAGGGCTAGATTTTATTCGCATATGGGAATAAGTGGCCGAACAGGTAAAATTTTAAAAACTAAGGAAGCCTCGAGTATTAGTGAACACAGCATTAAATGCAAAATTGATGTCACTTTAGACAATTTTAAAATTCTTGGTTGTAATACTTGTCCCAACTCACTAAGAATTTTAGAATCCCTTTTCATTAAAGCATTGTCCCCTAGTCTGAATGTTGACTCATCGGCTGTCCCTCTCAATTTGCTATGATCCCTCCTCCTTCCCCAATTCCTTATAATCCCTCCTTCCCCAATCGCCCTCGCCATCCTTCGTGTTTCCCGTTCTTTGCCTCTGCTCAAATTAGTCAGCCTCGGATACTGCAGTGTAAGGTAGATAGCTCCATTGTTCCAGTGTACTATTGGTAATTTTTCCAGTGTATTAATTTCACATTTACTACATGTATTTAAAAATAACTTCTTAATTTTTATATGTAAATCTGTATAACTTAGAATTTAACCCTCTTTTCTCAGTCTTTTAAAATTTGTCTTTACGAATAGGTTATAGAAATTTTCTGTTTTGTTTTTCATTCAATATTGATTTTAATTTCACATTGTTATTAAACAGCCTGAAGATGAGCGTATTGCTCGAAACGTTGCGCAATAAAGAAGACTTTTCATGGCATTTACATTTCTCCTTGTCATTGGATTTCTCCTAAATATTAAATTGAAGCTCTGTAGAAGCAACCCGCATGATTTTATATATATATATATATATATATATATATATATATATATATATATATAGCAATACCTTGCACAGCACAGTTAATTGGTTCTGGAATTTGTTCACGCTGTCCAAAACCGCACTGTTCAAAGCATTAGAAATTAGAAAACAATAGGAAAATTGCATGCTAAATTTTAAAAAATTGACGAAAATACAAACTGTGCTACATCAAAAACTGTGCTGTTCAAGGTATTACTGTGTGTATATATATATACCTAGCAAAAATTTTTTGTTGTAGCACACAACTGTTTTAAGTCACGAGCCGCCACTGCATGCATCCTTTCATATATTATTATAAACTTGGCAAAAAAATTTATCACAGTTATTGTTTTATTTCTGATTGTCGTAAGTACAGTACAATGCTAGTATATGCCTTTCTAAAAAAACTTATACCTAGTATTCGTGAGCAGCATCCAACTTTACCAAAAATTCACTACTTTACTGATGGCTGTGCATCCCAGTATAAAAATAAATTAAACTTTTTGAATTTATGCCACCACAAAGCTGATTTTGGAATAGATGGAGAGTGGAATTTTTTTGCTATGTCGCAAGGAAAGCGTGCGTGCGATGGAATAGGTGGCACTGTGAGAAGATCAGTAGCCAAAGCCAGTTTACGACGACTGATTGATAATCAAATTTTAACTCCCAAAGACTTTTTTGAATTTTGCTCAACTAATTTAGATTCCACAATAATTTTTTTTTATGTTACCAAAAATGAAGTTACACAAATAGAAAATTCCCTACAAGAGCGTCTCAATTTACTGATTATCCCAATTAAAGGTACCCAAAAATTACATAGATTTATCCCTTTGTCAGTAAACACTTTAAAAGTATATTTGTTATCTAATAGTCTTCAGTCAGAAGAAATAAGAAAAATTGTTAGTGGAGAAGAAGTAGATCATAATGGAGAAGCTGGTGATATTGAATGAGAGTTAAGCAATAAAGAAATAGAAGTAGGCTCTTTCGTCAGTTGTGTGTACAAAAAAGAATTGTGGTTAGGACTGGTTGAGGCGTATGATGCAGAATATGACGATTATTTGATTAAATTTCTTTATCCTTCAGGAATAGCACCCTCGTACATTTTTCCTGCAGAAGACGATATTTGCCCTGTTCCCCCCGAGAATATATTTGGAATAGTTGAGTCAAGTTTAAGAGGTGGAACAAGGATATAGTATGTCTTTCCAACTCAAGATTTAGAAAATTTCTCAAGAAAACTTAAAAGAAATTAGCATATATGTATGAAGTTAGCACTTAGCATGTATGTAGAATGTAGAGTAGATACGTATTTAAATTGCAATTAATAATTACAAATGCTAAGTATATCCTTATTATATTGTTATCCTACTATTTAATATGTTTAGTTTCATTAAATAAATTTTTGATGATGAAATTCTGAAAAAATGAAGAAAGCCAGCATTAATAAAATTAAGTTTTAAGCTATATAATGGCCTGTAAACTAACTTTTTATTGCTGATTATGGTAGATCTTTGCTCAGGCAACATTTCTTCAATAAATTTTTTTTTAAATTTTTTTGTTTTTTCAAAATTGTTTTTTTTATTAAATTATCCCAGTGAAAGTACCATTTTTGGAAACTAGAGCTCATTCCACTTCCATCCATATAAAGTTTATTAAGCTATGACAATTAGAAGCCGAGATATAGGGATTTAAAAAATTCTTAGGTCACAATTTGGCCAAAATTTGACCTGACCCTAAATTTTGACCTATTTGACCAATTTTCAAAAAAATTTGGGAATTTGTTTTTTTCACTAAAAAACATCCTCAGACCAAGTTTCGTGAATATTGAAGATGTATTAGTGTTATATCAGCACTTCTACCTGTCTATTTATCCTGGATTTACCCTATACAAGAAAGAGGGTGGAGAGCAGATTCCAAAGCGTGTCAACCCACCTCTCAGTTTGTCTTTGGAGATCCTTGCGATGAAGAATTTGATGAATTTCTTTGAATGACTGCAATTGTCTACAGGTTTCTTGAACAAAGATCAGGATGAATGGGAAAAAATGGAGGAGTTTCAGGTGGTGCTTAGGGTTGTGGAAAACCTCAGGGTGGTGAATGACCATGCTGAGTGAGCTGTGGCCCTCATCCAACAGTACAGTGGCTGCCACACCAAAGATGAGGAGCAGCTGCAGTATCTGCTGCAAGTAGTGTTGGAGCATCGCCGGAAGTTTCCGGATGCCAGAAAAAGCTCTTTGACTGGGTGACAATGAGTGGTTGCCAACCATGACACCCCCATTGTAGAATGGATAGTACTCATCCATCAGCTTGTGGATGTGGGGGACCCAGAGATGGTGGAGCTGTAGTGCATACCATATAATACTTATTACAGTGATAGAAGGATAAATTTTGACACTCATGAGTGACCCCTAAATATGAACTGATTGAAATGAAAATTTACCTGAAACATTTTCTCACAGAACCTCACAACTTCAGAAATAAGCAACAAACTCAAAGAAAAACAAACAGAAACATTCAGGGAATTCATAACAACACTAAACCACTCCACAGATACATCCAGGCTATACAAGACTATAAACGGCATTACCCACTCTAACAGCGGTATTCACACCTCACACGCGGCTATCTGTCGCAGCCAAAATAATATCCCAACATACACACAACAAGCTAACATTCTAGTTAATCACTACGCAAAGATAAGTCACTTAAAGAGAGACAACAACCAGAAACACGCAGACAGACAAACAGCCAGACACAAGAAAACCTACAGACTCGACACGACCATTACACCCTTCAATACAGACCAGACCACCAAGATCATCAAAAACATTAAGAATTTGAATGCTACTGGACCAGACAACATATCTAACATACAGTGCCCGCGAAAAGTATCCGATCACCCTTGAAATTTGTATTTTTTACATAAAAAACAATGTTTAAATGTATACTAACCTTATATTAGTATTTTGTCATCTGTCCTTTGGTTTGGATGACTTGTTCTAGACGTTTTGGCATGGATTTAATCAAGTTTTGACAAACTTCCACTGATATTTCCTTGCACCATACCTTTTTGATGGCCTCTTGTAATTTTTCGACTGAGCCAGTGTCGTGGCATTCAACCTTATTTTTTATTATTAGCCACAGATTTTCTTTCGGATTGAGATCTGGACTATTACCAGGCCAATCCAAAATATCAAATTTATTGTCAGTAATCCATTTTGTCACTATTTTGGCCCTGTGACATGGTGCACCATCATGCATGTATGTTTTTGTCCTTTGGATTGCCATTGCCATTGGAAGTTTATCCTGTAGCATTGCTAAATACCGTGCACCATTCATAGTTGTGTTCTTCGGAAGAAAATATAAGTTTCCACGCCCATAGTAACCGAAACAACCCCAAACCATCACACTTGGAGGGTGTTTCATTGTCTTTAGGGTGTATTTAGGGTCCATCCTATTTGAGCCAATAGGCCGGCGAACCTTTTTGGGCAACTTCTGAATGTCAAAAATGTCGACTCATCGCTAAATAAAACCTTCTTCCAGTCATCAACAGTCCAATGAATGTATTTTTTTACAAAATGCGACACGTTTTTTACGCATTTTTTCATTAATGAACGGTTTCTTAGCAGCATGGCGAGATGGTAATCCGAGTTCTTTTTGGAGCCGCTCCTGGATAGTTCGTTCAGAAACACCAGATAACAAATTATTCATATTAAATTTTATTTCTTTCGCAGTTATTGTTGGGTTTTTCAATACTAAACGTTTCATAAGTTTGTCTGTTCGCGAATTTGTTTTCTCGGTCTGCCAGATCGTTTTTTAGGGACTGGCGTGGTTAGGCCACCATTGTTCTTAGCCCGTGAAACCCATAAATTAACGGTACTTTGGGATATGTTTAATTCCTTAGCTATCTGTCTCTGTGATTTCCCACATGCATGCAAAGCAACAATAGCACCTCGACAATCACTCTTAAGTTGTTTTTAGCACACATTATATATAAATTTTATTTACACCACTTTCTGTAAAAAAAAAAAAAATATCAAGAAATTTATACAAACAGTGAAATCTGACAAATTTGAGACACAGCCACCCGCAACGAAGGCTACCAGAACACTAATTTGAGAATGCGTTGGATAGCTCTCATATCAGCGAGCAACCTCAAAGTTACCAGATGTCGCTAAAACAAATAGAAAGTGAATTACGTGTCTCTGAATATCAAGGGAAAATATTGTATTTTCTTGAGTGATCGGATACTTTTCGCGGGCACTGTACACCTTAAACACTTGGGCCCACAAGGAATACTAGCTCTCACAAATATCAGCACATATTCATACCAACACTGTATTATTCCTGACATATGGAAACAAGATAAAATTATTACACTACTCAAACCAAACAAAAATCCAACAGAACCAGCTTCCTTTAGACCCATTACTTTACTATGCACACCTTCCAAAGTAACAGAGAGACTAATCTTACAAATCACCAACCCACACATTCCACTATCGCCTACTCAACATGGATTCAGACCTCACCACTCAACCACAACATTACTCACTAACCTCATGCAGCACATCATGGATGGCACCAACTCCAGACAACCAGCTCAACGTACACTATTAGCAACAATAGACATTAGTAAAGCATTTGATGCTATCCCACGCTTCCCTCTCATAAACAAAATACTCAACACAAACATGCACAATAACACCAAAAGGTGGCTGAGCAATTATCTTTCAGGAAGATACTCATATGTCACATTTAATGGCAAGTCATCCAAAAACAAGCTTTTTCCGAATGGGGTCTCTCAAGGCTCTGTTCTCTCACCAACACACTTCAACTTATACATGCATGACATTCCAACACCCATAGATAACAAGCTTACCTTATCATCATATGCAGATGACATCACACTAACATCCATCCACAACAACATCGACACTGCTACAAATAACCTACAAACATACATAAACAGTATACAAGACTGGCTCACACACAATAGACTCAAAGTAGCACCCACAAAATCAACCATCACCTTGCTTACAAGCAACACAAAAGAACACCAGGTAATTCCACAGCTTACACTAAACAACATCAACATTCCACACACTCACAGAACCAAAATACTTGGGGTCACATACAACACATCATTATCTTTTGCAAACCACATTCAGGACATTAAAAACAAATGTACGTCAAGACTTAACACACTTAGGGTACTAACAGGCACAAACTTTGGACACCAGCAGGAAATAACATCACTCATATACAAACAATATATTCACTCAGTTATGGACTATGCTAGCCCATGCTGGGCACCCATTATCTCAAACACACACATAAACACCTTACAGACAATACAAAACAACGCACTTCGTATCATTACAGGATGCATTCAAACAACACCAATAGAACACCTGCACACAGAAACAAAAATACTGAAAGTTAGGGAACATTTAGACATGAGGGGAACACAATTCATGGCAGCAGCGACAACTAACCCACAACACCCATGTTACTACAAGTACAATCATGCACCAACACTTCGCACCATTAAGGTAACACCAGAGAGACATTATAACTAAATACTCCATTCTATACCACACCCCACAGACATCACACAGTACAGAAAACACATACACACACACCTAACCCACAAAGCACTGACACAACTCGGTCTGAATGCGGTCCTAGGTGCGAAGCTGCCACCCATTAACAGGTCAGAGATCAGCCTGAGCAGATCGGATCGAGTTAACTTAGCACGATTCCGATGTAGACATCACCCCAACTTACGGACATATAAACACAGACTAGACAACTCCATAGATGACACTTGACACCTGCCACCTGTGCCAGGACACACCACAAACAATTGAACACATTATGATAGACTGTACCGCTCTAGCACAACACAACATCACTAGTGCGCTGAACCTCTGGTCCACTCTGGAGAGGGCGATCGGTTACCTGCGTGCTGCTGGCTTGCTTGATCAGGGTGGGCTGATCGGCTAAACAACCAACAACTTCAGTGGGTGGGAGCTAGGAACAAAAATTTCCCCTGTATAGTTATGGACCACCCTAATATATATATATATATATATATATATATATATATATATATATATATATATTAAAGGTCTGGATCGGCTACTAAATGTCTGCGAAGTGTATTCGCAGAAACATGATATTCTTTTTAATGTTACAAAAACTAAGGTTATGCAATTTCATCCTAAAAGCTGTAATCAGCCAGCTCATATAAGGTTTAAAATGAATGGTGATGTAATTGAGGAAGTACAAGAGTTTAAGTATTTGGGTCAAACTATTACCAGCTCCTTGAGTGATGACTTGGATATAAGAAAACAATCTCGAAGCCTGTGTGCTAAAGCGAGTATGACCATAAGGAACTTTCATTTCTGTACAAGTGAAGCTAAAGACACACCCTTTCGTACTCTTTGCAGTAATATATACGGTCAGCAACTCTGGGTGAATTATAAAAAAGGTTCTGGCAGAACCCTAAATTTGCTGTACAACAGGTCTTTTAGACTCTTACATAAATTACTCCCAAGATGCTCAGCTTCGCAAAAGTTTGCTACCCGCAATGTCCCAAGCTTCCCAGAGGTAACAAGACGTGCTCAACACAGTCTAATGCAAAGAATTAAAAAATCAACTAACCCGATCATCCAAGCTATCCATGAGTCCTGCCATTTATCCTCTAAGCCAGGGGTCCCCAACCCTGTGCCCGCCGACCCTTTTGTGTGTGCCCGCCACTGACTGACTACGATTGATAAGTTTTTATTTAAATTTTTAATAAAATGTTAAGTATGTTACATATTTTAAATATTTAGTTACTAAATATTTAAAATATGTAACATACTTAACATTTTATTAAATTTTAGTACTTAATTACAGAAACAGATGCTCATTTATTTGAAAATAATTATTTTTTTATAAATTAATTAAGTTATCGTTTTGATCATTTTTCTAAGATTCTTAGTTAGCCCATCCTTGTTTTTTTTTGTGTATTATGTTCATTATTTTACATAAGAATTAAATGGGTTTTTTGTGTATTATGTTCATTATTTTACATAGGAATTAAATGTTTTTTTTGTGTATTATGTTCATTATTTTACATAGGAATTAAATGGGTTTTTTTGTGTATTATGTTCATTATTTTACATAGGAATTAAATGTTTTTTTGTGTATTATGTTCATTATGAAGTCCAACTATAAATTTGCCTTGGAAAAGTAAATGGTGCCCGCCGCACTACCGGTAGTCTTGAATGTGCTCTTCGGCACAAAAAGGTTGGGGACCACTGCTCTAAGCTATGGACTTCTTGGTACGAAAATGTCTGTCTGTAGCTCCACTTAACTTCGACAGTGCAGTATTATTTCTAATCAATTGTATATATTTCTATCCTTAGCATATGCATAAGTTGCAGGGACTTTTTTCACAAAAAAAAGGCCACAAAACTGTCACTCGCAGGAGTCCCAGAGAACGTCAACCTGAAAAGAGGAATTCCTGTAAAAAACCACATAATGATTGAAGTTAAGGGCAAAATTGGTAGTGAATAATACAAGTGCATGTATTTGGTAGGCAAGTTACCTCATTGAAGAGCTTCTATGGCAGCCAGAACCATGAAGGAGCAGCCCATCCCTCCCACACATCCACAGACCCTGAAAGATGGAGAGGAGGAATTTCAGTCATTAAACATAAACTTCAAATTGGATTTTGAATAGGATGTGCATCCGTGCCACATGTCTCACCAAGCCAAGCTGGCCTTGGAGTAATTCCTCCACGGCACAGCACCTGTAATCTTGGTGTATGTTTGTGGCATTTGGAGACTAAGTGAACAAATGAATGAATTAATTAAGAAATGGCTGAAAAAGAAAATACTGTAAACATTTAGTCATGCATTTTGAGGATCAGGTTATGCATTTTCTAGAAATAATTAGAAGATAAACAGGTTAATTACAGGTTTTATAGGTATGTGGTGATTATGGACACCTCGCCCAAATCGGACACAAATATACTTTGATGCCTGTAACCCCAAAACAAAAATTCCTATCAACACCATGTCTTTTGCATAACTAATTCGGATAATGGGACTATCGTTTGGGGTGGTACAAATCCCCAGATTTTCATTATCCATTTTGTGAGGGGGGCCATACATTTCGGTGAAAAAAAATGTACACTTTCAGAATATGCCTTCCCAAGCACCCTGTAGAATGCCTTGAAGGGTGGAATAAAAATTGTCATTTGCCACATGACCAGCTTTTCATGAGCTTTCCAGTTCTGCAAAAAGAAAATGAAAATATTAATTACAATCCAAAGCACAGCATCATAAAGTGTAATGGGTCAAAAATGGGTCAAAAAACTTTTGACCAGCTCTGATACTGACTACCCCGTGGCTGTGGCAGTATTGCCAGGTCTAGTTGGCCAAACTTTCCCAGATGAGTATCATGAACCCTCAAAAATTCCCTTTGTCACAAAATTTCCCTATGTGCCTGTAATATATAACTGCATTTTGCCTATGAATTTCATCTAAATACTGCATTTTTACTTTAAATTAAATTATTCTGTGATGTGAATGAATGTGTTTGAGTTTACAGTTACAATATATTTATAACTGATTCAAGAATTTTTGCTATGATCAGACGTTTGGTGTCCGGTCAGTACTTCTGACTGGACACTGGATAAACTCTGTATAACTGGACTTTCTGGTAAAAAAACCAGACATCTGGCAACCCTACTACTACAGTAGTCAAGGGATGTACCTTGGTAACTACACTGAAATATGAAATATGGATCAATAAAAGATTCCACATTCATACAACTTGACTGAGATATTACAAACATTAATTATTTGAGCATTTTATTTTCAAGCAAAACGTATATCATACCCAACTGTCCAATGAAAATACAACTTGTGGTAAATAGTTATTTTTGTAATAAGCTCTCAGTTATTTAGCTCTACTCTTATACTATTTTGGCCATTGAAAATATGAAAAAAAACCTGAAAGAGCCTGAAAAAACTTTTTTTTCCCTCCCCCACTAAAACCCAGGTTTTTGTGAACCCTGATTTAGGAGGGCCAGAAACTGGATGGAATAATGTGGTCCACTGTGCTAACTACTCCTGGCCTAGTTTTAGTAGCTTTGAAAGCATACTTTTTTTTATATGCATCAGTTAATTTACTGATGAGGTAATCCTTTGTTTTTCTTTTCCCTTGTATGTTTCATATGTTAGTAGTAAACTATTTTAAGGAAAAATTATTTAGAAAGCTTGTGGTTATGAAAAGTAGCAAAAAAAAATATAGTCTGAATTTAATTTTTTGCATATTCAACTAATTTTTTTTTTTTTTTTTCCAGCTCTTTTGGCTTATACTTACTTATCATGGTTTAATTTTCTTAGGTAAGTAAGATTTGCTCTGAGAAGGTCCCTCCCTGTATGTCTGTGTGTTGTTCCTTCTTAAGTTTTCATTTTGAATATAAATTAGTGACTTATTTAGTCTGCTATTTAACTAAATTCATCAATGAGTTGTCAGAATCAGAATGGGTTGTACTTCAAGACCATTTACATCACTCAGTTGCAGTCTTAAATCCTAGTTCCCCTCCTGAGTTAATTTTGAGATATACAATGAATAGCAAATAGGCAGATGAATAAAAAATAAATAAATATTTTGAAAAAAGATGTTAACCATCTTATGAAGAACACATCATTTTGATAACTTGATGTTTGAATAAACTTAAAAAAATACATTTTCAAACTTTATGAACCAAACTTAATCGCTTAACTGTTTATACTTTCTTCAGTCCAGTCTGGAATCTAATGACTATTCAGTATCTTTTCAAAGTAAATTTGCCAGGGATCTTCTTGCCTTCAAAATTATAGGCATTAGTTAGTAGTGATCTAAAATTTTCTAAGCAGTGCTTAGAGGCTAGAGATAAAGGAAATAAAACATTAGGTATTATTAAGAGGAATGTTAGTTTGAAGAGTAAGGAAGTCATCTGTAAATTATATACTGTAGAATGAGGTAATTTGGGTCTCAAAGGGTAACTGGAGTCACATCATTTTTTTTTTAAACACGGAAATTGGCACCAAGGTTAGTTGACATTTTATTATCTAACTTTTTACACATTTTCAGGTGTTTTTTGTTTACTTTTCACATTTTTCTTGCTTCCAGAATTACCCCAAACTTGACCCAAACTACCCTGTACCTGACCTGAATTACCCCAGTGTTTATGGTAATTCTTATGTTAGGCCTCACTTAGAATACTGTATTCGAGCTTGGTCCCCTCACCTCAGATATGATATTGATATGAGCACTTGAAGGTGTGCAATGTACAGTAGGGCACCTTTGGATTCATGCACAACACTGGATTGTCTGCCTAGAAGGAGCACTTAAGTTCTGGATCCTTAGTGCTAAACTTCAAAACATATGGTACCTTCTGGCTTCAGTAATGGACTATGATCTTGCCTTTTCTTGAGTTCAACAGGGACTATCAGGGCTAAATATTGGACTAGGTTTTAACACTAGTCCAGAGCTGTGTGGTGGATTTATGGGCCACCACAATACCAGTATTTTTTTCTCAGGGCAACCCAAATGACAAGATAGGTCCCAGGCCAGGCCCTCAGGTTCAAATCCTTGCAGGGATGACAGGACACGTCTAGGTCAACCAAACCAACCACCAATCTCAGGGATATCTGAAAAAACAAAGGTGTTATAGAAAGGCAACTTGCCAAACTTACAACTTTCTGGATTTTTAATTATTTTTATTTTGTTTCTATTATGGTATTTTAATACTTAACAATTGGTGACATGTCAATCCCCTTCCCAAACTCCCGAACTTTTCCCATCAACCATGACAAAAAGTAATCTTTTCCTGTCCTCAGCCTATCACTAGAAAACTATAGCTGATAAAAAAAAAACCTTAAACCCATTTGTTTATATTCTTCTAACAAACAAGTACTTTATCAACTTTATATTTATTTATTTATTTTTTATTTTTTTTTCACTTCAAATCCTAAGGTTAGTGGAGTTACAGTCTTAAGGTATTTATCAAATTAACATAATGGATGTTCTCTTACTTTCAAGGTGATGGTGCATAACTTACAGTACAATGGGTATATATTCAGTTTACGTTCACTTTAGTTGTTTCATCGATATTCTTCTCTCAGCAGATAACTAATTTACAATAGACGAATTCAATTTCTTCTTGGGTTTGGTTTTCTCTCTTTCTACTTACAGTACTCTCTTAATTCTTGTAACTACTGTTATTGGGTCCAGGAAATAATACTAATTTTGTTTATTATAATACACCTTTATTCTTGCAGTTTCTTCTTTAATTTCTTAAGTTCAGACTTAATGGACAAACCACTTTACTTATCTTCATTCCAGGACAGGGGAAAGAATAAACTTTTGTTCCCCCATGAAATATGAGAGAGAGAGAGAGAGAGTTACAAGGAGTTACAAGGACAAGAGGAAGCCTCAAAGACCTTTCGGTCCACTCTGGGAGGTTCCTGTTATTAAACAAGTTTATTTTTCTTTCAACTATCCTAGCAGTAGTAGAAAACTGGATAGAAAAGTAGAAGGCTCTCTCCCCACCCTCCGCTCCCTCCCTGCCAGAGGCAGGTACGGAAAAAGGTTGAAGAAAATACCTTGACCCTGGAAAAGTAGACAAGGAAATTTTACAGGAAAGTGGAGAATATATAAATAGCTCTATATTTAGCTTGCTCACAGAGACACCGTGCAAGCGAACTCCTGCAGAGTTTTTTATGTTTTAATCTTAAACTATGAGAGTATTCAGTACTTTGTCTAGCCTATTTTTAAACACATTTACACTTTGACTGGAAACAACCTCTGAGGGAAGTTGGTTCCAGATATTAACTATTTTATAGGAAAAGAAATTTCCGCAGACAGAGGTCCTAAATGTCTTTAGTTCCAGTTTAAACCCATTATTTCTTGTCGGATTGGCATTAAGTGAGAATAAGTTTCTGTAATCTACCCTGTCTATTCCTTTGAGCATCTTGAAGACTTGAATAAGCTGACCCGCAACCTCCTCGTCTCTAAGCTAAACAGATTTAGGCGCTCCAATCTCCGTTGGTAGCTTTGCATTCTCATTGAAGGGATCAATTTTAGCCCTTGCTTGTACTCTTTCTAACCTTTCTATGTCCTTCCTGAGGGATGGAGACCAAAACTGCGCACAGTATTCCAGTTGAGGTCTGACTAGAGAATTATAAAGAGACATTACAGTCTCCTTGTTCCGAAACTGGAACTGTCTTTTAATATAACCTAATAATTTTAAGGCCCTCTTTTCGACTTCTGCACAGTGCTTCGACGGTTTCAGATCGTTGCTGATATAGACTCCTAAGTCTTTCTCTAGATCGGTCTCAGTCAAGTTCCTTCCCAAGAGAGAGTAATCGGTCTTCGGGTTTTTATAACCTATGTGCATTACCTTACATTTGTCCAAGTTGAATGGCATCTGCCAAGTAGCAGACCATTCGCCCAACCTGTCAAGATCGTTCTGAAGCGTTCTTACGCCCTCCTCAGTACCTACACTACTTCCTAATTTCGTATCGTCTGCAAATTTGGAGATTGCACTTAGAAGCCCGATGTCTATATCGTTAATATAGATGATAAAAAGTAAAGGACCCAGACGGAACCCTGTGGGACACCACTGGTGACGGGCGCCCACTCCGAAGCCACTCCATTTATTACCACTCTCTGCTTTCTATCTTTTAACCAATCCTCAATCCAGTTGGAAACGAGCCCGGTGATTCCTAGTCCTTTGACTTTAGCTATCAATCTAGCGTGAGGGACTTTGTCAAAGGCTTTTTGAAAGTCGAGATACACTATATCTATTGCCCTACTTGCATCGTACAGTGTATGCATATTATGGAAAAACTCTAACAGGTTTGTCAGACAGGATCTATGTCGCCTAAATCCATGTTGAGAATAAAAAATTAGATTGTTAGATTCAAGGTGATACACAATACGTTTTGTAATGATGGATTCCAACAGTTTGCCGACAACTGATGTTAAACTGATCGGGCGATAATTACAAGGATTTTCCCTATCACCCTTTTTAAAGATTGGTGTTACATTTGCTAACTTCCAGTCGGTTGGAACTTTCCCTAACTCGATTGATTGTTTGAATATGGTTACTAAGTCGTCAACAACATTGTGGCTAACCTCTTTTAATACCCTTGGAAGAAATAAGTCGGGGCCAGGTGATTTGTATTTGTTCATCTTATCAATTAATTGCTGTACCTCATTTCTCGTAAAACTTATGGTCTCTACGGGATGGCACCATCATATGTAATCCGAGGACTTGGCACTTCTATTGTGTCTTCCTCCGTGAAGACTGTAACGAAGAACTCGTTTAACATATTAGCTATATCTTTATCACCGAATTTCAGTACGCCATTTCTATCTTTTAAGGGGCCTACAGAATTTTTAATTGGCTTTCTGCTATTAACATGGGCAAAAAATTCTTTAGGGTTAACTTTACAGAGTGAGGCAACTCTAGCTTCTTCATCACGTTTGGCTGATCTAATTAAGGACTTAACCCTCCTACGTAGGTTTATATAGTTTTCTGAATTAGTGTGGTTGAAATGCGACTTAAGTAGTTTGTAGGCTCTATTTCTTCCCGTAATAGCCCTCCTAATTTCGTTGTTAAACCATTTCGGTGACTTTGTTGACAAGGAAACCATTTTAGTGGGTATAAAAGTGTTCTGTAATATTCTAAATTGATCCCTATATGAGCTCCAGGTGACATTGACATCCTCACTTATTAGAACTTCAAGTGTGTCTAAACTACTTCGGAAGCTTTCAAAATTTGCTCTCGAGAAATCCAGTCTTTCACGAGTCTTTTCGCGTGTATTAACTGGAACCCTGAGGTCAAACCTAATCAAATTATGATCGCTGTTACTTAAATTTTCACCAATAGTCAGGTTAGAGACTAGGTCATCTTCGTTCGTGAATATGAGGTCTAGTTTATTATTACCCCTAGTAGGCCCGTCAACCCATTGACTTAATAAGTTATCATCGGCAAATTCCAACAGTCTTGAGCCCTCAGCATCAGCTGTTTTGTTTTCCCAATTTACATTACCACAATTAAAATCACCAAAAATCACACTGATCTTATTATTCACTATTCTGCTTAATTTGTTATACAAGTTTATATCCTTATCAACGGGGTAGTGAGGTGGTCTATATACTAGAAGTAGCTGCACTACTTTATTATTTAGGTTTAGATCAATTCCCAACATTTCATGAGCAGATACGATATTACTGTTTACCGGGTGCAGGGAGTCCCGAGCATACAAAAGTACACCGCCGCCTTCCCTTCCGTTCCTATCTTTGTGAAACATTTTGTAACCTACCATTTCAAATTCTCCTACAAAATCCCTTGATTCAGAATGAATCCAGGATTCCGTTATTCCGATGATATCAAAGTTCTCAGTTTTGACAAGCGCTATAAATTCCATTAGTTTGTTTCTAATTGACCTAGCATTGAAGAGCACAGTTTTGAGTGATTTTAAGTTGTGGTTTTTCCTAACTGGCCTGAGTCGTTTCCCGACGCAGTTGAACTAACTACTGGGGGAGGGGGACTAACTGCTGGGGGAGGGGACTAACTGCTGGGGGGGGGACTAACTGCTGGGGGAGGGGACTAACTGCTGGGGGAGGACTAACTGCTGGGGGAGGGGACTAACTGCTGGGGGAGTAGGTTTAACTGTTTGGGGAGCAGGATCAATTGCTGGTTTGGGGGGTCCTAGTTTAAAAAGATTATCAAATTAATGTTCAGTAAATCACCATACTTCTTTTTCCCCTTCTGGTTAAAATGTATCCCGTCCGAACCAAAGTATTCCCCATTTCCGTAGAATGTAGGCCAAAAATCGACAAACTTTAGGCCTTTTTCATCACACATGCGTTTAACTCTTTTATTTATGCTAATGGCTTTACTTAGAGTATAGTCACTAGCACGCATTCGAGGGAGAATTCCTACGACCATACCCATGTCTGTCCTATCCCTAACCTTGTCAGTTAGGTTCTTGAATTCTTTTATAATGGACTCTGTCTGCCCTCCTGTCCCTCCCAGAAAAACGTCATTGCCACCAACATGGACAATGATAGGGCAACTCTTATTCTTGATATTAATTTTGCCTAATTCCCTATTAATTATCTGGCTTGTGGCACCCGGAAAACATCGGAGTTTTCTCTTGGTCACCCGTCTTGCTCCGAAAAAGTCCCCTTGATTCCTTACCATAGAATCCCCAATTAAAAAGGATTCATCCTCCTCATCAGCAAGTAAGTGAAACTTATTTTTGATGGTAATGGGTTCCAAATCCTTATGTTTTGGTTTTGGTTTGGAGGGTCTTTTATTTTTGACCAATTTGAATTCTTGTTCCTCCGTTCTATTTTCCGGAATAGTCACCGTGTTTTCCAAGCGTGCCACGCTTTGTTCTAGATGCTTAATCTTACAGTTTAAATCTGCTGGTGTGTTTTTAGTTTGATCTTGTCCACTGGGTTGGATTTCCAGTGCTACGACCCTAGCTTCAAGCTTTTTTACTAATTCCTTTAGCTCTTTAACTTCCTTTTCGTGGTTGTCTCTAAGTTTACAAAACAAACATACACTAAGGGATGTGATATCGCTGATACTACCTTCAGGGAAGTCAACGCACCAATGATTAACTTTACATTTAAAGCATTCTGCTTTCAATTTAGCTGGCCCTGCCATATTTTCTCTCTTTTTTTTTTTTTGAATACTCTGAATAAGATAAAGCGTTCTAGCAATGAAAACTATCAAAAACGTTCTGACCAGTATATAAAAAAGGGGGGGGGGGGTGAATTCATCACGCGCATAGATGCATCCACCTATTTGCAAGTGACGTTCATCCCTTCCAGAAGACTACACCTCTTGCTGCTGCTGCACCGACCAAAGGTCTCCCCAGGGCCGGACAGTCCCAAATGTGTCGCAGCTACCAACTGACAAACACTCGCGACGCAGGCGTCACGGATTTCCCGCCAGGAGCGACAGCGAGATGCAGCCCCTTACTAAGTCTTACTAGTCACTCACAAGCGGCCAGACTCTTAGAATCCAGTGTTCAAGGGATATCCCACCAGACCCAGAGCCTATGCCCGAGACTTTACACTGGCCTGGCAGCCAGCTGGGCAGTAAAGCTCTCTCACCTCAGAGCAGTACAGCCAAATACCATCAATTGGTCACCAAAGAACGGTCGCAGGGGGCTGGTCAGGCCATTACGCGTTAGGAATGGGCTTAATGGGGCACTAGCCACACTCCATTCATCGCGCCCCTACGCCTGGGACCCCTCCATCCCAGTCTCTCATAACCTACGAGCGTTAAATGGTGTTATTTATAGAGGTTCCAAAGCCTCTCTTCCCACGCATGAGGTAGCAGTAGGGTCCTAATAGTAAAAGAAGAGAAAAAGACTTAATACTAAAGGAAACTTTTTTTTTTTTTTTGCAGTCAGAGGAGAACATCCTTAATGTAAGCTAAAAGGACAGAGTAGGGATGGGATGGAGTCATAGTAACCCACGGGACAGGATTGTACAACATACTTCACCCGCCCTCCCGAAAGAGAAAGAGAGAACCTAAAGGAACTGACAGCCAATTATTTCTCTTGAATTCCACGACTCGGGACCGGAGGGCTGAGAGAGAGAGATCATGGCCAAGTAGACATTCAGGCAGCCAGTGGGGAGAAGGGATCCTGTTCCCTAGATTATTTTTAGCCCAACATAGTCAGAAGGTATTAAAGCTCAAAATTGTTGGATCCTTCTGCAGTATATAGCTTTACTTTGGCCTCTGAAAAATCTTTCCTTCCCGCCACTACTCATTGGTTTATCAATCCTTCTTTATAATAAATTAACTATTTGGCCAATACAAAACCTTTGAAACTTGCTGAAATCCCAAAAAAAAACAAAATACTTAGTAATTACCTATCTAACCCTACATCTTTTGCCTAATCTAATACATACTGGTATTTAAATAAAGACAATTAATATAATAATAATAATCTACATATGGAAAATGATTGAAAAACTGGTACCAAACCTAAAACTAAACCCAATTACCATTCAAACAACACTGGAAAATAGGAAAGGCAGAATGTGTAGTGTTCCCAAATTAAAGGCCCGACAAGGGACCTCCTCAACCCTGAAGGAAAATAGCTTGGTTGTCAGGGGGCCAAGACTTTTCAACCAGCTTCCTAAGGACCTCAGAAACGTAATGGGGGTCAAAGTTGAAGTCTTCAAGAAAAGACTGGATGCCTGGCTCAGGACAGTACCAGATGAGTCAGGTGTGCCTGGCTATGTATGGTGGAGAGTGCAAGAAAGCAACTCGCTCCTCCACCAGGCCAGACCTAGGGGCGGGGCCACCAGCTTGACCTCCGTGTGAAGAGAGACCAACGCACGAAACAACATAGGGTTCATAAGGTAATAATAATAATCACACTTAACCTACCATACCTAATTATCATTTGACAAGAATGTCCCTAAAATGAAAGTATCTGGTTGAGATGGAAAGGCCAATCCAAAAACATATGGAGACTACAAATCCCCCACAGCTGTTTCTAGCAAGATGCCCTATTACAATGATTTAAGCACTTTTTCATTAATTACAGTATCTGCTTATGCTTGACTAAATAGACTTAATGAATACCTAACTCGGGCTGCGAAAGCCAAGTGGCTGGAAAGAAAAAAAACATGAATTTAAAAATAAAAAGACTTGAGAAATGAGAATCGGCAAAACCCTACATTTCCCCCCTCTTAGCGGTGGTACAGCCGCTAGACAAAGACCAATAGTAAGGAATGCCATTCCAGCCACCAACTGGACCAGCCTTAACAGGGACCCTCCAAGTTAACTAGATTAACACTATATACAAGTACAAACAAAACAAAAACTTATGCTTAAACTCGTTCAGTTTAAACTTAAATACTAAACACAAGATACCAGTATCACTTGAAAGGTTTTACATTTAATCACTGCACTGATTAGATGTATTTTAATACTAAATGGTGGATTCTTCATTTAATTTAGTCTTGAACTGGAGAATGATTAAAAGTGAGGGAAATGAAGTTGTGTGGTTGGTACTGGATTTCTGCAAGCAACAAGGCAGGTGTCACATCCAAAAATGGGGTTGGAAGAGACGGGTCAGCTTGATAAACTTGATGAAAAGACCAATCATGAAAACTTCACCTGTATTTGAATGTTGGACCAGCCCCAACAGACACCTGACTAGAACTTAGCAGGCTTGTCTCAACAAGACACATTTCCACTGTTCCACTTGAACTAGAATGTAATCACTTTCTTGGCACACACAATCATACTTTAATCATCATAATTTTAATTATTCTCCATAATTTGCATTATTTCACTGGTTATCACTTGTCTTTGACTCTCCAGAAGGTCTTATACATTCTAAACCTAATTATATACATACATGTGCCACATGGCAGATGACATTGATATGATAATGAAAAATGAAGATATTTACAGATGATGCAAATTAATATTGCAAGTTTTGGAAAGAATCCTATTGTCTGAGATTCAATGATTTCTTGATTACTTTACTACTGAAACCCTATCAAAAGAATAACCTTTCCCTTACAGATTTTATTCACCTTGTCTCATCAAAACTAACTTAGGACATTGCCTGATCAAGTGTACATTGTCCCAAAACCTGTCAATAAGTGTTACAGACTGGAATGTCGCTGCTTGCATTCTAGAACCTGGGGCTGCACATGTGGAAGATCCATAACTCTTCCCCTGGCACGAGTTCTTGGAGGGGAAACTATGCTTGATGCTGTTAATGCTTCCTGGATAGCCCTACTTGAAAGCTGATGTTTAATCTCTAAAAACTTTTCTCTAGATCATCTTCTATTCTGCTTTATAAGCTCTCTAGTTTCAGCAGTTATATTTTTACATGGAGATAAACTCTGTCGTAAAGGACTAGAATCAAAGCCAGAAAAAGCACTTGAGAGACTTGCAGCTTGAGTCTCTAAAAGCTCAAAAACCTCCTCTTGGTCTTCCTGCAAGTGGTCAATTGTAGAGTTAAGAACAGCAACTACTGGAGAAAGTTCATGTCTTGAATGTTCTGCTCCATCTATAACCTCTGAACTACTAGATTCTAGATCAGGCACAGGTGACTCCGAATCAGCTGGAATAGACTCGGACATCTGGTTAGCAGAATCAATTTCCTGAACTTGATCCTGTGCAGCATCATCCAAATTGTGAACCATGGGTTCAAACTCAATAATTGGAAACCCTCCTTCTGGAATTACCTCACTAAGTTCCAGGGAACAATTATCCCATTCCAAAGATTGTCTAGAAATATTTGAATTTCCATTATCACTTGAAGAGTCCAATAAATCCTTAAAGGTAACTTTACCAGAGGGTCTAACTGGACCAACTGACCCTGCTGATTTTAAAATCGATTTAACTGGGGGATAAACTAGTTTCTCATCCTCCATATCTGAGTCAATGTCCCTATCACTAAGACTAGAACTGGACAAATCCTGAAGACTGAACAATTCACTAGAACTGGAATATGATGACAATGATTCATTATCTGAGGATTCATCATCTGACTCACTAGATGAATCAAACAACACAGCCCAAGTATTAACTGGAGCACAGACTGGATTGTAGACTACTGGTTCTTGATCTGGATTAACACTAGATGTTACATTAGACATTAACTCTGGATTTACCAGCTTAGAATAGCTGGGATGTGATTTTATATACTGCAGGGGTTCTTTCCACCCCTTAAGTTGGGTGTGATGAGCTTGAATTTCCTGGTTGTTAGTTTGTCCAAGAGGTAAAAGAACATAAGTAACACCATTTGGTTCCACCCTTAATACCTTGAAGGGACCTTCATACCTATCCCTGAATTTGTTGGATGCTAGATACCCTTTAAGAATGGCTTTCTTGACTACTAATTGTCCTTTCTGGAAAGAACAAAAGTTAGGATGACCTGGAGTCCATTGTTCTTGAGTCTGAATGGGAATGATGGGTAAGACTGGTTCAGGATGTTTTTCACCCAATAAGAACTTGGCAGGAGACATCCCAAGTTCAGAATGAATAGTTGTATTGTCTCTCATGACCACTCTTGTTAAAGACAAGTTCCAGAAACCTGGAATTTGTGTCAAATTCCTTAGGAATTCACTGATGGTCCTATTAACTTGTTCTACTGCCCAATTACTTGAATGTTTATATGGGGTAGTCAATACTTGGTGAATACCATACTCTTGTAAGACTATTTCAAATTCTTGACTTTGGAACTCTGGACCATTGTCTGTAAGCAAGTGATATGGCTTCCTAGGCAAAGCAGGCAATACTCTATGCTCAAAAGCACTAGCTACTGTTCTGGAAGTTTTATTCCTAATAGGAATGGCAACCACTCACTTCAAATAGTGGTCCACAACAACTAAACACCTGATATGACCTCTTGAGGTACATGGAAACTGGACCAGATCTGCTGCTATTAACTTGAATGGTGATTGGGTTACAATCTTTAAAATGGGAGTGCCACTACTTGAGCTGAAACTTTGGTCAATTGACACTGTGAGCACAAAGCTACATCATCACTAGCTACCTTATACAGGGTGTTTCACAACTGGTCTGCCATACTTTTGGGGGTGATATTGAGTAAAAAAGTTAATACAACATCAGTGCTATTTCCAACCATTATGGAGCTACAGACATTTTAAGGTGCATGGAAAAAAAAATGAGAGTATTAATCTGATGTATTTATTGCTACATTTTGAGAGATACACCTTAAAAATGTTCAAAATGTCTGCCTCAGTTTTCAATGCACAGCTTTGCTTGTTTCAAACCAAGAGTCCACTGCCCATTGAATCACTTTGGGGTGTTCTCATAAGCAGCAGCATCCCTAATCTGATGCAAGAGTTCTCTCATTTGTACTTTGTTCTGGTAGACCATCTCTTTCATAAGGCCCCATGAAAAGAAATCTAATGGGATTAGGTCCAGAGATCTCTGGGGGCCACAATATTGGACCAGCATGACCAATCCATTGATTCCCATACCACTCATCCAAGTAATCTGTAACATGATGATCAAAATGTGGTGGTGCCTCATCATGCTGAAAGAACATCCTGTGGCTTGTCTCCCAGGGCACATCCATTGAAAGTGGCAATTCATTCATCAGGAAGTTCAGATAAATATCAGCAGTTAATCGTTGTTCCAAAATGAACATTCTAATCGGCTGATCTCCAGTTACACTGCACCAAACAATCACTGAGAATTGATTGATGTTGAAAGTTTCCTTCAATGACACCATGGGGATTATTGGCAGACTACAAGTAGGAATTTCATCTGTTGTTAATTCCATCCCAAATGAATTGTGCTTCATCACTAAACAGTATGTGATTAAGAATTTGGTGATGCATAACCATCCACTGGTAAAAGTGAATACATTTATCATAATCATCAGGTTGAAGAGCTTGCACACATTGCAAATGATAGGGATACAAACCCTCATCATGTATGGTTTGCCATACAGTCAATGCAGATTCACCATGTTGGTTGTGTGGAACAATTGTCCCTGTTTCCCTTAATCTCTGGTGTGTGTCACTAAACACTTGCCTGTTTGGTATTTGGGGGTTTAGGAAATGTCTTTGATATTCCTCAACTGCTGCTCTGCTGTTACCATCGCAAAATCCATAAATGAAATGGATATCAGTGTATTCAGCGGGTGTGAACTGTTGATTCATTTTGATTGTTCACTTTAGCACAACAGTGTGTCTCGTACCACAGATCAGAACCAACTGAAAGAAAAAACTGAGGATTAGTCATGGTAACTTCGTTAACAAAAACTAACACTAGTGCTGCCATCTATTGAATTACACACAAGTAGGGATTTGTTGTTTGCACATCTTAAAACATCCATAGCTCTGCAACAGTTGGAAATAGCACCAATGTTGTATTAACTCTGATTGTGGGATCCATAATAAATGAAAAGTGAAGTTGTATTAACTTTTTTACTCAATATAATCCCCCAAAGTATGGCAGACTGGTTGTGAAACACCCTGTATAATGAAGGATGAAATACCTGACTAGAGAGTATATCTATAACCTTTTGCCTACCTATGTGTACCATTTCTAGATGAATAGTTTTGCCAGCTCAACCACAAATGGGAAGGGGACTAGAACTATTGAAATCACCTTATCTGGACTATTTTGGACTAATAAATCATTTTCCACTGTAATTTCTTAAATATATCACTTAAACTTTTCTTAATGTTTAGGATAATGACTCTGGAGTTCCTTGATTAATATGGTACTTGAGAGACTTCAGAGTGGAATCATTCTTCTGCAAAGAGATAATCTTGGAATCATCAAACAAAAGTTGACATTTGGTAGTTCCCACTACCATGCATTCTGGAATAATATCCTCATCATGAGAGAACTGTAATATTGGTAAGGGCTTTAATGCCTTAATCACTACCTTGGTACTGAAGATAGTTTCTTGAAAAATCTATCTCCAACGGAGCAAGTGACAAGAAATTTGCACCTAGAACAAAATGGTATGGGAGCGAGTTATCAGCAACTATGGCAAAGGGATGGTTCTGAATAGATACTGTAAGCTTGATATACTTGGTTACCATAGTCTGTTTAGCTCCAATACTCTGGACTCGAACCATTAAATCACTAGAATCATTATCTTCTGAAGACACAAGCTCTTTCTAGGCAAAATCAGAAATGGGGCTAATTTCTGCACCTGAATCTAACAAGCCAGAAAATGTCTTCCCTTGACACTTTACTGGAGCTACTGAACTTGACCATGATGAATGGGCACAACTGAAATGAACCTTAAAGTCTAGTGGCTGTAAATTCACTTGTTCATCTGCTTCAAATTCCATTTCTGACTGGAAGTAGACAGAATCTTGAACAGGTTTCACAGTTGGATTCCCACCATCATCCTGTTCTACTTCTAGACACTCCATTATATGTAATTACATTTCTTGAACAACTTTGTCTCAACTAACATGTTATAATGAACTCCCCCTAGACACTGCAGATGGACTGTTTCCCTAGATTCTTCATCAAGTCTTTTTCCACACTGGTAAACTAGTGGTTTATTAGTACCAAAATGCACTAAAACATCAACATGATACAAGTTACAGAATGCCAGTAAGACCTCTGGAGAAGTAACTTGACCAGGAAGTTTCATTAAATTCAACCTTTTCTTCAGTGGCATTCATCTTGATTCCATATTTGGCAGGATTTTGAATAACTGCATCAACAAGCTGCTGTCGCAACTGTAAACAAGAATCAGGAAAATCTCTTCCTGGGCAAGTTTTCAAGGCATGCCACAAACATTCCACCATGGCATCGCCACCACCATCAGGCTCGAAATTAATCACCAATCCCTTGGGCAGGGTTTCTGGAATTCCACTATCAGTTTGTTCCATGATGTGGCAATGTTCCCTTGAAAGGGCATCTGCTGCTAGATTATCTTTACCCAGAATATACCTTAATTCAAAATCAAAATCAACTAGATCTTCTAGAGTTTTAACAAGTTTATAGTTGACCAACCTCATGTTATGTAAATACTGGAGAGCTTGATGATCAGTGTTTAGAATGAAAGGAACCCCATAAAAAAAAGCTCTAAAAGTTTTGACTCCCCAACACATAGCAGCCAATTCTTGTTCTGTTACTGAATATACTCATTGGGGCTCAGAAAATGTCATTGAGGCGTATGCTATAACACTGATGCAACCATTCTGTTCTTGAGTTAAACAAGCTCTTGCACCAATGCCAGATACATCAACCCAAAGGTTGATTTTTTTCTGCATTCTCACTATAATCTGGAAAAGCCAGTTCAATTTCTTTTTGTATTTCTGCCGTAAGGGCCTCAAAAGCATGCTCCATTTCTGGAGTTCACTGAAGTAAAGAAGAACTAGGCTGACCTGTAATTTTTGAGAGAGGTTTAGCAACACTTGAACAATATGGAAGAAACTTCCTCTAAAAATTCACCAAATCAAAAAACTCTGTTCTTGAATATTGTTGGGCTTTGAGAAATTCTTGACTTTTTCAACATAACTGGGTGATTTTGTTAATCCCTTTTCATTGACAATGTGCCCAAGGAACATACCACTAGACCTGAACCACTTACACTTTGAGGGCTTGATTTTTATACCATGTTCCTGAAGAACTTTAACCTATTAACTGTACGAGTGCCCAGTCAAGCCGAAAACATGGGCTACACAGAGATATCTCAGTTTAAAGTTTAATCCTGTGTATGTATGGGGCTGCACAGAAGTGGTCAGAAGCAAGAGCCTGTGATATTATGGGTTGTGCAGCAAATGGGTTAAGAACACACACTACTAAATGGAGATGAGCCTCAAAAGTCTTTTCCATAATTAAAATATCATCAATATTGAGAGTTATATTTTTCCTTGAAAAATTTTTGAGAACCTCCTGCATTCCTCTCTGGAAAGCTGCTGGGGCATTTTTCAGGCCAAAGCTCAATTTTTTAAACCTTCAGTGTCCATGTGGAGTGGAAAAAGCAATATAATCTCTACATGATTCTTGAATTGGCGTCTGATAATAACCTCAGACTAAGTCCAAGGTTGTAAAAATCTTAACCCCATGTAAACTATAGGCTGCATCTGTAAGATTTGCCATTGGAAATCTGTCAGGTTTTATAACTTTATTCAGTTTCCTGTAATCCACACACGAACATATGATCCCATCTGGCTTTGTAATCAGTACTACTTGAGCACTCCATGGTGAATTGGTTGGCTCAATGATACCCAACTTGTGGAGTTCTTGACATTGATTTTCCACTGTTTGGGCCACTGGTTCTGGAAATCTGCAGGGTCTCTGATAAATAGGGGTATCATCATATAATTCTATTCTCTGGGCAGTCATGTATGCTTCTCCTACATCAGAGTCTCCTCGACTTAAAACAGTTTTATATTTCTGGAGCACCTGATACACTTTACTTTTCTGATTGTCATTAATATCCGCTTGATCATTTTCTTGATATACCTATTCATTCAGCAATCCATTCTCATATACCAAACTGAGGGCTCTCATCTTCCTCATCACTATTTACTTTATCAGCACCTATGCTTCATAAAACCCTATCAACAGTATCTGGATTACACCTTTCACTGTCCTCATCAATATACATTTCAAAAATAGAATACAGATGACCCAGTACATCCCTTCTCTTGATTTTACCCAGAGGCTTCCCTTGACTACTTAACAGAACAGGGATTCTAAGTCAGTTATCCCTGGAACTCCTGAAACTTTTTCCCATAAATGACTGCTCTTGATTCTACCATTATAGAACAAGTACTGTGGGTTACTCAAACAATGACAATGAACTCTGTAAGGAGTTACTGAGTTCTGTTTGTCCCCAACAAATGGGGACTTGAATTGGTCCACAATCATTGCTATTCATATTCTGAGCAGCCAGACATTGAACTGCATACACACATTTCCTACATTGCCTATTGCTTGCTCCTAAATAAATATGCCAACTTGAATCATCCCCAAATCTACCTGAAATTCTTCTATTAAATAAATCTATTCTTAACCCATTTTGAAATAGAAAATCCTGTCCCAAAAATATAGAATAATCCTTATCCAGACTTTCAATAACTGACAACTTGCATGGTATTAGGGAAATTTCATGAGTACTAATTTCTAGAATCACCTTAACTATTGGGCAAAAAACTGAATCTTTCCCTATTCCTTGAATAATACATGAAGGAGCTGGTTTCATGGGTAATCCCAAATCTCTGACCAACTCAGCAGTAACTAGATTAACCTGAGCCCCTGTATCTACTAGAGCCTTGGCTGTTTTGGATTCCACTACAACATCTAAAATCATAACATCAGATGGTTCAAGTTCCGCAAACTGAACTTTTCTGATCTCAATCTTTTCAATATCTGGGTGTGACTTATTTGTGTCTTGAGAAACCAAACCAGAAGCCTGATCCAGAAAATGCTGAGCATTCAATTGCTCACCATCCTCTATGGTAGAGTTTTCAAACTTTTTGAAGCCATGGAACCTTTATTTAAAAAAAAAAAATTCATGGAACCTTGACCAATGTTTCTATTGGAGGAGGAAAGTACTCCCTAAGATCTTTATAAAACATCATTATATATTTGTATAATATGCATTGTGAAAGCTAACACACATTTACACTGCATTTAATAACATTACTGTGATCATAACTTCCGTGAACTGAGAAAACTAAACCTAAAAACATAGAAAAACTCACCAAATCAATCAGACCAGTGCTTGTGATCATCAGCTATGTTTTGTTTACAAAATGGGCTCCTGTTTCTTACTGTGGCTGCAAGAGGGCAAAACTTATTCTGGATATCTCATTGTCTGAATTAAAATTCTCTCTCTCACCTACTCTCTCTTTGCCTATGCCTTTCAAAACACAATCACTGAATTTGCAGAATATATATCGTAAATTCATCCATGCCAGTTGATATTATTTTATCTTACCCCTCTCTCCTTCTCAGTCTCTCATGACATGCCCCACAGAACCCCATCAAGTTTTTGCGGAACACAGCTTGAAAACCCCTGCTCTATGGGTTTGGTAATTCACTCTACCTGGATATTATGATTAGGGGCGGTGTCATTGTTTCCTAGAGCTTGATCAACTTCATGATTAATGTTTGAGCAGTGTTCATGATTGTGTTCAGGGACTAAATCTATTTGAGTCTCCAGAGTCTCCCTGACTAGAGGTTGGCACTGGATTGTTCTCTTCATTAGACCTAGGTGTCCTACTTAGTGTTTTAGACTGGGAAGGTCTATGACTAGGACAGAACATTCCTAGATGACTACCATTACAAGCAGAGCAAAAATACTCCCTAGATTGGCAATTACCACTATTTCTTCTTGATCTAATTCATGGACACACACTTACAAAATGCTCTAGACAACCACGAGCCAAACAAGCTCCTAATTTTCTTCAACAGATTTCCTCAGTAATGTCCAATTTTAGTACACCACCACCATCTTAAAATATATGATCAAATGGTTACTATTCCCTAATGACTCCAACTGTAAGTTCCCTAATAAGTTCATGATCATTGGAAAGAACCAGATCTAAGATTGCTTGATTTCCAGTTAGTTTGTCTACAAATTGCATTAGAAAACAATCATTATAGCTAGCAGTCAATGAAGATGTTACTTTCCCTATTATTTCCTTCTAAAATGCTCCAGTCTATATGAGGCAGGTTGAAATCTCCCAAAATTAATGTTCTAGCACTACAACCTTTATTTATTTCTTGAACCATACTGTCATCAACTTCAGGACTGTGTTTGGTTTGGAGATCTCTAAAATGCACCTATCCAAATATACTCTCTGCCTGAAACACCTATTATCTAATTTAATACTATCATTCTGAAATTGAAGTTAAATCATTCCTAATGTATAAAACCAAACCACCCCCCTGCCTATCCATTCTCTGATAAAATATACATTGTATAACTATTTAACTTGTACTCTGCTCTAGTCTCATTGAATGCTGCCTCACTAATCCAAGTCTCACTAATGCGGACTATATCCAGATTTTCACTAATCATATAACTAAATAATTAATTTTTCTTATTCCTAAGACTATGTGCATTTGTATAAAAACACTTCAATCCCTCAGTTTTAATTGATTTCCTACCTTTGGCTAGATAGTTGATATGCCTATTCCAGACATAATCTGTATTTAAGATGCTAACAGTATTTACTTTACCAATACTTTGATGCTTTATACCCTCTGTTGATCTAAAGTTATCTTTCAAAACCCCAAAGAACTCTCATTTTCCTCCAGAAGCCTCCCATATAAAGCAGTTCCCCTTCTACTAAGATGTAGAACACAGTGGTTACAGTTTTAATCGATTGATTGTGCAAGCCCTAGACATCCATTGTTGGTGCAATGATTGATCGATGGTTGTGTTGCTGTGGTGGCTGTGTAGGCTGTAGTCTCCAAGTATCTGTATTGTCGAACCACCCAGCACCTTTTCACGTTTCTGGGTCTGGGATAGTCAAGAGACTGGGCAAAGATGTAATCATCTCTGGTATCTAGGAATGCCTCTCCTGTCAGTGGTTCATTTCCAGGAGATTATTCAGGTCCGACTCGCACGTTAACTGTGAAGGACTTCCCCCAGTTCAGGTGTCTAAATCTGACTCTCCAATGAGTAGACAAACCAACCACTCAGAATCCATGAAAGGGCTGGAATTCAAAGGTAGACCTAATAGAAGTAAACTACTATGTTTTTCTCTTTATTATATCTGAAATGAACAATTATTCAGCGTGACAGTATAAACATAACAAAAGGACTGGCAATGAATCACAATTAACAAAACCTCTGGAAAACCAATAACACTTAATGAGATTTGGCAGAAAGGATAGAAAGCAAGTGAGAGACAAGTACCGGAAAAGACTTGCACAGAATGTTAACCCCTGTCCCAGCCTAGCTACCCTCCAAACTTGACCTTTATGACCTGAGTTTAAATTTCTTTATATACTGGCTAGTTAGTAGGGTTAGGGTCACTGGCCTAATTCCAGGGCAGATCCCAGTGGCCAACAGTGGTTGACACAACCTCAATGGACTGTGTAGCTCCCACTGGATTGGATCCACAATCCAAGCCTGATGAATCTGGACCACATGAGTTGAATCCCAACTGATTGCCTAGACAACACAAGATTATTAGTTACATGCACCAGGCACCATTAATCACAATAATAACATAACATAACAACAGGTGATTAATCACAAACATTAACTGGAATCATGACTTCATAATTGATCACTGGAAAACATAATTTACTCATGAAATCAAAGCACATAAATAATAAATAACCAACATAAAAAATAATAACTATAAACATTGACAATTATAGCAAACCTATCTCACATGAGTTAATCAACCTATAATCAGTGCCAAAACAAGCAAGGGCAAAAACCTAACTGGAATAATATGACTGGTGACCTATAATAATGATAATCAGTTCTCTAGCTAGTTACATGACAGGGTGGCAAACCTATCTATAGGGTACTCAGTCACAGTTTCAACAACCTATATATATGTCTACTTTTAATAATAATAATTAATGATGATAATAATGATGGTGAAATACAAATGACAACAATACAATAACTAGGAATAAGGATTATGAACAAGTCTTTATTCCTATTGTACACTGGCCAAGGATTACAAGCTAGAGCACTTAACATCATACCTTTAAAGGCTTTCCAACCTTCTATTCCGATTTCATAGCCTTTTCATAGGCTTCCAAGATCAAATAGTCTGGATGTTACGCTAGGTTTTTTTTAAAGTTAACAGGATTACTAACTAGACTCCTGTGGGGAGAGAAAAACTTAGGAAGAACCAGATAGGACTTGAAAATTAGGGTGAGGTTTTTGTGAAAAACTACACAACCCCAAAAGGGGGATTTGAAAATCAGGGGGGGTTGTGAGAAACTTCACAACCCCCACATTCCTTTCCCCTAAGAAAAAACCCCTCTCACAATTCTTTCTTCCTCCATGTTCTCTACCAGGATAATGCATCTATTGACAATCTAAACATGGGAGTATACATTACAAAAGTTATTACATCAAAACAATGCTGACCCTCCCAGTTAGTTAACTTATTTACATTAACACTCAATAGTACCATAAATTATGACAGACTTATTTAACATCAATTGCTTCACTCCAACTGGCCAATTATAACAAATAGGGAAAAACTGTTTACATAACCAAGTCAACTTAACAAAATGCCCAAATCTTACTATTTCATTAATCAATTTGATACCACTAAACATTATACATTAATTCCAGAATATTGTAGCTACCACTAAACATTATACACTACAGTAGACTCGCAACTTACGTGGGGGTTATGTTCCTGGGACCCTGTGTAAAGCCCAAAAACCACGTAAAGTCAGAAACAAAACAAAAAATCCCCTAAATCGCCCTTAAATCACTATATACTGTATTCTAACTCTGTTATACGTACATATACACTATAACATACCTGTACAATTATGAACATGATGAGCTTATGGAGACAGATGTTTCTGGGTGTTGTTGTTTTGAGCTTATTCATCCCCTTCCCATGTCACCATGGGGTGATTGTCAAGCTCAGATAACGATGCAGGGGAGTATTTGGGCAGCTCAAGGTCACTGCCAGAATTTGAGGGTGTTGGCTGATCTGCTGATGATGTTGATGGTGGAGGACCAGAGGCAGAGGTTGGCTTGTGTTTGGGCATTGTGAACGAGTATGAAAGAGGTTTAGGCGCACTAAATTGACACACACAAGGCACCTGTTACTCCGACGATACGCTTGCAGGAACTGAGACAGACAGAAGTGGGATGGTGGGGTGGTGCCACCTATTTTTTATATTTTTAATTACTGTATAAAAGTGTATATATTTATTATAGTATTATTAAAATTAAAAATTTTTATATTTTATATATTTTTATTTTATATTTTTTTATTTATTATTTTTTGAAATTTGGATTTATATTTTCTTGAAATTGGAAATTGTAAAATTATAACCCGCATATAGTTGAAACTGCGTAAGAAAAATCTGTGTAAGTTGCGAGTCTAATGTACTTCCAAATATACACATGGTAAATACTGGCATTTTCTTTTTTAACACCACTTTTGTTTCACTTAACCTACACATTGTTCACTGGTATAACCTCCTTGTTTCTGGCACAACCTACAGTTTCCGCCCAGAACACCTCAAACCCCCTTTTGGGTCACATTTACTATTTTTCTTGCGTGGTTCACTGCACTGTCTCTATTCCCCTTAACACTGGATCAAGAGACCAGGACCCATAAATTTGACTGTAGTGTTCTTCCCACACTATACCATAGGGAAATCTGGCAAATAACCCATTTGTTCATCCACCACTCTAGCCAGGTGTAGTCAATCACAAATCATCTGGGAATTCATTTTTTTTTTTTTTTTTTTTTTTTTTTTTTAAACCAGAGTATCAGCAGGAACAGTGAAAAAAAGAAAAAGGAAACCAAATGAAAGAAAAGAATGAGCCAAATCCTCACTCTAATCCAACCCCCCACCCTTTTTTTTTTTTAACCACTGGAATGTCAATTAGTAGTAAGCCAGTAGCATGCATCATTCCATATCTTTTCCTCAGAGGTTTATCCCTGCTACTTACTCCCCTAGAACAATTAATTATTGACCCCTTCAGAACAAAAGGTTCACTAACTAGCCCTCCTCTGGTTATATACCCAAAATAAACACAGAAATCAGTGAATAATCCATTTTTACATCCCTTTCAAGGGCTGAGTACGTTGGGTATCCTCTCTCAGGAAAAAAAAACCAAATCTAGTCATTTTATGGTGTATTTTCTAACAGATTTACCCACAATACTTCACTTCAGTTTACTCTGTTACCTCTGATTCTGTACTCAAGGTTCTGTGATTGTACATTTGGTAATTCTGCAGGATTGCCACAGGAGCGTGTGAATGGGCGGTTGAACCCTGACTGGGTTAAGTTAAGTTTCTCTGATCGTGAAGTCTTGGTCTCAGTTTGGAAATGACAATGATGACTAGTCCAGGCACGAACCTTTTGTCTATACTCATTTAGTATCTCCTGACATGTGGTAAATCCTGAATGCACAGGGCTAAAACTAACACAGCAAGACTGAGCTTGAGGAACTTGAGATGATCTGGGCATGGAATCGGTGAATCCAAGGAATGAATTCTCTAACGTACTCAATGCATCATTAGCTAGGTCTAGAGACTGTTGTACAAGTCTCAATGATTGCTGGGCCAATTTTAATCCATCTAATGGAGCATCTTCTTCCAGTGTGTCCATATGTTCATGCAAATCTGTCACATTACCCTGGACTTCACTTTCCCCAGACTCATTTTCAGAAGCAGCACCCCACAACTGATTTTCTTGTAGTGGAGATATGGTTTGGGGACTCATGAGACAAGACTCACTAATGGGAGTACTGGAGAAAATTGATTCTAATGACCCTGCCAAAATCAGTGTGTTCTCATAACCAAGTGAAGGTATATCATTACCTTCTGACTCCTGTATAGTTCGAAAAACTTGCTCCCCCACTGGATTAGCCCCTGCCTGAATCTCTTTAAATGGTGTCTGAAAATCTGTCTCCCCCAAATGCTGAGTTACTGGAGGCATATCTCGATAGTTTAGCTCCACTGGCGGACACCCTTCCATTCCAGCAGTTGTCTCAGCACTAAAATGACTGGTCCCCTCATACTCCCAACACTCTACCAAAGGATCTCTCCAGGTAATACTTTGTCGTGCATTCAGGAGTGTATTCAACTGGTGATATTTTTCTGAAGAAGAGAGTTCCTCATCTGTATCTGAACCACTGGTCCCATCACTGGGGTTCCCCATGAAAGCTACCTGGGATTCCACTTCAGGGGCACCAAAGCCCTCAAAGGAATTTTGGGAGCCATCAACTGACTCATCCCTACGCCAGGCAAAGGGTATGCTTTTGGCAATTGATGGTAAGCCCAGGATCCAGGTCTCAAGTACTTTCTGAAATTCCTGTTCTCTCCTATGCTTCTGTAGATATTTTGAGGGTTCATGCCAGGCCTTCAAATGGGTATGATGTGCTTTTATAACTCAGGGGTGCCCTCAACAGTTGATGTAGTCAATTCATAGGATACTCCATTACTTTGCACTTGACTAACCTTGTAGGGACCAGTATACTTGGGGGAGAATTTCCGTGAGGTGCTCCGGTCACTGGTAATGATCTTCTTAACTACTTTCTGGCCAACCTGGAGAGGTGCAAACTGTAGATGGCCCTCCTTCCATATTTCCCGCAATTGAGGGGGAACAACTACAGTAGCAATATTCTGGTGATGTTGTTCCAAGATACAGTCAGTGGGGGTTGTCTTTATTTCAGAATGGAAGGTATTGTTGTAGGTAATCACAGCCATTACCAGATTCGTATCCCATTCCACTCCTGTTTGTCCCAAGCTTCTCAAGAACTCTCCATTTGTTCTATTTATACATTGAACACCACCATTGCTAGCAGGCTTAAGTGGACTAGAATAAACATGCATAATCCCATAGTGATCAAGAAACTCTTGGAACTCCTCCGAATGGAATTCAGGTCCATTGTCTGTCAGGAGCTTCCGAGGAATTCTTAACAAGTTGGGGAAAATATCATGCTCCCTCAACTGGATAATGGTAGAAGACCTTTTCATTCTTAATGGGTGAACCACAACCCACTTGCTAAAATGGTCAACCATCACCAGACAACCAAGGTACCCCTTTCTGGGTGCATGGGAAAATCACAATATCGGCAGCCACTAATTCAAAAGGATGTTCAGTTTTTATCTTCAAGGTTGGTAGGATGATAGGCTGACTAGCTACTTTATACAAATCCGGGTGCCATAAAAACAATCATAAAGCTTCCACCAACTTATTACGCCCAATATGTGCCATTTCCTCGTGGAAACTGAGGGCTATATCCACGAGCAATGTGAAAGGTACTACACAGCTAATATACCCAGTCCTACTTTGATGTACTATCACCCCACTCCTTAACTGTAATTCCCTCCAGTTCTGCTTAAACTGCCTCAAGGCAGGTTTGCCCTCTGGTAGGGGCTTTCACTGGGCCAATAGTCCATGCACCTGTCGCAACAATCAGCTCCATTTTTGCATTAGAATCACTGATTGAGTCTAGCAACTCTCGGTTCACTATCCACTTCTTGCCTTCCTCAAATACTGTACCCAACTCTGGCTCCTCTGCTTCTGTGTCTGGTACCTCTTCCTCCATGCATGCTGCCTCATCTAGCACCTCTACTCCAAAACAATCCACTAACTCTAGGTCTCCATATGACCATTCAGCTACATGAAACTTCATTTCAATGTCAGCCATAATTAGATAGTTTGAACCTAACAAGAAATAGTATGGGAGACTATTCTCTGGGGCTATTGCAATTTAAGGTAGTTGGATCTTTTCATCTCTACCTGAATAGTCAATTTTACCAGTCCTAAGGGTACCAATTTCACACCAATCCCAGTCAAGATTATCTGGCAAGGCTGTACTGATATTTCTTCCTCTTCTCTCGCTTTTAAACTCTTGACCACTGACTCGGATACTAAGCTAATCTCTGCTCCTGAATCCAACATAGCACAGTAATTGACTGCACCCAACTGTACCCAAGTCCAAGCAACGGGTCCTCCCTGGTGTCCACAAGTGACCCTTTCACCCCTGGCTTCCCGATCTGGATTCTGCAGTAAATTCCCTTCACACTGCTCTATCACTTTTTCTGCTACCTCCTGGCCAGTTTCCTGCTCCATAGTGTCCACCTGTTCCACCATCAACTCTGCTGGCTCAGCAAACCACTTGTGTTCTATCAGTGGATTGTAGTGTACTCCAGATATACACTGCAAATGGACCCTTCTTTCTGGGGTATCAGGACAGTTACATCCATAACGTACACAACTGGCTTTACACCATAGTGAACCCAAACCCTCAAGGAATAACAATGGCTTGCAGCTAACAGTACTTCTGGAGTTACCAATACTCCAGGTTGTCTCATCATTTCAGGTCTTTTATGCGGCGGCATTATTTGACAAGGATACCTCTTGGGAGGTGATCAATTCATCCATCAGCTCTCTCCGTAATTCCAATGGGTGTTGTGGAGGATTCCAAGGTGGCCCATGCTCGTAATAATGATCCTGCAACACTTGTACTAGGCTAATAAACAACGAATCACCACCTCCATCAACTTTCATGAGTACTCGCAGTCCAGGTGGTAAGCGATTAGTGAGGTGTTCTACTTCTCCAGTTGGTCACTCCCAGCAGGTGTATTCATGACAATGCATCTGCAGCTCCATTCTCAGTCCCAGGGATATCGAATTTCAAACTCAAAGTCAGCGAGATCTTCATAAGTTTGGGCCAATCTACTATCAACAATCTTCATGTTGCTCAGGTATTCTAATGGTTGATGGTCCGTATACAGTACAAAAGGCACACCATATAGAAATGGGCAAATGTCTTCACACCCCATCTTAGGGCTGCCAACTCCCATTCTATAACTGAGTACATTCTCTGGGCATTGGAAAAGGTCATTGATGCATAGCAATCACCTTAAAATCACCATTCTGTTTGTCCTAAACAAGCACCAGCACCAACCCCGGAAGCATCCACATACAGTTCCAATTTTTCAGCTTCGGGTCTGTAATCTGGGTATGACAGTTGCACTTCCTTAACCAAGGCCTCTTTCACTGCCATAAAAGCCTTGTCCATCTCCAGTGTCCATTTCAATCTTTCTCTTGATCTACCTCCAGTTAAATGAGACAAAGGACTTATCACTGAACAATCTGGTAGAAACTTTCTCTGGAAATTCACTAAACCCAAAAATTCCCTCATCTGTCAAACAGTTTCTGGTTTTGGAAACTCGTGCACCTTCTCATATATTCTGGGGATTTCCGCAAACCTTCTCTCCCAACTGGGTGTCCCAAAAATGCAACCTCAGGTTGGAACCACTAACATTTCACAGGTTTGACCTTTATGCCAGACTTCTCCAGAGTATACAGGACTATATCTACCAGTTGAAGATGTTCTTCGAATGACTCGCCCATTATTAGGATATCATCAATGTAGATGATAACTCTACTTCTTGGAAAACCATGTAACACTTCTTGTACCATCCGTTGGAAACTAGCAGGAGCATTCTTTAATCCAAAACTCAGTCGCTTAAACTGCCAATGCCCTCTGGTGGTTGAAAAAGCAGTGCTCTCTCGGCTCTCTTCGGCAATTGGCATTTGATAATAACCTTGTACCATGTCTAGGGAAGTGAAGTAACAGGTTCCATGAAGACTAAAAACTGCATCCATTAAGTTGGGCATTGGAAAGTGGTCTGGTATGGTCACTTCATTCAATTTTCGATAGTCAACACACATTCTAATTGAACCATCCTTCTTCCAGATAGGGACAACAGGCGAACTCCATGGGGAAATGCTAGGTTCTATGATATCAAGCAACAGTAATTCCTGGCACTGGGCTTCCACAGCTTCTACGACTGGTTCTTGGAATCTATGGGTTTGTTTTCGGATAGGGGTATCATTATACAACTCTATCTGGTGTGGTACACAATTCACAAAAACTATATCATACCCCCACTGACTCAACACTTTCTTCCAGCGAGCCAACATTTGTAAAACCTCCTTCCTCTCTTCTAACATCAACCCTGGTGACATGGTTATTTCAGTCCGTAGGTGTTCTTCTGTCCAGCCTGGTTGTTCAGCTTGGGCTCCAGTCATGAACCTCAATTCTCTCACTTTCAGCTACTGTAAAGTCCAGTTCTTCTTCATAGACTATTGATCTTATAGTCCCTATCATTCACCCACCTTGATTCTCTGGCTTCTGGGTCAGCTTCATTACCAACACTTCTGTCATCCCAGCCAATCCATCCACTAACCCAGGGTGACCATACACTTTCCCCTGGAGTCGGGGTCTCCATCATCATCCTCAAAACAGTACTCCAGTCTTTCACCTTCGATTACATTCAAGCAAGCAAACTGTACAGGAACTCTGTGATATTTGCAGGTACTTAATTTCACATCTGTGATGCATAACAGGAACATTCCGGATCACCCTTCTACATGGCATTCTCACTCTCAAGTAAATTTCCTCCATATGCCCATCTTTATAAGCTCATTATCCTTTCCTTTTCACATTAACTCGGAGACTGTTTTCAACAAGAAAATTCATTCCCAATACAACTGGGAACTTCAACCTTTTTACCACTGCAAACAGAACAGGCTCCATTCCACTCCATGAATCGATAACCCAGCGTAATCACCCCCAG
This sequence comes from Bathynomus jamesi, assembly GCA_023014485.1. Taxonomy (NCBI): domain Eukaryota; kingdom Metazoa; phylum Arthropoda; class Malacostraca; order Isopoda; family Cirolanidae; genus Bathynomus; species Bathynomus jamesi. Next base: position 1,092,360 of record JAJOZX010000687.1, read on the forward strand.
TGGTTTAACATGGTTGTTCACTCCAATCCCTCGAATCCTCAGGTTACAGCTCTGCATCTCTGGAGTTAACTCCAGTTCCTCTACCACTGAGTGATCCAAGATTCCAACTGTAGCTCCGGAATCAAGTACTGCCAAGTAGTTCTCCGAATGTTCAACCGTATATCCACCTTCAGTAAAGATTGAGGTGCTAACTGTCCAGACATCTCCTCATCCAACCCATCAGTGTCAAAGACATTACTATTTACAAATACGTTTCGGAGCATCAGCTTCGGGTTCATTATTCTGGTCAGGGGGTTGCTCCCTATCAGACTCTTCAGGAATATTTACACTCTCATCCAGACCAAATGGACCTGGATACCCTAGGTTATTACTAGCAGGTTCGCAACTAACTGGGACCTATCAGGACAATCAGTACCAGGATTCACAATCAATGATTCATTCCTACCACCAGAAACTGGGACTAGCTCTGTTGCCTCATATCCTGGGGGACAAAAGGAACTGCACTCATTCATTCTCACAGGCAAAACTGGGTTAACACACTGGATCTCCCCCCATCTGTACTTCCCCATAAATTCTTGTTCTGGTATTGGGCCACTAGTTAGGGTAATATTCGTCCTGCTAGGAGCTCTGGGGGTTCCCCTCTGGCCTCAGAGCTCACTGGTTTAAAGGGCTCAGTTCTTGATTTGGCTCATTCCCTTGTGGGCTGGTCTGGTTAGGCCCAGGAAATGGTTCCCTTGAGATGGTAGGACTCGGTGCTCTTGAACTGGGCCTTCTGCTGGCGTGATCGCGGCTATGACCATACCCATTAGGTGGGTAAGGGCATCGTGACACCCAATGATCCCGCTCACCACACCACAAACACACTCCTAAACGCCGACGGCAATCCCGTTCCAGGTGACCTCTCCTTCCACAGTAATTACAGTCACCCAGGGACGATCAGATGGTGGTGGTGGTGGGTGGTTAGATGGCTGGCTGGCCTGAACCCTGCTGCAGGGCCAACAACTGAGGGTGAGACTGGTGATTTTGTTGGTTTGGGTTCCTTTGGGGCTGACCTTGATCACTAACTGACCTGGTGTGGTGGTTGGGTACCAAAGGGGACATTCCTATGTTCCAGGCCTCCTGCGCAGGCTGGGAGAGGTCTAGATAAGGTAAAGATTTCCTGGAGGTTCCCTCTCACTAGCTGCCAATTCTCTCACTGCTGGCCAATTCAACTGGGTCCCAGCTCCACGTCAGTCGTGCCGTGGCCAGGGCAACTTCAACTTCTCGGAAAATGCATCTGGAACAGTGCTAAGAAATTTTGAAATCAGTTCTCGCAATTATCCACTTCTACTTCGGGCATTGCAGCCATCCACACAGTTTCTAACCTGGTTGCATACTGGTATAAGGTCTCACTGGGTCGTAATTGAGCATTAGTAAATGCCTCTCGCTTGTCTCTCACGGTAGAATGGAGTTCTCTGTAGTAAATCTGCAGTCTTTTCCTGACAACTCCATATGGCATCCCTGATCGGTCAATTAAATCAAAGCCCCCTCTCATCTGTCCCATAAGACTCTCGCAATGCCGCTTTCCAGTAGTTGTGTCCTCCTGCCACTGTATTCTCAGCATAATCCTCAAACTCCTTCCTAAATTCTGTGAATGTTCTCCCATCTGATATATCAAATGGCAATGGTTGAGGAAAGCGGCGCCCATCTAGTTTCTCTAGGGCATTAGCAAGGCGTTCCAGGAGATTCTCTGTTGTCAGTGTTGGCAGTGGTTGGGGCCCCTTTCTTGTGGTAAACATCACTGGTTCATCCTCCCCATTTGTCTCCCCAAGCTCTTGTTGAAACTTCATAGGAGGTCTCTGGTTGACTGTTGGTCTGGGCTTCCTTTCTGAGGCCCGAGAGGTAGGGGTTGATTTGGCCCACTTTTGGGCTCCTGGTAATCTGTTCAGGTCTTCGGCTTCTGTCCCAGATGAATCACTCTCCTGTGAGGGACCCATCATTCTCTTTTCTCCCCAGTTCATAGCAGGGCAATCAGTTCCACTTCCTGTCCAAAACCTGGACTGTTCAGGGCTGCTCACTTGTTCTAACTAGGTGGCTACTGTCAATGCCAATCTTCTGAGAGCATATACATCCTGGTCAGAGGTTGTACCAGCAGTGGTAGACCGGTAATTTAAAAGTTGATCCTCAATATATCTCTCAGTGGGGATTGGGTGGCGGATGCCACTGCTCCCTCACCAAGCTGTCCACTAACTTCAGCAACATCCATACTCTGGGTCATCTCTGGATTAGACATTCTCCCCTGTTCCCCTTTTAAACTTGACTATCTCCAACCAATCTCTCAACTTATCCCACTGGGGATGCCAAAAAGTATGCTGCGGTGGCTGCATAGGCCAGATCGATCGATTGTGCATTACAATAACATGTCTGAAGTACATGGTGCCCACAAAAAATTGTACAAATTCCATTTGAAATAAGTTAAATTCTATTCTATTGTGGATGCAATTTATTGTGACATCCTTTGCTTAATATTAACCCTTTAATCACAGTCATTGCTGAATTGCGACTACAAGCACACACCTTTTTCTTATGATCCTGGATGTGTATAATGTGCAATAAATGAATAGCTATACCACCATCGTAAGGAACAGAAGTTTAGCCGCCAATTCATACTGAATTTAACGTGTTTGTATAAAAGTTTTCTTCAAATTTTTTCATTAAAAATTTGGTTCCTGTGGCTACCACAGACGCTATGCCTCTTCAAAAATGACAAGAGGCTTGTTTCCACTAAACCAGGGGTGCTCAAACTTTTTTGCAGGTAGGCACACACAAAAAATATTGATAAAAAATACATAAAAACACACAAAATATTATCTGGTTTTAATTGCAATATTCTTTCTATTAACTGGTCTCTAAAACCTTATCTGGGGGCTACTCACAGGCACACTGAAATGGCTTCATGGGCACAAATGTGCCCATGTGCACAGGTTTGAACACTAGGGCAGGTTGATATTTTGTATTCAAAAGTGACACATTGTTGGGGTTTCGTATGGGTCACAGTAGTCACCCTAACCCCAGCACAAGTTTTTGGTTTTTAGTTTCAATATGCCTAAATGTACATTTTTCAGTAAAAACTTAGATAAAAATTGTTTCAGCTGTGTTAAACTCGTTTCTTTTTTTTTAATTCATATTCAAAGAAAATTACATTTTTACATGTTTTTTAATATGTACAGTGCCCGCGAAAAGTATCCGATCACCCTTGAAATTTGTATTTTTTACATAAAAAACAATGTTTAAATGTATACTAACCTTATATTAGTATTTTGTCATCTGTCCTTTGGTTTGGATGACTTGTTCTAGACGTTTTGGCATGGATTTAATCAAGTTTTGACAAACTTCCACTGATATTTCCTTGCACCATACCTTTTTGATGGCCTCTTGTAATTTTTCGACTGAGCCAGTGTCGTGGCATTCAACCTTATTTTTTATTATTAGCCACAGATTTTCTATCGGATTGAGATCTGGACTATTACCAGGCCAATCCAAAATATCAAATTTATTGTCAGTAATCCATTTTGTCACTATTTTGGCCCTGTGACATGGTGCACCATCATGCATGTATGTTTTTGTCCTTTGGATTGCCATTGCCATTAGAAGTTTATCCTGTAGCATTGCTAAATACCATGCACCATTCATAGTTGTGTTCTTCGGAAGAAAATATAAGTTTCCACGCCCATAGTAACCGAAACAACCCCAAACCATCACACTTGGAGGGTTTTCATTGTCTTTAGGGTGTATTTAGGGTCCATCCTATTTGAGCCAATAGGCCGGCGAACCTTTTTTGGACAACTTCTGAATGTCAAAAATGTCGACTCATCGCTAAATAAAACCTTCTTCCAGTCATCAACAGTCCAATGAATGTATTTTTTACAAATGCGACACGTTTTTTACGCATTTTTTATTAATGAACGGTTTCTTAGCAGCATGGCGAGATGGTAATCCGAGTTCTTTTGGAGCCGCTCCTGGATAGTTCGTTCAGAAACACCAGATAACAAATTATTCATATTAAATTTTATTTCTTTCGCAGTTATTGTTGGGTTTTTCAATACTAAACATTTCATAAGTTTGTCTGTTCGCGAATTTGTTTTTCTCGGTCTGCCAGATCGTTTTTTAGGGACTGGCGTGGTTAGGCCACCATTGTTCTTAGCCCGTGAAACCCATAAATTAACGGTACTTTGGGATATGTTTAATTCCTTAGCTATCTGTCTCTGTGATTTCCCACATGCATGCAAAGCAACAATAGCACCTCGACAATCACTCTTAAGTTGTTTTTTAGCACACATTATATATAAATTTTATTTACACCACTTTCTGTAAAAAAATAAAAAATATCAAGAAATTTACACAAACAGTGAAATCTGACAAATTTGAGACACAGCCACCCGCAACGAAGGCTACCAGAACACTAATTTGAGAATGCGTTGGATAGCTCTCATATCAGCGAGCAACCTCAAAGTTACCAGATGTCGCTAGAACAAATAGAAAGTGAATTACGTGTCTCTGAATATTAAGGGAAAATATTGTATTTTCTTGAGTGATCGGATACTTTTCGCGGGCACTGTACTATACAGGGTGTCCCAGAATTAACTATCTATTTCAATGAAATCGGACAAATTTTTTAAAAACACACTTTTATTTATGTTTATCATGTTTAATATGTGTTAAAAATGTATAAATTTCTAAATTTTTTTCATAATTTTATTTTCATAATTTTGTCATTATCTGGTCCAATGAAAGACCGTCTGAAGTCATAGAATGGCAAAGACTCTCCAAAAGTTAACGTGTGGCTTGGAATGACCAAATCCAAAATTTATGGCCCATTCTTCTTTGCAGAAGCAACTGTAACAGGTACCATCTACCTTGATATGCTTCAGCAGTTTCTCGAACCACAGCTTCTTGATGATGGCATTCTTGATAATGTTGTGTTTCAACAAGATGGAGCACCATAAATTTTGGATTTGGTCATTCCAAGCCACACGTTAACTTTTGGAGAGTCTCTTTGCCATTCTATGACTTCAGACGGTCTTTCATTGGACCAGATAATGACAAAATTATGAAAATAAAATTATGAAAAAAATTTAGAAATTTATACATTTTTAACACATATTAAACATGATAAACATAAATAAAAGTGTGTTTTTAAAAAATTTGTCTGATTTCATTGAAATAGATAGTTAATTACATAACATTTTTTGAGAAATTAAACAACAGAACTTTTCTACAAGAAAAAGAAAAAAAAAATGTTAATGAAGTGCTCTTTTGCAAGATGCATAAACTTAAGTTATTTTGAAAGTAACACTGCATGTTTATTTATTCCACTGTCCTTTCCATTCAAATTTAGGCAATCTTTGCCATGATTCCAGTAGGTTAAGAATATATTTTTGGCGATTTTTGTAGCCAATTCATGACTAGATTCACAGCACTTTCTACTCCTTGGCTGTGACAAGGAAAGGCTGGTATTTTGAGTGGTTCTTGTCTTGCTAGCAAAGGTTCCTTATTGCTGAAGTTCTCAGAAGTGGAGGTGGATAAATTACCTCTCTGCCAATCAATCATTTCAGTGTAGTCTGAAGAATCGAAATTAAGAGTTTGAGGTAGGTCAAAGTTTCTTGATCCAGAAAATGTAGTTCTTGAGAGAATGATTCTCTGGATTGCAACCTCTCTAACTTCTCTTCTTGAGTCTGTTATCATTGATAGTAGAATATTTTCGGGGTTCACAAAGTATGAGTTATTCTGAAACACTGGTTCTATGATCAACCTGTGTTTTTCCTTCAAGTCGCGCAGCAGATACCCTAAGTACCAAAAGTTAGATGATCCGTCAGATGCCAGTGGATGTGACTTAATCCAAAACCACCCTGGAGCATAAGATAGCATAATAATTTCTACTAGATCTTTGAGATCTTGGGTTGGATTTGGTGTTGACACAGAGTCTAAGAATTCTGTTTGTCTAGTTAGCCAACAAGCATGATGAATTGTACTAGATCTTTCTGCAAGATCTTTGGAGACATTTCCAGATTGAACAGCTAGGCACATATTGTAGAGATACTTTTGGTCACTGCTTAAAGCATTAACAACATCAGATGGAATTTCATGAATGTTTCCTTTAACAGGAGAAAAAGCAACCACTTCCAGTTTTGTTAGATCAGTTTTCAATTTATTTCCAATTGAACCCTTGAAAGCACTTGAGCCTGTTGGTTTCCCATCTATTGCCTCATAGACGTGCCTGAATGGTAGTTTGTTCATATGAAGAAGGCATACCAGCCACTGAACAGACCTATTCAGATAGATTTCAACAAGCTTTATTGCTCTACTGATTCTTCCAGTGTTCACAGCAGTGCCATCACATAGTAAAGCTTTTAGAGTGTCTGAACTTTCTGAGTCCACTATTACAGTAACCAGCTCTTCTGGTACACAACGAGCATTTCCATGATCAGGTGTTACATGATTTATATAGATATTTCCAGGCTCTTTAACAATGACGTAGTGCTCTTCTTTGATCTTGCCTGCCCTGGTTAATTTGTCATCTCTTCTCCCATCAAAGCCAATGCATTCTATTCCTATATTCTCTGATTTAACCCTGGTACTCAATTTTTTTATCTACTCATGCTCTTTCCCTCTCCAGCTTCTTTCTATCAATCATGTTGCCCTGATCCAGGATTCCCATATCTTTGAAAGCAGCATTAACAATTGCTGCTGCTGCCCTGCAACTCACTCTGTAATGATCTGCAATCACTGCCAACTCTTCAAGGTACTGTATATCTGTTCTGCTCATTCTCTATTAAGTATTAACTCTATAGCAGGCATGAAGTCTTCATCTTCTTGGTCAGTCTATACCTCCATGCTCTCAGCACTGACTGCATCCTTTGATGTTGAAGGGACAACTCTGATAGCTTCAGTCATTTCTGCTTGTGATCTGATTTGGCATTCATGTTCTTTTTGAGCTCTAGCAATAGACCTTTTCCTCATCAGAGCAACCTTTCTATCAATTGGCCCATTGGTTTAATCTTTGCTTTTGTCCTACAAAAGAATCCCACTCAGCAATTGTTATTTTATCCTTGCACTAGCAGGCATTTCTATCAATCCCTTTATCGTAGCAATCACAGGTACATACATCAAACATAACATCATACTCAGAAACTTTTTGTTCAAATCTCTCATCTCTTCAGTTTATAGAAACCTTGTTCAACTTTGAGGCTGCTTCTTTCACTCTAACAACTTTCTGAAAGATTCCACAAGTACTTATTGTAGGGAAAGAGAACCTTCTCCATATGGTTTCAACGTCTATTGCAACTATGTTACAACATTCATTGAAAGTAATCAATTTAATTGATTCAGCCTCTTCTCATCATTGCACAAAGTTGTAGTGCCTCAACATCTGCTTTTGTTGGTGCTATAGCTGCTGGAAACTCGGAAGAATGTCCAAAGGTTGCATTTGATGACTTTTTTCTTGTCATGATTAATTTGACTTAATAACTAATAATTTAACTTAAGAACCAATAGTTCGAATCAATAACCAATTATCAATAATCTGAAACAAAAATAAAATATAATTTTTTGCAAAAAGTACTAAAAAAATTAGGGTTGCCAGACTTTTTTGCACATTTGTGAAATTTGGCCACAAAGTGGCCAATCTGGCAACCCTGCATAAAACAAAAAAGTATCCGTAAATAAAGAAGATACCCATTTGATTTAAATAAAGGCAAATAAGGTCTTCTAACTTATTTTTAACATATCTTAAATTGATGTTCAGAATAGGTTCAAAGCCTATTGTGAAATCTCAGCTAGAAGAGTGGGGAAAAAGGGGGGACTATGTGCGAGGGGTACAGGGAGTTGCACATAGCTCAACTTTTGATATGTTATTTGTTAACTCAAATTAAAACCCTCACATAGTGTCGTTTTTAAAAAAAGCCAAAAAAAAACTTGTTTTGACTGGCCCTATTGAACACCCCTGCACTAAATGAAGCTGCTGATTTATTGCAAGCTGACAGCAATTCTGGCAGTGAACCAGAGTATTTTAGTGAAGCCAGGATGTATCAATAAGTACAATCAGTATAAGGGTGGGGTTGACAGGATTGACCAGAGGATGAAGACGTATTTATTTCCTCATCGTACCCAAGGATCTTCAATTGTCTGCTGAGTACAACCATTGTCAACTCCCATATCATCTATGTGTCCAAGGTTGAAAACACCAAGGACTTGAAAAGTTTCATCCAGGATGTGTGCATATCCCTATTGGAAAGCTATCGCTGCCCCGTTGAACCACGACCTGAACATCCGAGTCTTAGTGAGAGACAACAGTGACTGACCAAGAGGCATTGGCTGGATCTAACAGGAGTGTCAAGGCCTGATTGTGCTGTCTGCAGTGACCGCACTCTCCTGGGTGGACATTGTGTGTCAGACAAAATACAAGTGCCACCATTGCAATGTTGCTTCGTGTGCCTATCCCTGTAATGAACACTATCACACACTTAAGGATTATACATAAATTGTGCCATTTATTCATGTGAAGGACTACTGGTGAATTCCTTTCAGACTTTTTGAACAGTTACTTGACTTTATTCAGGTCAGATCATGATAGGTTTTTGATTATTATAATTTCTGACACAAGTTTGTGATCTGATGAAAGGCTCAACTTTTTCACCACTACTATGACCTATGACAGGATGCATAATTTTCACCACAATTTCCCCAAATCATGCTGAAAATATTTGTTTTGAAGCTTTGAGTGCTATTTAGAATATACTGAATGAATTTCCATTGAGAAAAAAGCCTTTCATTATATCCTAAGCTGAGAAACTACATTTTATTCTTGAATTACTACATGCTCATTATATATTCAAAATGGTTGATGACCTATATCAGGGTGTCTACAAGGTCATAAAATTATAAAAAGTAATAAAAATTGAAAGGTCATAAAAGTAATAAAAAGTAAAAATTTATTGTTTGGTTATAAAATTAAAAAAATTTGTTACTATTGCACACTATTTGTTAGCAAATATGAAGCAATGACAAAAATGAAATAATAAAAATTATGATGAAATATTAATAGCAAAAGTCATAAAAAGTGATAATTTTTCATATTATAAGATTTGTAGACACCCTGTATATGCAAATTACGTCAAAATCATTTATATATTTCAAAAGGTCAGACATTATGCTACAACTTTCATATACCACACATCAAAGTTTTAAAAGCCAATAATTAAAGCACTACAATGGTTTTAATTAAGCATGTCAAAATGAGGGAAATCAGAAAAAAAAATTAGCTTTAAAGGGCTAAAGCTAAATAGTGAGTAGTATGCATTTTAAAGTATTAAATCGAATTAAGAGTAAATTTGTGTGTTGCAGTCTATTGACATGGTTGTTGTGCGTTTGGGTAGAGGCTCAAAAAGCTTCCTTTTGCTTTACCTTTGGGCTCGTACGGTGCGAGGTCCTCGCTGTCTTCACCTCCGTCACCCTCACTCTCCTGGGTTCCCTCTTCATCTTGAAAGAGAGCATTGAGAGGCTTATTGAGCCTGAAGAAATTCAAGTGTGAGTGAAAACAGTTACTGTACCTTGTTTTTTACTCAATCCTTTTCTACATTTCATAACTGAAATCTGAATTAACTCTAAATGATTTTTCTTTCTTTCAGTGATCACTTGAGTTGTATGGCTTTTATAGGGTTTATCTTGAATGTAGTAATGACCACTCTTATTCAGAATCCACCTCTTACGCATGTGCTAAAGTGTTCCCCATCTTCACTTCTTCAGGAACATTTTGCTGACATGTGTCACAGGTGAATACAGTTAAACATATTGAGTTTGTACGTTCATTAATTAAACATTTATTTAAAGTATGGTTAAGCTTTTACCGATTTGCATGAAGAATCCTTAGATAAGACGAGCACTTTTAAGCAGTAATTATTATACATATTTTTTGGGGCATTTAAAAACAGAAAGCAAAATTTTGTGATAAGGTACGAGTACATTTCAGAGATGGAAACTTAAGGTTAAATGTGACCTTAAAATATTAGAAGCTAAATAGAATGAGCTGTGCTTATATGATGATTCTGCGGTTTGCTTTGTACTTGCTCCTAAATATTTATTTGTTTGTCTTCAATTTCATTTCTGTTAAGAAACATTAAGAGTGGGATGAATATTCTGTTAGTGAAGGTTAGGTTAAGTTGTAAAGAAAAGGCCGCGCACAATGAAGGTGTCTGTAAGAAGAACCAGCGTGTTTTCCCGGTTATAATTCATTTGTTATTTCAGTCTGTGTTTTCAAATACCAGGCTTGAAGCGCCTTCTGCTCCCGAGGATGAATCCTCTCATTCTGATTTCTTTGATTGGGTTCATCTTTATTGTGGGTAACCACATCATCGTTCAAGTGTAGTAAGTATTCTCGTACTCCTTTTCACATCTACAGACGTATACAGACAACTCGCCAATCGTCGTACGAATGGGGCGGTCGAGTCGTATGACGAAGCGAAAAGTGCAATGATGCGGAGGTCCATTGTAATATAAAATACTGTACAGTGTACTTATCTTAAGATTTGACATGTACATAATAGGCCGGGTCAAAATTTTTGATTTCTTACATACATAGTGTGAGGTGGTTCAATCAATCATAGTAACACCCTGGTAAAATATTTTTGAATTCTGAGGACCCCTACTGGTTTCAGTTTTTTCAGAAAATTCGTAAAATTCGAGATAATTTGCGATTTACTTCAAAAAAATTTTATTATTACAAAAGTTCGCTTATAAAACACTTATATTTATTTTTTAATGAAAAAAAAATACAAAAATGCAAAAATGCATGAAAAAAAAAATTAATACATAAATTTTAAGCTATTATTGGTAGAAATTTAGAAATTAAGAGAGAAATTCAATAATTTTTTTTACCTAAAACGAATGTTTTTTTTATTCCTTCCATTGACCTTTCCACTCAAAAGTAGGCAGTTCTTTTCTAGACTCTTAAAGTATTTAAAATAAATTTATGCTGATTAATATAACCAATTCTTTCCTAAGTCCTCTCCGTCTTGAAAATCAACATCTTCATTTTCATTATCATCTTCTATCCCTTCTGATGATACAAATTCCCTTGCTTCTCTTAATTTTTCTTTTGATTTCTTTTCCCTTTCCTGTGCTTTTTGGATTTTGCCCAACTTTCTCAAATTACTTGAAGTAGTTTTTTATCAATTTTTCCTAACTGGTTTTTTCTTTCTTTTTGACCAATAAAAGCTTCCCATTCTATAATAGGTATTTTATGTTCACACCTACAAAGTTTTCTATCACTTATGCCTTTATCATAACAGTGGCATGGAGATATGTCAAACATCTCGTCATATTTCTTTAATTTTTCATAATATTTTACATTTCTTTTTGTCATAGGGCATTTAGTTAACTTATCAGCATCTTCTATAAGTCTAGTAACTCTAACATAAATTCCCTTTGTATCAATTGTTGGGAAAGAAAATTTTTGCCAAATTTCTTTTATATCTTGAACAACTACGTTATAGCAATCATTTTTACTTATTTTACCCTGTGCTTTAGATTCTTCCTCGCTAACAATAAAATGGAAGTGCCTTACATCATCAGCTTTTGATGGCGTCATGGCAGATGAAAATTTTGCTGGATATCCGAAGGCTGCATTGTGGCTTCTTTTTCTAGTAGCCATAATTTAATTTAATAAGATTTTAACTATATTTTATTTATTACTGATATTTTAAAATTAAATAACGTATTTTAATACAAACTTTTAACATTCTAGGTACCTAAATAGGAATCTGAAAAGAAAAAAACAAAAATAATGTAATATTATGTCTTATATCTGGTGCTATGAGTCAGCACCAAATTTAAGACCCTACCCCCTACCCCCCGATCTCAAAAAAAGTTGGTGAATGGTCTATTCTGATGTAATTCGTCCGGGGAACCCGATTTTGGCCATCCGAAAGCAAAAAAAATAATATTTAGGGCCGATTTTTACGATTTTCGATTTTTGGCCTATTTCCCATACAAATTCATATGGAAAAAAGTGAGTATCGGTAGGGGGTGATAGCGAAGGTCCCATAGCCGTGATTTTTGGTGTGGATACTACTATTACAAAATGATCAACCTCACAATATGTACCTAAGCAAAATCTTGACCTTGACCCCTTTTCGACCCGGCCTAGAATTGTGAACGAGATTGTACGTAATGCATCGCACAGGATGCCAAGCCGTTGTCGTACTCCAGACGCGCGCTTGAGCAACTGAGCATCCAAAATCTCGAAAAGGCGGGAAAATGCGAGTACGATTTATTTGGTGGTTATATATACACACAGAGGGGGTTAATAAGAAGAACCGGATGTGCGACGATTCGCGAGTTGTCTGTATTAGGCTATTTTTGTCTTTTTTCAACATTTACCTGAAAATTTAAGTGTTTCCTTTTTCTCTTTATCCAAAAGCTAGAAAAAAAAATGAATAGCTTAAAATGATTTGATTTCTTTGAAGAGCAAAACTTTACTTTTTTACGTGGAGGTCGAAATGTGATGATAAAACCCATTCCGTCTATTAGTGTGGGTTTTATTGTCACATTCTTTGAAGAGGTTTAGTAAAACTAAATTCTGTCTGAAATAGGACACATTTTTACATGGGGTTGACAGGGTGGCAGTGGAAGGAAGACCGGCTGGCATTAGTGTGACTTCTGGAGTACCATGTTTTCATAAAGTTTAAAAAAATATTTAAAATAGACATATCATCCATTCCTGAGTTAGAACCAAATGTCAGCTCGCCTCTTCAGTTGGTATGGTCACTGCATTGAAGAACTTGCCAAGACTTTAATTCCATTTTTGTTCACCGACCGAAGGTCGCGATGAACTCTTGTAACGTTCTCCTCGTCGTCGCGATTCCGTAGGTAAAACACACACACACACACACACACACGCGGATCGTCACAAGACTCAGGACTCAGACCCTATGAGAGATCAAGGTCATAAATAGACGTCAAAGGTCAAATGCAACTTTTTTGTGTCCTCACCATAACTTTTGAACTGCTAAACGTAAATTGATGAAACTTCATACACGTATGTATCATCACAAAACTATGTGTCGCGAGCGAGAATTAGATCATTGCATCGAAAGTCCAGGTCGCAAATATAGGAAGGGATATTGATGTCAGTCTGACATAGTTCTTGTTGCATATTGTGGGTGCAAATTTTTTTTTTAATTGAAATTCCGCTTTTACGAAATTTAAGCAGATTTGTTACAAATTTTAATGTTTATTGTGTTTCGTGAAAATATTTATTACAATACTATAATTGTAATGTATGCTTTCGGTTGGCGAACTCATCTTCACGGCTTTCATATAATTTTGTTGGACCAAGTACGGGTTTATCGAGTAGTTTTGTTGGTACAACCTCCAACTCTACAATATTTACAAATCTTATGCTATGAAGTAATTGTTGTAAAACGTACTTAATAATGAGTGAGGAGGACCAGAAATGGTATGGTTCTCAGGCCAACTAATGCGGCCCATTGTGCTAACTCCTGTATTATTATTATTATATTATTACCACCAATATCATAGCCTGCGGCGGCTCGTCGGTAGGCACTGCGGAACTGCAGTACCCCTAAATTTTTTATTTACAATTGAAATAATCAAGAACAATATAAGGATGAGCTCACTGAATAACTTTTTCAATAACTTTTGAAACTTTTATTCATTGCTCAATGCTCATCCTTTTATTTCAGTAATTATTTCAACCCATTCTTAGAGACAGCACCCCTAGAATTTTTAGTCACGAGCCGCCACTGATCATAGGGATTCGAACTAGTGGTGTACTGATTAATTGGCACCAGCAGAATCGGCCATTTTGGGGGGCATCAGCATTGGCCAAATTTAGCAGATTCTCTCACCAATTCTTTGAAACTTTAAAATTTTAATTACAAAACAAAATCCATAGTTATAGAAAATTGAACAAACGAACACTGTTTATGGTCATTTGTACTTCAACAATATACTCGTAAACAACAACAAAAAATGTAATTAAAATTTCAAGTCCCTGGTGAACAATTTGAATAAAAAAATAGATAGAAAATTTGTGTTTATAAAATTAATAAAATATTTCAAATAAAGTCAACAAAATAAGATGGTTTAATATATAAATTATAAAGTACAACTTAATGTAGAATATTATTAATATAGAGTAGGAAATTATAATAGTTTATATTTATTGCCCATAAATGTAAATTTATGGGCAACTTAACTTTTAAGCTTTGCCTTTCTCGTGAATGTAAAATATTTTTATACAATTACATTTCGAATGAGTATAAATGATGATAAATAGTTTTTTTTGTATGTTCAATTTTCTATAAATATAGATTTTTTGTAATGAAAATTTTTAAATTTCAAAGAATCGGTGAGAGAATCGACTAAATTTGACCGATGCCAATGCCCCCAAAATGGCCGATTCTGCCGGTGCTGTCAGCAGCAGCAGCAAAAAAAAAAAAAATAATAATAATAATCTAAGAGTTCCATTATAATTGCCCCATTTTCTTAAAATAAACTATTGTAGTGAAATACAGGTTCATCATATACTGTTCATTAAGCATTGTAAAGTGTAAAAACCCATCTTAAATATGTCACCATTGGTTCACCAGTTTCATTCACATACAAGCGTTATAATTAAGAGAGTTTTATACAGTGCAATTCGGACTTTGAACATTCCGTAGCGTGCTTTTATAATTGGGTTTACCTTTCTTCGGAACATCTGAGGTCATATGACGAAGGGAACCTACAGCTTTACGTGGGATCCGAACCACGGATCGCTACATAATTTGCACTCAGAAGACGGTCTCCTACTATCCAGATCTAATGTTTAATTCTGCTGATCGACGGGAAGCTGTTACGACATCGATCACGACGTAGCCCAACCGTAACATATATCTTGAGTAGCAGTTTTGGAAAGGCTAATTATAACTTGTTAGGTCTGTACAGTTTATAAATGTTAAAATTTATTTGCAGCAATTATTCAAGATGTGACACGATTGTTGCGTTTTTGATCGCCGTTTTCACAATGACGACCATGTATCCTCTGTGTGTGTGTTCTGCAACTCTTCTTCTGCAAGTAATATTTTGTTTTTTACTCGCGTTCACCCGGAGGTGATTCTTTTCATATGATTAATAAATCGTCGCTGATTAAATCAACGAATTTAAAAAGTTCGTAAATTTTTGAATTTCAGACCATCCCGTTGCATTACTCTGCCCACCTCGACAAGTGTTTGCGAGAAGCTCTGACACTCGATGGTGTTCTCGAGTTCAACAATGAGAAGTTTTGGGTCTTGGGGGTTGGTTTCGGGAGTGGCACCAAAGGAAGGTTGTGCTCAATGCCAGTGCCAGGGGATTGGAGTGGTTCCATTGTAGCTGGTAGTTTGCACGTCAGAGTTCGAAGAGATGCTAATGAGCAAATGGTTTTGAAGCATATTACGGATAGACTGAAGCCCCTCGTTCCCCTCCTTACGATTCAGGTGAAGCCTCAGATCGTTATCTATTTTATTTTTAAGTAGTTATGTAGAAGTGTATAACGGAATGGAATACATAAAGTGAGAGGAAGTTGAATGAGCAGTATGCCTGCTGAATAAAGGATAAGTAACACGAATTGATGGGACGTACAGTATGAACCATTTGAAACGCAGGTAAATGATGACCATAACTTTTTTCCTTCAAACTTTTTACAGAATATTCGTTTGGGGTATAAATTTCGGAACTTTTTGGAACCAGTATCGCGTTTGTCTCTGTTTTGTGAACTAATTTCTGAAGATTCCGAATATATTTGGGTATTTCATTACCAAAACAGGTGCAAGTACATTGGAAGTTGTAAGTATTAATAGAATGAAGCAAGGCAAGCAAGTTATGGGCGTAATAAAATCCTTGGTAGGAGGGAAGTGCTTGAGTGTAGATGCATCAAGAAGTTTACATGAGGGCGTATTGGTTCCAACGTAAATGCATGGATACGAGAAAATTGTTTGGCATGGTTGTTCGCCGTTAAAAGTGAGAGTATTGGGATTGAATAATTTCAGTAATATGATTGGTATAAAACGGATTAACCACACGAGATGTAAGGAAATATGGTCATGTGGATAGAGTGAATAATGATGGAATTGTGGGGAAGTCGTATAATTAAAAGTGTTTAGGGGTGAAAAGAACATAGAAGCTGTGGAAATAAATGTGAAGTTAATATAAATGTGGCACAAGCATTAACGAGAAACAGGAATGAAAGTTGGGGGCCCAATCTCGAGTTCAAGCGTTGTGTCCGCCCTATGAAAATTGTTTTTAGATAATGTACGTAAACAGATCTTGCGTCCTCCTTTATTATCACTCGAATTAGCGAAGCCATACTAAAGTTATTTTATAAGAAATGCCAGTGACTTGTATGAAGTAGTTTGTTGGAATTCTTTAACCCTTTAATTGCCCCTGTCGAGTATATTCAATTCTCGTATAACTTCTTGTGGTGCTCCGATCGAATATACTCTATTTGGGATTTCTGTCGATCACTGAAACCCAACACACTCATTCAATGATGGCATTGAAATTGAGCAGTTTAAGGGTTAAATGACTTAAATCTTTCAGGTCTTTAAAGACGATTGGACCCGCAGTACAACCACACTTCGTTTACTTAGTGACTGTGTCGCCTCTCCTGCTGGGGAACCGAAGCTGCTTCCTTCGCCCTTCCATCATCTGACCAACTCTTACAGGAGTTCCACTTTAGCTCACCAAAGCAGTTCCTTTACTGGAGGAAAAGAACCTTATGAGAAGCAGCTTCTCTTCAGTCTCTTCGATTCCTCTTTGACAGGCGGCTTTAGTTCTCAATACAAATACAACCAGCCGAGTTTTTCGAAAAATGGAAATGGAGTTTCCTCTTTCATTACGAGTGGTTATGTATCCTCAGAACTTAATCATGACGTTAGACACGAAAATAAGAGAGACTCCATTTTCGGTACTTCTGAAAAGCTAAAAAGTGAGACTTTATCTGAAACGAAAATCATCATGGCTTCTCCAGATGTTAATCTAACATTCAGTGATTGTTCGTAATTTTTTTTTTTCGCCTTGTTTCGTCTTCATTGTTAAATTATACTAATTCATCTAGTCCAGTGGTTCCCAACCTTAATTTTGAGGTGACGGCCCACTAGAGCTGATTCGAATAACTCATGGCCCACCTCCCATGTTCCTAAGCTGATATCATGTTTACATAAGACTTAATAAGCAAATTTTTGTTATTAACATTTATTAACATAATGCTAAAAGACAAGCAAGTGGGCCATGGCCCACCGGTTGGGAACCAGTGATCTAGTCAACTTTACTTGGAAATGAAAAATTCTTTAGCAGTTTTTATGGAAAACCGTGTAATGGTTGAAGTTATAGAAATAAAATTTAACTATAAATTCTGCAGTTTACTCTCTCAGAACTTAGCGGTTTAGTTCCTCGTAGCCAAAAAAAAATTGACCAATTTTTATAGCTGTACTTATTTATTTCATAATTTTTTTTATCTACTTAATTTATTAATACATTGTATACCTATTTTTCTTATAAATCTCTAGTTTATTTATCTTTATTTCCGTACCTAATCCTGAAAGTAAAAGTAAGATTGCCAGCCATTTACTAAGTGTTTTAAAATTACAACACCCATTACTCTGACATTTAATTTAGTAGATAGACAGTGAAGAGTTCGACGCAACGAAACCAGAGTATTTACGAAGGAAATAGGTGTTTATGCCCCCAAATCACAATCTTACCAACAATGAGCAAAATTTATTTTGAAGATACGTTGAGTTACATCATTTTCACAATTACGATGACTGTATTGAACAGTATACCTACAAACATGAGAAGCGGGTGACAGGTGACAAGAAATATTGTGGAACTAAAGAAATGTTAACTGTTAAGAGGAAATTAAAGAGTTTATGACTCGAAAGAAGTGGCTGATGGAAGAAACTATCCATTTTCCTTAATGCCAATGCATTTCATAAACGAACAGGAACTCAACCGCCGAATCGAGAAATCTGCTTACGAATAGCGAAAAAACTCTCCATAGACTATTTCAAGCCAACCTGGAATGTTGTGGTTGGGAAAGTAAGACCAGTTTTTTATTATTATTATTATGGCGTTGGTCTCGATTGACGTATGACGAAGTATACTTCCAACCTTGTCCTGAAAGGTTACATTTTATCCCTAATCTTGGGGTGATACTTTCGGTGGGTGCTTACATGTATATGTGTGTATGCAATTCTTTTAAATGTTTTCAGTTCCATGCTCAAGCGTGGTGCTTACCTCATTCAGAATGAAGGGATTATGTAATATAATGTATGTATATCACTTAATAATAATAATAATAGTTCCAAAGTGGGCCTTCGGAATTAGTACTGGGATTTTATTGTTCATGATTGGAGGGAAGAATTTTGAAAGTACGAAGGAAGAACGCGTAGACTCGTCAGCGTGTTCATCGTATCTGCGGTTTTGCACTATACTAGTTATCCTTCCTTGGGATTATTGGATTTGCGTACTCGTACGAAGTTGCAAATTTTAACTTTCAAATTTCAGGAGGTAAACCTATTAAATGAGTTACACTATTCGTTGATTCCTGGTTGGCATCTCTTCCACCGAAGTTTCTAATAATTAATCGTCGTCACCATTCATTGTCTGACGAGCCAACTAATTGGCGGCGATTTCGCCCTTCTCATCGGCCCTTCGCGAAAAAAGTTCGTTAAACTAAATAACCATTGTACTGAGAAAGAAAAATAGAGAGCATACTTGACCCGCTAGGGTAGACCACAACGGAGCTGTAAAGTGAAGGTTGCGTTTCGATCCTCTTCGATTTTACTTAAGATTATAGCGATTAAGGTGCCTGTTGTCTTTCGTTATGGGGTTGTGGCGGTTTGGATGCCACGTGAAGCTGCAAGCATCTCGTGATCCAGTTTAAATGTGAAAATGGAGGTTAAATACACAAGCAGACTCGTATTTGAGGCAGTTGTCTGCAGAGATTAAACTATAGTACTAAAAAAGAATTAGTTTTATAATATTGAGGAAATGAAGTGGTTCACATGACTAGAATTATCATGCTTATACATTCCACAAATTTAGTTTTAAACTACCCGTCTTTTTTCCGTGTAAAAAAGTGGAAAAAATTTGGTAGAAAAAAAGATATTTTTATAATAATTAAATCGGTACTAAAACTTCAATTCGAGGAAAAATAAGAGTAATAACCAATCAGTTTATTTTCAAAAAAATCTAAATTGTAGAAAACAAAGTTTAGAATCTTATATATCTAATGTGTTTCAGAGCCTTTTGATCAAATTAAGTACCAGGAAATCGGGAAGCACAACTCTTACATTAATCCTTTCTGTCCCAAATTATTATTTTGAGCTAAAAAAAAAATATATATTAAAAATAGGTATGGAAACAAACGAAACTTTTAGAAATTTATTTAATTAATTAATTACACTAGAAATTATGATTCCATTTGGCGCTATCAAGTAATAAGAGAAACTAACATAACTGGTTTTTTTTAATGAAACAAAAGCAATTTTTGTCTTTTGCTAAACACAACTGTAGCCCATACCTATTTTGAATGGAATGCATTAAAACAGTTTTTTCCTTCGTGAAACATAATGGTACATACACTTTCTGTTTTTCAGACGAGAGTAACCCCTCATACAATTTCTGCATCTCTTTGGGTTCTAAATGCTCAGGCCAATGTCCAAAATTACCTGCCAGATGTTGCTATACAGCTAATTGTTACATTCAAATGCCATAAGGCATCAATGAAGCTAATCTGAGGAAATTAAGAGTATTTTTTGTTGATGATGCCATATGGAATCGCTGGGACAGAAAGGGTTAAGATGAGATCTTAACTTGATCGAAAGTAAAATATATTTTAGTATAAATCATTTTCCACAATTTGTTGCTAACGTGTTACGAGGTAAGTAACAATAATACATTATTAATTAATAATAATAATAATAACAATAATGTAGAGTTGCGTACGATATAGAGCTATAGGTCTATATGCACTTCATTAACAAATTTAAAATATTAAACTACAGGAAAGAAAGGTGGTCGGTCGCACGCACTTAATAATAAAAGGAAAGGAATGTTATCCAAATCTAAGATCAAACACAAACTCATTAAAACAATGTTCTACTTAAGTTAAAACATGGGACGAAAATGAATGGCAGCCTTCCTTAAAATCTTTTAGCTAATGCCCATTTTGCATCCACCAAGAATGTATCCTTTCAAGTAACTTATAAATAATCAATTTGGCTTAAATCCATTAATGCTTGTAATTTCTTTTTCATTTTTCAAAAGTTGTGTGATTTTAGTGTTTAATGCTTTCCTAGTTGATGAAGCACATGCCAACTTTCATGATCCTCGTACATAACGATACTGACAATTTTTAGAAACTTCCTTGTTATATTTTGAGAGCCATATCAACTCATCACAAATCTCGTGAACAGGGCTCTCATTTTTGAGGTAATTCTGAATTTATACCTACTTTATGGTTCGGCTCCACTTTCTCTAAATTACTTCAATTTACCTCAGACTTTTTCCAAATTTCCTTAGATTTACCTTAAAACTCGCATTACCTTAAAATTTACCTTAGATTGCCCCAAATTACGTAGTCTAAGGTAATTACTTAAAAATGAGAGCCCTGCTCATGAAATTACAGTACAACCGAAATATAACCAAGTCTCAAAATATGTGAAAAAAGGCAGTGCTGAGAATCATGTAGGAAAACGAGATAACAGACAAGGCAGAAATAATTATTTTCAATGGCAAGTATACAAAAATGGATCAATCTAATCGATATATTTTTTAAATTAAAATTTATGAGCTTGATATATTTTTTATAATAAACTAAGTTTATCTTGCGTTGGCCTGGCAGTCAAAAAATTATAAAATGGATAGGTAAAATGAAAAAGTGCAACCAGCTGCCAATTTTTATCCATTTTAATTCATTTAAAACTACTAAATGAAAATTATCGATGAAAAATGAGAATCTCTTCGTAAATATGGAATTTCAAAATAACAATCAAAGCTATTTAATATTTCTTTTTGGTGTACCTACTTCATTATCGCGAAAAGAAAGGATAAATCTCTCAAGACCTTATCAAGCGATTACCAATTCTGTTTCATTATTTTTAGTAACTAATTCCACCAGACTTCCAGAGTTTGGCCTATCTTCTCCTTTGGCCCATTTCAGGAACAACCTGTGAGAAAGCAAAGCATGAGAAAAATTAACTTTATACATCACTTTTTATTTCACTCAGTTGGTAAAGGAACTGGTAATGAATGCCAACCCATAAACTATTCATTTTTCTGTTATCAGCAAACAAACCTCTTCAGTCAGTCACTTATCTAAATCACCAGTGACAGTGATGTAATATGGAATTCAGTTACTGAAAAATGATCAGACCACAGTATTACTCGAGGGTGACCAGGAAAGCAAATGGTTTGAACCATACATGTTGTACGAGTTGCATGAAGACTTACTCAGCAACAAATTCTAAGCTGGTCCACTTGGAATGATCCGCTTTAGACATCCACTTCCTGTTCATCGGCGTGTCGAGTGTGATCGGGAGGACTGCAAGGGCTGTGGCCCCTTTCGGGAGCCCAGATCCCTCTTCACCAAGGGACTTCGTCAGTTGATGCACGGCCGCTTTCGCCAGACCATAGCCAATCATTCCTGAATTTAGTTTTATTAGTCATTTGTCTTTTAAACTAGACTTTCTGTATAACAAAATGATCATCATATTTGGATTAAAATTACTACTTAGAAAGGGGGAAACAACTTTCTGAAAAGTATTGCGATCAGGGATGGGGTCAAGTACTTTTGTATTTGTATTTGAAGGTATTTTAAATACCTTTGGAAAGTATCTGTATTTGAAATATTTTGAAAAGTATTTAAAATTTCCAAATACTTTTGAAATACTTTAAAAATACTTTTGCAAATAGTTATACAAATTCCTATAACATTTTGTCCTAGCTTTCATTGTTGAACATTTAAAAATAAAAATATTGATAGGTATTATAACTTTGTAAGTTATCTACAAGACCCTTACCCTTGGCAATATATTATACAGTACATAATTGTGTGTTGGACTGTTCGTTACCCTGGAACAGAGTTTACATTTAGGTTGCTTTGTGAAATTTAGTCAGTTTTTACTTGAACAGTGACTGGTATTTGTATTTGTAAAAGTATTTGTATTTCATAAAATTTAAAGTATTTGTATTTGTACGAGGGTAATTCAATAAATATCCACACTTTTTATTTTCACAATTTTATTTTCACATCTGATAGATTATAAACACATCACTTCTCAACATAGTCTCCCTGTTTCTCACACTTAGTCCAGCGATCTACAAGCTTCCTAATGCCATCACAAAAGAATGTTTTTGGCTGTGTGCGTCCCAGTCATGCACCGCCTCCTTCAGGTAATCACATCGCCTTGGAGTCGCTGACCTCTCAAAGCGTCTTTTAGTGGTCCAAACAGGTAAAAATCCGAAGGTGCCAGGTCTGGACTATAGGCTGGATGGTCAAGAACTTCAAATTTAAGTTCTTGAAGGCATTTTCTAGTCTGTGCAGCGGGTATGAGGGCGCGCATTGTCGTGTAACAGAATAACACCTTCCGACAATCTCCCTCTCCGTTTTGTGCGAATTGTTTGCTTTAACTCATTCCGAAGCATGTCAGAATACGATGCACTTGTTACTGTAGTTCCACGCTCTAGATAATGTTCAAGGATAGGGCCTCGTGTATCCCAAAACAGCGTTAGCATAACTTTACCTGCTGACGGCTGCGCTTTGAACTTCATTGCAACGGGAGATGTTGGATGCTTCCACTGAAGTACCGCTGCATAGGCTAGAAAATGCCTTCAAGAACTTAAATTTGAAGTTCTCGACTATCCACCCTACAATCCAGACCTGGCACCTTCGGATTTTTACCTGTTTGGACCACTAAAAGACGCTTTGAGAGGTCAGCGATTCCAAGGCGATAATGACCTGAAGGAGGCGGTGCATGACCGGCTACGCACACAGCCAAAACATTCTTTTGTGATGGCATTAGGAAGCTTGTAGATCGCTGGACTAAGTGTATTGAGAAACAGGGAGACTATGTTCAGAAGTGATGTGTTTATAATCTATCAGATGTGAAAATATAATTGTGAAAATAAAAAGTGCGGATATTTATTGAATTACCCTCATATTTAAATACTTTTAAATGTATTTGACCCCATGCCTGAATTTGCGATTCATCCTCATGAAATAATTTAAAAGTCCTTTTCATCTTTCAATAAGTTGCAAAGCTCAGTCTAATTCAAACACAACACCTGGAGTTCCTTTCAGGGCCGGCTGAGCCCCTGGCAAGGATATGAAACCTCCTTCCTTTAAGTATTTGCCTGAAGCCTGCGCTGTTATCGTGGATGACCAGACACTTTGCTTCCACATGAGTTCGCAGTTCTTCTGAAAGTCTAGACCAAAGAAACACACTTTAGTTCATCACAAAACTCAACGTAAATTAAAATTTGGTGATTTTAAGTCCAAAATCATTTTTTAGATGCGAAAACCTAGGTAAACCTTTTAAAATGGGTTTGTGACAAAATGATTGGTTTGTATCTACAAGGACTTTTTAACTTTAAAATTTCTATTCCGTTATTATTTACATCTTTCGTTCGATAACTAACTATCCATGAAGAATTTTCATACTGAAAACATACCTTTGCTGTTGACATTCCCGCCTGCCCATCCTCCGGCAACGTTAATTATCGCGTCCAGTTTATCGCTACCCAAAATTTCCTGCAGTTCTTCATATATAAAATTAATAAAAATCAATCAATTTTCATTAAAGCTTTGCTTATGGTAACAAATTTGTCATTTAATTAATTTGTAGTAGCAGTTCCGAATGAGGTTTGGAAGCATTAACAAATTTGAGGCTATAAAAGGAATAAAAGAAATTCAAATACATAATGTGGATTTTCTAGGCCTATGAGGATGGATAACCAGTAACCAAATTAACTAATTAGGCCTATGCGAATGTCCGAAGCAGCTCGGAAAATATTTTTACTTTTTTAAAAAAAAAGAGAAGAGGAAAAAATGCATTCATTTTAAAAGACTCGTCACAAGAAAATTATTGAAGCTGGAGCCTATTTTTTAAAATCCAGATTTTTTGAATTTACCGTAGGCCTACAATTACGTTCTTTTCGTAATCACAAAACCCGATCTGAGTTCAGTTCGTACTTCATTTAATTAAATTCGGTTAGCCCTACATACAAACGAGGATTGCCAACTCTACGTTTTTCGTTTTCAGTCTCCGGTTTTATTTTCAAAGTAAAATCTGGGAGAAAACTTCCGGCTCTAAATTTATATAAAAATATAATTTGAAAATTTCGTCTTTAATTCGATTTCGTGTATTATTTAGCAAAGCGGTCATTCAGGAAACAAAAATGCAGTTAAAACGAGTCTGCAAATAAACAATTACCAAACTAAGTTCGCAACAATGGTACTTCAAATGGCACAGCTCAATTGCTAACTCGGCTAAGTTGTCAATCCTAATACAAGCTGAACCACTTTGGAACGATTCCCCCAAAAATTTCGCCTGCGAGTAAACCCCTTTTTATCAGGAAAACAAGAAGTGCTTTAATTTACAATTTTTAAACTTTAAAAAGTTTGTTCGTTGATTAAGTAGCGAAAAGAAATTAAAAATTTATGGGTTTGGGATTCAGTCGGTTAAATGAGAACATGTACTGTATTTGCTTTTAGAAAGTGGCTCAAATTTCGTTTTGACTATTTCTAAGTTAAATTTTAAATGTTTTAAAATAGGCGACATGTTTTGGATCCACTCGGGTTATCGTAAAAATATAAATAATAAATGTGGGAATAATTCAACTCACAAAGGAGTTTATACTTTATAGTGGCTAAAGTCATTCAAGCTTTCAGTTATTGCGTAATTAATAAACTCATAAGATAATGCATTTTCCCCTTATATAAACATCATTTATCCATAACAGTGTTAATATATAAAACAGTATTCTTGCTTGATGTTCCTTTGTACTTCACTGAACTGATGTTGTTTGGTTTGGAATGTTATTCAGCTCTGTCATTTCTTGTTATACAGAAAACCTCTGAACAATTACTTCTTCGAAAAAATTAACTTTATTTCCACAAATGGTGCTCGTAATTAAATGTACAGCCTGGCTCTCCCATATACAGGCCTACCTATCACTTGTATAGTAAATAAAAAATGATCCTGACCCGACATCACTACTTCTGTCTGCGCCTCCCATGATGCATCTTTATCCACCGTAATATTGGAATCTGCCTCTTCATTGGCCACTAAATCGATGTTTCCAACCCACTGAAAAAAAAAAAAAAAATCTTAATTCTTGGTTTTCACGTCGCGTTCCGTTGCTATTGGTAACTGCTCTTATCTTTCGTTACTTAAAATTATTAAATTTTGAACCCTACACATTTATGTTTTGCAATTATAAAAATTATCGATTACTGTATATGATCTGTACGGACTGTACCCATGTTAAAAATTGATTTACTGAATAATTTTACAAGGAACAAATAATGGAAGGTTTATCGGTTAATAGAGGTGTGTGTGTGTGTGTGTACGAACAACCTAAAATATATTTGTGTTAGATGATCACCTTGAGAAACTCTCACAGTCCTTATCTCTACACTCAAGGTCACATTTTCTTATGTTTAGAAATGCATACCAACCGAAGTCAGCAAGGTAAGTTATAACTGTGCCGACCACTAAATATCGTTAGGAAAAAAAAAATAAAGCTTACATTACATTTGGACAACACGGAGACATTCAGGCCTATCAAGATTATACAAGTGTCAAATAAAATTGTAGCAAAGGTTGGAAAACTTTTGGAAGAACTTCTGGAGTTTTTCACCAGAATTGACGAGTCATTCCACCAAAAACAATAAAGAACAAAGGCAAATGTGGTATTATTGTTAAGCCTGTTCATGAACACATTCAAATAGGAATTTATTACAACACACACACACACACGCGCGCGCGCGCATCTTCGCATAAGCGACATACCTACATTTTTTAAATCAATATATCTAAAAACTAATTAACCTAACCAAACCTTAGTGCCATCGAACCGAGTGATAAGTGTTTCCGCCGCAATTGAGGGCTCGAACAGTGGTTTCTGTTAAGTCATTAGTGCGGTACCCGCTTACCTAAACTAACCAAACCTGGCGTAACCTAACGTAATTAGGACTAACATCTTTTTTCCAACAGTAATCACACACAATACTCACTTACGCCGTTGCCTGCGTGCGAGCACACACACGCACGCTGAAAAGGTTCTCTTAAAGTAACTAAACTAAACTTAGACCTACGAAACCTAAGCTTACCACCTAACCTGAGCTTACCACTACGAATAATTTATATTTTAATTTTAAAATTGCAAAGTACTTTACAAAATTTTACTACCCAGACAGTGTTCAGACAGCCCAAAACAGCTTGGTAATATGTTAAATTAGGTTAGTAAAGTTTTACCAAGTACTTCACTCCGTACAGTATATCGTACGAGTACCGACAGATAGCGTGGTATGGGGGAAATACTTGTCAAAAATTAGAAATCTTTGGAATTACATTACGATTACACTGTTTCTCACAAACCTATATATATAGGGCCTAATGCCTACAGTTCTGCTGAAGAAACAACCTAAACATCGCGCATGCACGAAAATTAATATATATATATATATACACAGGGTGGCGCAAAAGTCGCGCATCATAGGAATTTTCAGTTGATTATATTTTTTTCTTTTAGGTATGGGATGGCTGGGAAATTAACAATAGACGAGAGGGTGATCTTGGTTTTAATGCATGGAATACCAGGTACTACAAATTGATGAATCGGTACAGAATTTAAATTCTGTACCGATTCATCGATTTGTTGTACCTGGTATTCCATACATTCAAACCAAGCTCACCCTCTCGTCTATTATTAATTTCCCAGCCATCCCCTACCTAAAAGAAAAAAATAATATAGTCAACACTGAAAATTCCTATGATGCGCGACTTTTGCGCAACCCTATATATATATATTATATATATATATATATATTATATATATATATATATATTCAACTGCAAAGAACACGCAGTATAAATACGTAAAGAACGACGCTTATATAGGAGATATTCCGCGCAAGACGAGAGTATATATATATATATATATATATATATATATATATATATATATAGAAGTCTCACGGCTGAAAAACTAACATGGGAATGGAGAACATAGAAAAGCAGACACTGTCTGAGAAAATAGAACTAAGCCTAAACGTACCCAGTTATTTTTTTTAAAGTGTTTAACCACAGAAGCTCCAAGTGCTCCTTTTCCTCCATAGACGACGACTCTTCCCGCGCTCATAGTGAATTTTGGGTTTATTAGAAGTTGTCTAAGGTGGTTTGAGATTTAAAATAAGTTTCGTTTCTAAGCTCGTTTTCACTGGCTTCAAAAATTTCTTAACGGTTAAAACCTCCAACTATAAACGTCCTTCTCAAACCACTGCGAAACGATAACCAAAAATTCTCATCCACCCAATCACCTGACGCGTGTTGCCAGCCAGCCAGCCAGCCAGCCAGCAGCAGCAGCAGCCAGCTATCTGCCGATTCAAGATTCAGTTGGCGACTCAGATAAACTCACTTTTTCGAGTCTTCGAGTAAAATGAAACATGGACGAGATAACACCAGAGCAATCAATATAAACGCTTGAGCTTTTTTCAACCTCACTCTTTCCTTTAACCGCGATGTTGCTTAACACTGCATCCAATTGTCACAAGATATGGTTCAGGCTGAGCATGAGCAAATGTTAAATCCACCCAGCATATCAGAAATTGAAAATGTATTAAACATACATCACAAACATTAGAATAAATAAATAAATAAATAAATAAATAAATAATTAAGATGAATGAACATTTTCATAGCACTTTAAGAGAATTTTTAATATGTAAACTTCTTCTGGTATTGTTTTGTATAGTATGATAACTAAGAGCCCACCTCTAATACTGTACGTCTGTGCTCCAAACTATACCAGGCGTACGATAATTATATAATAACTTAACTCCTTATTCCTGCACATATAAAGTGTTAAGTAATTTAAAATGTATAATACATGTGTACAATATATATGGTTGTTTACAATTCTAAACTGTCCAAGTTTAGAACACTCACAAGATGACCATAAGTTGTCACGACAGTGTGTATTGAATGAATGGCTGAATAATTCTTTATTTATAAAATAGATACAGTTTTAAATTTTTTGTTGTTACAGTAACTTTAACATAAAATAAATAATTGTGAAATACTATTTTATTTCATTTAGCCCTTAAGCTTTAATAGACTGTACTTTATGACATTTTGTTAATGGCTAACTGTACGATATTTTGAAGTAATTTCATTCATTATTAACTTAATTGGAATAATCTCTAGGAGCACTCCATTTTTCAATATTAAACTTACACTCATAAAATATATACCATTTGAAAGCTCATATTTTTCTGAGTCTAAAAATGTAGTAATCCAAAAGTATCAATAGCAAATAAAAAGTAACGATTTAATTAACTGTTTGACGCGTGACGTCATTAACTACATTATAAAGGTTGGCTAAGTTATAAATCTTCAATCTGTGTTGTAAGATGGTATTTTTTATAATTGTTACGCTAACCTAACCTAACATGAATATGTTATTACATTATCATTTGTATAATTTAGGTCTCGGGTGTACGGGGCGGAGCCCCCGTAAAGATCACGCATCACAAATTGATCGGTATAGGGTTTTATATTTAAACCTAGTTACTTTTTATTTGCTAGTGATACTTTTGGATTACTACATTTTTAGACTCAGAAAAATGTGAGCTTTCAAATGGTATATGTTTTATGAGTGTATGTTTAATATTGAAAAATGGAGCGCTCCTAGAGATTTACCCTTAATTGATTTTTGCAATTAATTTTTTAAATATCCCTTTTACCTTGGTTGTAGTTACTAATAAAGATGAATTAAATCCCAAACGTAATCCATCTACAGCATTTGTATATAAAAATGTAGTTTAATCTCTGACCAAATCTATCTTTTAGGAAGCAACATTCTTAAAAATGATAGACCCCAGTGGATAGTAATTATTTATATAAAACTTCTTTCGTTTTTAACACACACACACACACACATATATATATATATATATATATATATATTCCTCAATGTTCAAGATACAAATATACTGTATAGCCAGTTGCATGAGTCCTGTCCTCCAAACACGGATACAAGGCCATAGAAGATAGAGACTAAAAAATTTAAGCTCACCAACGAGGACCTGTTGTCATGTAAATCATGATATGCTTTCTGAAGAACCTATTACAGCATATATACAGTACATTTTCACAATACGCTCCCATCGCCTGGAATTGACCCAGGGCTGGTGGATTCGTAGTCAGCGATGCTGGCAGCTACACCACATAAATAATTATATATAATATAATAATATAATTTCTCATGTTTAATTCAATGGGTGCTTGAAAGCTTAATTATATTTTTCTCAAATAGTTCTCAAATGAACTGTGGTGTCTGTTTCTGAAAAGTTGCCTTAGTATATATATGCTTGGTCGTGCTATTATTTGGCTTCCACCACGCTTTTATAAAATTCGTACGAGGGTAATTCAATAAGTATCTGCACTTTTTATTTTAACAATTTTATTTTCACATCTGATAGATTATAAACACATCACTTCTGAACATAGTCTCCCTGTTCCTCAATACACTTAGTCCAGCGATCTACAAGCTTCCTAATGCCATCAAAAAGAATGTTTTTGGCTGTGTGCATAGCCAGTCATGCACCGCCTCCTTCATCATCGCCAGTTGACAGAAGAGCACAAGCGTAATCGTATGGACGTCTGCTCTCGCCTTTTGGCGCGGTATCATAATGAAGGTGAAAACGTTTTGGAGCGCATTATCACTGGAGATGAAACCTGGATCCATCACTCTGAACCAGAAAGCAAACGACAGAACATGCAATGGAAGCATCCAACATCTCCCGTTGCAAGGAAGGTCAAAGCGCAGCCGTCAGCAGGTAAAGTTATGCTAACACTGTTTTGGGATACACGAGGCCCTATCCTTGAACATTATCTAGAGCGTGGAACTACAGTAACAAGTGCATCGCATTCTGACATGCTTCGGAATGAGTTAAAGCAAGCAATTCGCACAAAACGGAGAGGGAGATTGTCGGAAGGTGTTATTCTGTTACACGACAATGCGCGCCCTCATACCGCTGCACAGACTAGAAAATGCCTTCAAGAACTTAAATTTGAAGTTCTCGACCATCCAGCCTACAGTCCAGACCTGGCACCTTCGGATTTTTACTTGTTTGGACCACTAAAAGACGCTTTGAGAGGTCAGCGATTCCAAAGCGATGATGACCTGAAGGAGGCTGTGAAAAAACTATATAGGGCTATGGGTTGATTGCCTGATACCCTCATCCGTTGGAAATTTCCAGCAGATTTCAGTGGAGAGTTAAACGACAAAAGCCCTATGTTTTTTCGTTAGAGAGTTATGAATATGTAGGTCTTTAAAGGACCTCTTTACATTTAATTGTTTATGGTAATTTTAGCGTCGGGATTTTAGATGCCTATATGTGAACGAAAAGAAATTGTCCAACCTTATTTTTGCTGGGTCTTGGTTTGCTTCGATGTAGGGCGTTACGATCTTTTTCGGTGTAGGGCCGCCACGATGGAGTTACGCGATTAGTTAACTTGATGTAATAAATATAGGCAGTCACAATATAAACACTTTTAGGTATAGGCCTATCCTGTAGTAATTAAGTTTATCATAAGGAATTCACTCAGAACTTTAGGGAAGACAAAAGCACATCCTCCCTGTTTAAAGCGTTCGCTGTACATAAACAGCCCCGAGAGCCGTTCCTTGGTTCGCCCGTTCCTTGGTTCGCGTTGTATTTTCATTATTTGCCGATCTGGCAAAATTTTGTTTGGTCTACTTCTCTGTGGTAGACTAAACAATAAATTGGGTTTTCTTGTTGCTATGTGAGGCTCGATGCATACATACAGGTTCTTTGTACGTATGGCAATTATTTCATTCCCAATAGGCTATGTCGCCAATCCCGAGGCAATTTTGTATAGATATTTAATTCAATTAATTAATAATTTATATTTTATTATGAAATAAAGGTACCACATATGATACCATGTTGTGAGCGCGTATAGTTTTTCCATATACTGGGGGGGGGGCGGAGAAAAATTTGCATGTTATAGATCAAATTTTTTGACAAACTGTGTAAAACATGTAAAAATGGATTAAAAGAATGAAGTGGGAATTTAGGAAGAGAGAGGTTATTCAAGACCTATTTAAATATAAAAGTTCAAGAGGCCAACTTCTCAAGTTTAGTTAAAGTTATGTCAATCAGTTTGACTCCCCTTAGGTATAGGAAATTAATGGAATTAAAGTTATTAAGCATTTTAACTTTGCTCAATTTGTGTAAGGTTTATAAGTCACCAGTCTTAAATTTTTCTTGTAAAAGTTTTCTGGCTTTCAAAGCAGTCTTTCTTTGAGGCCTGTCTGGTTTAGTCTGAGTTACATCAGGTACATTGAGAGATTCCTCCCCAATAGTATCCTGATCCATCCTTTGGGGTAATGGTTCTAATTTAGCCCCACACTCCAAAGGATATAGTAATGTGATATCTCTGGTGGTTTCACCAGTTGCTGTTTTCAGTTTTACAACACTGGTAATTTCATTTTTACCAGTTTTGAGTTCCAAGACTTTTCCCATTGACCAATGTTGTCTTGGTGTCTTGTCATGTATCAACACAATGTCCCCAATTTTGACTGAATCATTCCAATTTTGTTTTGTTAATTGTTTATGTCTTTCTCTAAGACTTGTTAAGTATTCTTCTCTCCATTTGTTTATAAATTGAGTTTTGATTTGTGTCAAATGTTGGTATTTTGTGTTGAGTTCTTTGTGTCCTATTTCCCAATCTGAATCCTCTGTACTGTTATGTTCATATTCTGGTAACATGTTTACTCTTTCTCCCTTAATTAGGTGGTTTGGTATGAGAGGTTCTGGCTCATTAATAAGATCTCCCACATAAGTTAATGGTCTGTTGTTGACAATGTTTTCAATTTCTGACAGAATAGTCATGAGTTCAAAAAGTTGTAGATGTTTGGTCCCAATAGTCTTTTTAAAGCAGTTCTTTACAGTCTGTATGTTTCTTTCCCAAATGGAACCATACCATGGTGTATTAACAGGAATGTACTTCCAGGTTATATTGTGTTTGATTAAATGAGTTTGTACTGTTTCACTGTCACAAATCTGATGAATAATTCTTTCATCAGATTTGAAGTATGTGGCATTGTCTGACCATATAGTTTTGGGTACAGAATTGTGTGCACAAAATCGTCTGAAAGCAGCAATAAAAGCTTCAGCTGTCAGATCTTCTACTATGTCTAGACATATGGCACGTGTGGCAGCACAGGTGAAGAGTACAATGTACGCTTTGTATTCCTTTGAATCCATTTTATCTCCAAAACTCACATTTACCACTCCAATGTAGTCAATACCCGTGGTTTCAAATGGCCGTAAATGTTACTCGTTCCACAGGTAGGTATGGAGGGCTTGGGGTCTTAAAGGGTCGTGAATGGATACGTTTACAAGGAATGCATGTGTTTAAAATTTTCTTTGTTTCAGTTCTACCCTTTGGTAGCCAGTAAGTTTTTCTCAGCTCCGTCAGGGTTTGTGGGACCCCCATGTGTGTTTATTTTGTTGTGGGTATCCCTGATGATGAGATTTGTGAAGTGATTCCTCCTCGGAAGAAGAATTGGGTGCTTAGAGTTGTAAGTCAAAATTGACTTGTTAAGCCTTCCTTTACACCTTATCAGACCCTCTGTATCCAGGTACAGATTTAGATCCATGACAAGTGAAGGAATTCCTTTGTTTAATGTGTTACTGGACCTAAGATACTTCAACTCCTTGTCAAATTCTGAAGCTTGTATCTGTTTGAGCCAGTGTTTTGTTGCAGTTTCTGTTAAGTTAGAAAAGGCCTTCTGAGGACAGTGTTTGAGAAGGTAGCTATTGACAAACTTGCAGCAATAGACTGTAATTCTCAAGAGTCTGTCGAGGTCTGAATAATGTTTATAGTCAAATATAGGTTTGTCCTCAGTGATCTTTTCAGTTGTCGTAGAGTTGAGTGTGAGGTTAACTACTTTGGCTGGCCAAAGATCCTCACATGTTAGCCATTCAGGCCCTTCATACCAGATTTTATTTGTTTTCAACAGTTTGTAAGAGAGCACTCTTGTCAAAAAGTCTGCAGGATTCTCTTTTGTTTTTATATACCTAAATTTGATACCAAGGGATGTGTTTGCAGTTTTGATTTCTGTTAGTTTGTTTTTCACAAATATGTTTTTGCAAGAAGTTATATCTGTGTTGGTCACCCATGTTAGACAAATTTGACTGTCTGTCCATAAGTAAATGTCTGTTGTGTCAACTTCTTTATACACTTGTGAGAGAAAGTCTTCTGTTTTAAAAACCAAAGCATTCCAAGTGTTTTTGTGTAATTGTTTGGTTCAATGTTCCCATTGTTGTCTTTTGTTATTTGTTCATTTAATTTACAAGAATTAGAAACCCACTCTCTTAGTCCAAATTTCCTTGCTTCATTATGGGTTGTGACATTTGGTAAATTTCAAGCAATTCCTCTTCAGTTACAGTGGAACCAATGAGGTTATCCACATAAAAATTTTGTTTTAAAAACTGAACTGTTAAGTCCTCTTGAAATAAATTTAGGTGGTTTTTAATTGTTAAAGCAAGAATACTTGGAAAC
Source organism: Bathynomus jamesi (assembly GCA_023014485.1). Lineage (NCBI taxonomy): Eukaryota > Metazoa > Arthropoda > Malacostraca > Isopoda > Cirolanidae > Bathynomus > Bathynomus jamesi. The sequence goes on from JAJOZX010000687.1 coordinate 1,126,259, forward strand.
AATTTGCTCCAAAAATAATTACTTTAAATCTGTAGGTTTTGAAACCTTTGTTAAAGTCATGTGGTTCATTAAACCACAAAAACCTGAGATGATTTTTATCATACTCAAGCTTCAAATTTATAAGAGGAATGCTTTTTCTATGTCACTTTGTACTGCATAATTGTCTAAATGGAAGCAAAGGAGAATTTTTACAAGATCTGAGACAAGGTTTGGGTCTTCCATGAGACAATCATTTAAACTAACAGAATTTGTGTCTTTTAAACTACAGTTGTATACTACTCTTAGTTTAGTTGTGGATGAGTCTTCTCTTTAACTCCCCTGTGTGTTAAATAATGACAACCTCGTTTTTTAAAGGGTTCATCAGTAACTTCTTCAATGAAGCCCCTTTCTATTTGTTCTTTGAATATGTTGTTGTATTGTTCTAAAAGATTGTCATTTTTAAGTTTTCTGTAATTTTTATACAGATGTGCCTTAGCTACTTTCAAATTGTCCATTATTTCTGGACAAGGTGTTTTCCAAGGCAGCTCCACATAGTATTGATTGTCTCTGTGTTGTTTGGTTGAAAGAGTTTGTACTGTATTCAAACCTCCTACCACTTCAGACTAGTCAATACCCGTAGTTTTAGTGGAGTAAATGTTACTCCTTCACAGGTAGATCTGGAGGGCTTGGGGCTTTGAATCCTGTACTGTTTTTGTGTTGTTTGGCCTATGGCCAAGGGAGGCCACAAGACCCTTGTTGTTTGGTCTCTGGCCAAGGGAGGCCACAAGACCCTTGTTGTTTGGTCTCTGGCCAAGGGGCCACAAGACCCTTGTTGTTTGGTCTCTGGCCAAGGGAGGCCACAAGACCCTTGTTGTTTGGTCTCTGGCCAAGGGAGGCCACAAGACCCTTGTGTTTGGTCTCTGGCCAAGGGAGGCCACAAGACCCATGCTGTTTGGTCTCTGGCCAAGGGAGGCCACAAGACCCATGTTGTTTGGTCTCTGGCCAAGGGAGGCCACAAGACCCATGTTTGGTCTCTGGCCAAGGGAGGCCACAAGACCCATGTTCAATAGGTTGGGCTATGGCCAAGGGATGCCATCAGCCCCTTGATGAATATGTTGGGCTATGGCCAAGGGTAGGCCATCAGCCGTTTGATGAATTTGTTGGGCTATGGCCAAGGTAGGCCAAGGACCTTTGATGATTTGTTGGGCTATGGCCAAGGGTAGGCCATCAGCCGTCTGATGAATTTGTTGGGCTATGGCCAAGGTAGGCCATCAACCCCTTGATGAATTTGTTGGGCTATGGCCAAGGTAGGCCAAGGACCTTTGATGATTTGTTGGGCTATGGCCAAGGGTAGGCCATCAGCCGTCTGATGAATTTGTTGGGCTATGGCCAAGGTAGGCCATCAACCCCTTGATGAATTTGTTGGGCTATGGCCAAGGGTAGGCCATCAGCCTTTGATGATTTGTTGGGCTATGGCCAAGGGTAGGCCATCAGCCGTTTGATGAATTTGTTGGGCTATGGCCAAGGGTAGGCCATCAACCCCTTGAAATAGTAGTTTGGGCTATGGCCAAAGTAGCCATAAAACCCTTCAGAGTAGAGTAGTTTGTTTGTATGTGTCACTGTCTAACCATATAATTTTTGGCACAAAATTCTGTGCACAGAATCAGAGCGCAGCAATAAAAGCTTTTACTCTCCGATCCTTGGTTATGTTTAGACAGGTTGTTGTGTTTGAGACACATGGAAAGAGTAGTGTGTGTGTGTGTGTGTGTGTGTGTTGCATTCCTCCGAATCCAGTTGGTCTTCAAAACTTGGATTCACCATTCCAATGAAGTTAATACCCGTAGTTATGAATGAGTAAATGTTGTGTATCCTACAGGTAGGTCTGGAAGGTTTGGGGTTTTGAAGGAATCCAATCTGTTTGCAAGGAATGTATGTATCTGTTGATGAAATCTGTTGTGATTCTTCCTTTAAAAGAAGAATTGGATGTTTGGAGTCGTATGTATATATTTATATACTGTACCGTACGTATGTGTGTAAATGTGTATTTTGTTATAGGGTTTTATTTTTGGGTTTTGGGTTAGGTTAACCAATTTGGCTGAGTAAAGATCCTCAAACGTTGCATTTGAGACCCTTATATCAAGCCTTGTCTGTTTTATGCCTATATGTCAAATAGGACTTAGAATAGGTTGAGCCTATATGTCAAATAGGACTTGGAATAGGTTGCGCCTATATGTTAAATAGGACTTGGAATAGGTTACGCCTATATGTCAAATAGGACTTGGAATAGGTTGCGCCTATATGTCAAATAGGACTTGGAATAGGTTGCGCCTATATGTCAAATAGGACTTGGAATAGGTTGCGCCTATATGTCAAATAGGACTTGGAATAGGTTGCGCCTATGTGTCAAATAGGACTTGGAATAGGGTTACGAGTAGGTGTTAGGTGGGTGTAGGTTCGAATTCGTGCAATTGCTTTAGGTCTTTGTGATGTTACAGTTCCGAGTCGAATTTTGTGATGTTAATGAGTCTTATGAGTAAGTTTGCTGAAATAAATTTTATAACCTACACCACAGGTTGAATTATAAATTTAGTGTTTTTAGTTAGGATAGGCCTTGAGTGTAAAGAGTAAGGCCTACTTTAAGAGTTAGGCCTATTATGTAAGGTAAAGTTAGGTGGGCCTACTAAATAGGCATATTTCGGGGCCTACTAAGTAGGCTTATGTTCGGGCCTATTATTTGATAGGACCTTAAATGAGTTAAGCCTGTTAAATTAACAAGACTTTGTTTTGAGTTTGAAGAGTAGGACCTATTAAATAGGCTTAATGTTGTGGGCCTATTTTTTTAGGACCTAAAATGAGTTATGCCTGACTGCCTGTTAAATGAACAAGCCTTTGTTTTCGGTTAGTGTAAAGGTAAAGGGATCGGTTCCCAGTTGCATAAGCCACCAAATAAAAAAACTATAGTGGGGTTATGGTTGAAATTGGGGTTAGGCCTAATGAGCTAAGCCTAGCCACTGCGTGTGTCAGTGTAAATTTTAGAGGGGTCAGTTCCCCATACACAGGGCCACCATGTGAAAAAACTATATAGGGCTATTGGTTGATTGCCTGATACCCTCATCCGTTGGAAATTTCCAGCAGATTTCAGTGGAGAGTTAAACGACAAAAGCCCTATGTTTTTTCGTTAGAGAGTTATGAATATGTAGGTCTTTAAAGGACCTCTTTATATTTAATTGTTTATGGTAATTTTAGCGTCGGGATTTTAGATGCCTATATGTGAACGAAAAGAAATTGTCCAACCTTATTTTTGCTGGGTCTTGGTTTGCTTCGATGTAGGGCGTTACGATCTTTTTCGGTGTAGGGCCGCCACGATGGAGTTACGCGATTAGTTAACTTGATGTAATAAATATAGGCAGTCACAATATAAACACTTTTAGGTATAGGCCTATCCTGTAGTAATTAAGTTTATCATAAGGAATTCATTCAGAACTTTAGGGAAGACAAAAGCACATCCTCCCTGTTTAAAGCGTTCGCTGTACATAAACAGCCCCGAGAGCCGTTCCTTGGTTCGCCCGTTCCTTGGTTCGCGTTGTATTTTCATTATTTGCCGATCTGGCAAAATTTTGTTTGGTCTACTTCTCTGTGGTAGACTAAACAATAAATTGGGTTTTCTTGTTGCTATGTGAGGCTCGATGCATACATACAGGTTCTTTGTACGTATGGCAATTATTTCATTCCCAATAGGCTATGTCGCCAATCCCGAGGCAATTTTGTATAGATATTTAATTCAATTAATTAATAATTTATATTTTATTATGAAATAAAGGTACCACATATGATACCATGTTGTGAGCGCGTATAGTTTTTCCATAGAGGCGGTGCATGACTGGCTACGCACACAGCCAAAAACATTCTTTTGTGATGGCATTAGGAAGCTTGTAGATCGCTGGACTAAGTGTATTGAGAAACAGGGAGACTATGTTGAGAAGTGTTGTGTTTATAATCTATCAGATCATCAGATGTGAAAATAAAATTGTGAAAATAAAAAGTGCAGATACTTATTGAATTGCCCTCGTATTACTGTATACTGTTAATTTCATCAGTGTGTGTGTGTGTGTGAGTGAACACAGACAGTCACTATCGTGATTGTATTACACCTTTTATCAAGTTATTACTGACGGTAGCACATTAGCCTAATTAAAATTTTTTGTTGTGGTATATATAGATTTATAGATGTAATAATAATAACTACAATCAAATGAATTATTTTTCTTTTCGTAAGTTAAGCGACTTTGGGTCTGGAGAGTAGTAGGATGGGGAACCGTCCTCTGCATCCAGATTATGTAACGACCCATGGTTTGGAACCCACGTAAAGCTGTAGGTCCCTTCCGTCATATTACGTTAGATGTTGTGAAGGAGGTTAAACAACCAGGTCAAACAATATATATATGTATTCTAGAAGAGAGAGAGAGAGAGTGTATTTAAGAGCACTCATTGGATCTTAGATTGACATATAAAGAACTGGTTAATTTGTAGTTTCGTGGCCACTTTTTTATTTTTATTTTTTTTTAGTGACCACGAAACAATATATTAGCCATGTAATAATTGCCAAATAATTTAGATTCAGACACTTTAGAAGCATCGAGTTTCATTTAATTAAAATTCTAAGTAAACAATGAATTTATTAATTCATAAGTTATTTATATTAATACTTTTTATGTGATGGATTTGTCTCCTGCCAAAAAACAATATCATTATCATTATCATCAATAAAGTTATTATTTGTAGATGTTAGTTACCCCTTACATTACAGTTTTCTTAATTTCTCCAGGAAAAAATGGATGTCTGCATGGATAACTTGGGAAGATGCGAATAAGTTACAGTATTCAGTTTATTGTATTAAGCGTTTTCTTTCTTGCAGAAAACTTCACTTGAAGTCACATTCTTTCACTAACTTCATTTTTCCTTACACACACACACACATATATATATATATATATATGAAAATTATTTCACGAAAGTAACACGTGAAAAATATTTATGATGAATAAAACCACGAAGGAAAGGAAACACAGAATGGTGCTCAAGCGCTTTCGTCTAATGACATCCTCAGGAACACTGAAGTATATAAAGAGCTACAGCCTATATGTAGATTACAGAAAAAAAACAAAAAAAATATATATATATACAATAAACGGAGAAATAAAAATAAAAATTAAACATTAAAGGATTGTGGGAGGAGCATACAAATTTGTAAGGAAAAAACTACCGATGTTTTAGCACTTTGCTCGAATCCAACACAAGATCAAATGAATTGTTTCCGACCAATGTTATAGTTAATTAAAAATAATGATAATAAATTGAACAATAAAAATAAAAATAAAACTTATAAGAGCAGCATACAAATTTATACTGGAAATCTGCTCAGGTTTTAGCACTCTGCCCTTCTTGTCTAAGTTCGATGTATATAAAAATAAATTGAAAAATAAAAGTTATTAGAGTAGCATACAAGTTTACCAAAGGTTTAGCGTTCTACCCTTCTTATCTAAATCCGTTCTGAAGGAATTCAAAACAGGACCGAGTTGAAAAAGACCTTTGCTTATGTTGAAGTTATTTGTAAGTTGGATAATGGCAAACTCAAGAATATTTCTATTAACAATGTTGCTAGAGTGAAACAAAACTGTAGCATTATTCCAAGCAATACAGTGGCATAACTCTAACAAATGGACAAAAAGGGCACTGGACGACTGTCCTGTTCTAACGGAATATTGATGCTGTTTTATACGTGTGTGCAAATCCTTTCCCGTCTGACCTATGTAAAAGGAATCACATTGTTTACAACCAATTTTATAGATAATGCCTGAATTATTGGTAGGGTTATTTTTTACTATGATATTTTTCACGATATTGTTATATGAAAATACTACATTAATATCCAAAAGTTTAAGTACATTAACAATGCCTAAAAAGGCCGGGAAAAATGGAAGTACTAAAATATTCTTTGACAAAGTACGAGTGTTATTATTCACGATAGAAAGTTCGTTTTGCTTTGTTGAGACAAGATCCCATAAACGCAGATGGATAACACAGATCACTTCCAATACTATTGATTTTTTCCAATTCGGCATCGATGTATTCCGGACTGGCGATCCTAAGGGCGCGGAGAAACATTGAAGAAAAAATGGCCTTCTAAGTGGGGGTGTCATATCTCGAGTAAAAGTGTACGTAGGACAAATTGTTTTTTTTTTTCCGATAGATACTAAACTTAAAACGTGGGCTTTCCTTATGTACACGCACATCCAAAAACGGGATTGAGTTGTCTTGTTCCACTTCTAAAGTAAACTTAATGGAGGGGACTTGATCATTTAACTGAAGGAGGAAGTCATCCAGGTCACGATTCATGGGCCAGATACACAAAATATCGTCGACGTACCGCAACCATGGGATGCCACCCCCCAGGATTCTCGGAATGTAAGTAATTTCGAAAAACTCCATATAAATATTGGAGAGGAGGGGCGACAAGGGGTTGCCCATGGCCATCCCAAAAACTTGTTGATAATACTCGTTAATGAAAGTGAATTTACAGTCTTTGATGCAAAGCTTAATAAGTTCCAAAACAATGTGTGCAGGTAGCGGCAGGTCATACTTATCTAATTCTCGGGAGAGAAAGTCAAGCGTATCGTCAATCGTGTTAAAAAAAAGTTGGGTAGAAATAACCACATATATTTCCAAATAAAATATAAACAAAATAAATATAGAATAAAAATAACAACCCTCGTTTCTAACCAACTAATGAAGTTGGGTTTCCCTAATTAACAAAAAGAAGAAAGAAAAAAGTTTCTGAGCCAAAGAAAAACGGAGCTCTTTGTTAATGATCGAAAATTTTGACTGCTAATCAAGTGGGCTAGTTTTTTCGTAAAAAATTCTCGTAGTTCCCCAACTAACCGGGCAACTTAACGTCAACCTTTAAACCTCAATATTAAACCACTGCAATTAAACTAAAACCCTGTTTAACTAAATAGTGGCCTACAGAACTAGGTGTAAGTAATTAATTAAAATATAACTAAGGTAAGAGAAAAACTAGGTACCTAGAAGAAACTCGAACCGGGCTACAACTGCCCTAACTAATAATTAAATGGCTGTTATAGCCCCTATTAAAACTTAAAGGCAATATAGCCCTAACTTAACTTGAGTAAAACCTTCAAAACCTTAAACCTTTAAAAACAAAAACTTAAGGGCAATACAGCCCTAGCCTAACTTAACCTGCAAAACCTAGGTCTGGGAAATAGCCCCTACAAATAAATAACTAGCAGTGTGAAAGTAACTTAAAACTTAACAAATAAAATTCAAATCTGGAAACTAAATGAAACTTATGGATTAGTTAGAAACAGAAAGGGTAACGTTCAACTGGCAACTTCATTTTTGGTAAGTCTAAATTAATTTTAATGAATTTAGCTTGACCATAGTTAGTAATCTGGCTGCTGACCAAATTTTAACCTGAAAACCACTGCAGCCTACAGTGAAAAAGTCTGTAGCTATGTTGACAGTGTCTAAATGGGCCATTATTATTTCTATAATTACTGTGTCTATTTAAAGTAAACTTAACCTTAATATTACACCTAAATAAAAATAATCTCTCAAAAATAATTTTTCAATAAATTTTTCAATATGGCGCCCCCGGGTGGGCAGTCGAGAAGTTGTTACCCTTTTTTGTTTTATTTCTGATACAATAGTTTTAAATCCAGTGAATTAAATTTTTTACATAATCTGAAAATTTAATTATAAATATCATTGATAATATCATTTATAATATTAAACCTAAAAAATGGCTAATGAAACTGAAGCCACTCCAGGAAAAAGTATGGAGACATGGTTGGGAAGTGATGTGGAAGCACTTGAAACTAGTAAATTGGTAAAAAGAGGAGAGCAATCAGAGCCTCAGCTACTAAACTTTTAGCTACAATCAAAGAGAATTGGATGATTGGACTGAGGAACAAAAAAATTCATATGCTCGGCTTTTGTCCTCACAACTGGACAAGTTACAAAATTTAGATGAGGAAATCCTTAGTAATGTATGTTTGTTCCGAAGGCTTCTCAGAGGCTAAACAAGAAAAACTAGATGAAAAAAGTTATTACCAAATTGAAATAGATCAAATGATACAAGCATTAACAACTAAAAAAGAAAATAATGCCGAAGCCAAACCTAAACCAAGAATAGTACTAAAATTCCTGAGCTTCAAATATTACCATTTGATGGAAATCCCTCTAAATTTCAAAACTTTAAGACCTCATTCAGAAACATTTATGATAACATAGGTCTTTCCGAAGAAGAGAAATTTGCCTACCTAAAACAACATTTGAGTGGAAACCCTGCCATTCAAATAAACTGCATGCAAGAGAGTAAAACATCTTATGAAGAAGCATGGCAGCAGTTGGAGGGCTGTTATGCAACACCAGGCCAAATTAAATTCTCCATAATAAAATCACTTTTAACCAAATCCAAATAACCAAAGATTTTAAATCACTTCATGACTTTCAAGCAGATATGCACTCTACCATAAATTTAATGCAAACTCAAAAATTAGAATTAGAAGATATACTCTTGTATGTATATTATAATAAACTAAGTCAAGAAACTCAGGAATTTTTAAGAACTTGTGGTTTTAAACTCTATGACCACTTTGATAAATTTAAAGAAGCCATTGCTGAAGCTACCAAAACCTTAGCTAATGTTAATTTTGATCTAAGTCAAAGTGAATTAACCACCTTAATACCTAAACAAAAAAGAAACTTCTCTCCAGAACCAGCCAGAAAACCATGGTATTCTGGCCAAACTACAGCTACTCTGGCAGTTTCCACCCAAAGACAATCCTCAAGAAGAGCTCAACATACTGACCAGAGAGAACTTTACTGCAAATTGTGTAAGAAAAACTCACACAGAATCTCAAAATGTGATTCTTTCCCTGAAAGTTGGGATAAACTGAAAAAACTTGCTAAATTAAATTATTGTACTAAATGCACCTCATCTAAACACCAAGCCAAAGAATGCCCCATTTCTTTCCAACCCTGTTCATTTTGTAGGTTTTCTAACCATTTCCTTCCTTTGTACCAAACAAAAAGGAAAACCAGAGGAAGATAAGAAAACCAAAACCAGTACTGAAGTAGCTACCAAAAAGAAAACTCAAAACAAGGGAAACAAGTTACTAACTTATTAAGTTTAAAAAACACTGATCAAGAAGTGCATTAATTCCTTCCATGCAGATGAGAATAAGAAACTCAGAAAAATCAATTAAATGCAGAGCACTTTTGGATAATTGTAGTCAAGCCAGCTACATTACCAAGAACTTGTGAAAAAATTAATCTTCCAACTAAACACTACGATGAATCCATAACCATAACAGGATTTATAGCCAACAAGAAACAACCAAATTATGAAGTAGCTATAATTAAATTGGAGGATTCTAGAAACCCTGGAAACTACCAAGAAATAGAAGCCATCATAATTGATGATATTAATATTAAATATGAAGTTCAGGGATTACTGAAACTTCAAACTTATTTAAAATCCTTAAATTATCAGCTTGCAGATCACTTTGAAGCTGATGAAGTGCCGACTTCATGTTAATTTTTGGGGCTGCAACCCACAAACTTTTTGCCCTCAGCACTCATCAGATTCATACTGCCTCTTGTTATAAATCTCCCTATGGAATACTTTTATTGGGTTTCCCTTCAGATTACTACCCTGAAAAAGAAAAAGAACCAATAAGAGATCAGATCAGCTTCTGTATTACCAACCCTCTACTTACTAGTACAACTTCTAATGAAGATCTAGAAAAAATTGAACACCAGATTGCACAATTTAGCAAACTAGAAAACTTGGGTATTTCTGGGGATGAACCATTTTCAAACAAAGAAAAAGATCTGATTGCAAACTTCGAAAAGGAAGTTAAAATAGAAGATGAAAGATTGTCTGTTAAGGTACCATGGAATGACCAAAAAGATAAAATTTCACCAAACTTTAACTATGCTATTAGCAGGTTAAAGTCCACTTGCAAAAAATTAAAAAAAGATAACTTAATGCAACCTTATTCAGACATCCTTGAACAACAATTCCAGGAAGGAATAATAGAAGAAGTAGCCTAACAGAAAGCTTAAAACAAGAAGGAAATTTTTTACCTCATTTTCCAGTAGTTCGCCCTGGAGTACAAACAACTAAAGTTAGGATTGTAGTAGATCCCTCGGGTAAAAGCAAACCAGAAGAAATAACAGTAAATGATGCTACTGAGGACTGCCCTTCACTCCTACCTCATTTAGCAAAATTGTGCATTAAATTAAGGCATGGTAAATATTTGATGATTGGAGACATTCAAAAAGCATATTTACAACTTAAATATCAAACAGAATTTGACTGCAATGCCCACAAAATTCTGTGGTTAAAAGATACCCAATTGGCTCCAAATGACGACAACCTGATCTGCTATAAATATAAAAGAGTTACCTTTGGCAACAAAAGCAGTCCATTTTTACTACAACAATCTCTCCAACACATTTTTAATGAACAACAAAACCAAGTGGCAGACTACCTAGCTAACCGCTTTTACATGGACAATGCTTTAATTAATGCCAACAATCTCTCAGAACTCAAAGACCTTTACAATTATAGTGTAAACACCTTAATCGATTATAATTTGAAGCTATATGAATGGGCCTCCAATCACTCAGAACTTCAAGGACTATTTGAAAAACATGACATAGCCTCCTCAGAAGATAAAGAAAATAAAACTATTAGGATATGGTTGGAACACAAATGCTGATACACTCCATCTAAAAACTGTAAACTTGAACTCAGAAGCCAAAACTAAAAGAGAAATACTAAGTTCTGTGCAATCATTGTTTGATCCAATTGGATTTGTTGCACCCTTAGTGTTTAAATTAAAACTCTTCATGCAGAAGTAGTATCTACCAAAAAAGATTGGGATGAATATCTAGAACCTGAAATGCTGGTGAATGGAAAAAACTTTGCAAAGAAATAAACAAAGTGGAATTTCTGAATTTTCCTAGACAAGCTTTTGAAAATTCCAAACCTCTCATGGAAAATCTTCAACTCCACATCTTTTGTGATGCCAGCCAAGAAGGTATGCAGTAAGTTGCTATCTAGTTGGAAATGGAAAATCCGAACTAATTTACGCTAAATCAAGAGTCAACCCCAAATCAAAAAATTGGACCATTTGTAACTTGGAATTAATGGCAATCTGCCTAGGAACCAAAGTCCTAGAATACCTTAAAGAAACCTACCTAGAAGAAAACTCAGAAAACCAAAAGTTCTTCAAAACAATAATTTGGACAGACTCACAGGTGGCTTTAAATTGGATTGCTCAAAAATCTCTAAAAATGAAATCCATCTTTGTAAAAAACAGAGTGAAAGACATTCAGGAAGCAACAAGAAACTTAAACCATCACCTGGAATTCAGACATGTAGCAGGAGAAGACAACCCAGCAGACCTACTCACCAGAACAATATATTTCAAGAAATTTCAAAAACTTCTTCCCTTTTACCAACATGGTCCCACATTTTTGAGAAATGAAACTGAATGGCCAACCAACTTAATTTTTAACACCCACCAAGAAACCTTACAGACAACAATAAATGTGTCTCAAACAACTTGTAAAGAAATAAATGAAAAAACTCTTTTGTTAAACATGGAAAAATTCTCTAACAGGAAAAAACTGGTCAGAATCACTGCCTATGAGATATAAATATGCAACCAACCTTAACTATTCTGCTAGGTATCCTGTACTACTGCCTGAAAATTCTCATTTAACAACGTTAATCATAACTGAATGTCATGCAAAAGCCAGTCATGCAACCTTAGCTACCACATGCAATTTCCTCAGACAGGAATTCTGGATCCCCAAAATAAGGCAAGTAGTTAAAAAGGTTCTGAAACAATGTCTGTTTTGCCAAAAATACTTTGCCATGGCTTATGAAGTGTCTACTACTGGAACATTAGTAACAGAACGTTTAAGCTATGAAAAACCCCTTGAAAAAACTGCCTTGACTATGCTGGTCCAATTTCTGTCCAGGATGAGAATAACCAATTCATGAAAGTCTACTTATTATTGTTCAATTGCTGCGCCACCAGATTCACCAGCCTTCACATCTGCACTGACCTTTCTGCTAAAACCTTTTTAAGAGAACTCTACCATTTGTCCTTAAACTACTCCCTTCCAAAAGTTTTGATTTCAGACAATCAATCCACCTTCAAAAGATCTGAAGATTACCTTAAACATTGGTTCCAAAATGTTCTTGTGTCTCAGTATCTCTCTGATCATGGTATCCAGTGGAAATTTACAGCAGCCTATTCACCCAGAACCTTAGGAATAGCTGAAAGAATGGTGGGTTTAGTCAAAAGAGCCCTCTATACCTCCCTAAAAGGAAGAAAAATCCCTTTAACTGAACTAAAAACAATTGTTCTTGAAATAATGAATACAATTAATTCAAGACCACTCACTTATGTTAACTCAAATGAAGATCCCTCCTCTGACATACTAACTCCTTTCAAGTTGCTTTTTGGGTATGACAATACCAAATTCAACTTTTTAACCACTAATGATACCCAAGAAGCTGTTAATGAAGGTTATCAGGTGGACTCTGATTATATGACAGCAACAGAGGACAAAGAAAGAAAGAAAATACTGGATTACTTTCATAAAGGAGTTAAACAATCTAAAGAAATCAAAGAAAGATGGCGATATGAATATTTGAGTAGTTTGAGAGAAAAAGAATACCAACAACACAAACAACCAGTAAGTAAAGAACCTAAAGTAGGAGAACTGTCTCTCTTAGATGAAAATTCTATGAATCCCAAATATTTCTGGAAGATTGCTGTAATTGAAACATTACACCCAGATGAAGATGGCATAATCAGGCATGTAACTGTAAAAACACCCAATGGTCATCTCTCCAGAAGACACATATATCGGTTATACCCACTTGAAATAACTGATAAACCGAATATTGACCTGGAAGAACTTGAAAATTCCTCCACAGAATCAGGAACTGTAGATTATCCTGACACTACTACTGCCGCTACTCAATCCAGACCACAAAGACAAGCTGCAGTTAGATTTTGGGAAGAACTGCAAAGAAAAATACAGAGTGGATCTTTGTGAAGACCTCAAATTGAAAATTGTAAATAATTGTAAATAGCTATAACTTAGGACTAACGTTCTACAGAAAAGACGCTTTCAATTTCATATTTCACCTAAAAGGAACTTTTCTGTAGAGCATGTCATTTGCATTCATCATCATGGTGGTGGGAAAAAAAAAAAAAATTCCAAGAATATAATTCTGGGTAAATTTTTTCCAATTGTGGGGAATGTTAAAAAAAGTTGGGTAGAAATAACCACATATATTTCCAAATAAAATATAAACAAAATAAATATACAGGGTGGGCCGTAAGTTTCCATACATAGGAAAATTTAAATACGTGCGTCGGTATTTGGATCAGCAGTTTCCGGATGCTTGGATTGGTCGGCGTGGTCCTGTGGAGTGGCCTCCCAGATCCCCAGATCTCACCCCCCTTGATTTCTATCTTTGGGGGCACTTGAAGGCCATGGTGTATCAGGAAAAGATATGAGACATAAATCATCTAAAGGGACGTATCACCAACGCCATTACAAGCATAACGTCAACTATGCTAATGCGTGTTCATCAACAGTGGGGAACACGTATTGAAATGTGTTTTCAAAACAATGGCAACCATGTAGAGCATATTATATAAATAAAAATGGTTGTCCATAAATTTTTTTTTATTTTTCCTATGTATGGAAACTTACGGCCCACCCTGTAGAATAAAAATAACAACCTTCGTTTCTAACCAACTAATGAAGTTGGGTTTCCCTAATTAACAAAAAGAAGAAAGAAAAAAGTTTCTGAGACAAAGAAAAACGGAGCTCTCTGTTAATGATCGAAAATTTTGACTGCTAATCAAGTGGGCTAGTTTTTTTCGTAAAAAATTCTCGTAGTTCCCCAACTAACCGGGCAACTTAAAGTCAACCTTTAAACCTCAATATTAACCACTGCAATTAAACTAAAACCCTGTTTAACTAAATAGTGGCCTACCAGAACTAGGTGTAAGTAATTTAATTAAAATACATAACTAAGGTAAGAGATAAAAACTAGGTACCTAGAAGAAACTCGAACCGGGCTACAACAGCCCTAACTAAATAATTAAATGGCTGTTATAGCCCCTATTAAAACTTAAAGGCAATATAGCCCTAACTTAACTTGAGTCAAAACCTTCAAAACCTTAAACCTTTAAAAACAAAAACTTAAGGGCAATACAGCCCTAGCCTAACTTAAACTGCAAAACCTAGGTCTGGGAAATAGCTCCTATAAATAAATAACTTAGCAGTGTGCCAAATAGTAACTTAAAACTTAACAAATAAAATTCAAATCTGGAAACTAAATGAAACTTATGGATTAGTTAGAAACAGAAAGGGTAACGTTCAACTGGCAACTTCATTTTTGGTAAGTCTAAATTAATTTTAATGAATTTAGTTTGACCATAGTTAATCTGGCTGCCGACCAAATTTTAACCTTAAAACCACTGCAGCCTACAGTGAAAAAGTCTGTAGCTATGTTGACAGTGTCTAAATGGGCCAAATAACAAATAAAATTCAAATCTGGAAACTAAATGAAACTTATGGATTAGTTAGAAACAGAAAGGGTAACGTTCAACTGGCAACTTCATTTTTGGTAAGTCTAAATTAATTTTAATGAATTTAGTTTGACCATAGTTAGTAATCTGGCTGCCGACCAAATTTTAACCTTAAAACCACTGCAGCCTACAGTGAAAAAGTCTGTAGCTATGTTGACAGTGTCTAAATGGGCCAAATAACAAATAAAATTCAAATCTGGAAACTAAATGAAACTTATGGATTAGTTAGAAACAGAAAGGGTAACGTTCAACTGGCAACTTCATTTTTGGTAAGTCTAAATTAATTTTAATGAATTTAGTTTGACCATAGTAAGTAATCTGGCTGCCGACCAAATTTTAACCTTAAAACCACTGCAGCCGACAGTGAAAAAGTCTGTAGCTATGTTGACAGTGTCTAAATGGGCCAAATAACAAATAAAATTCAAATCTGGAAACTAAATGAAACTTATGGATTAGTTAGAAACAGAAAGGGTAACGTTCAACTGGCAACTTCATTTTTGGTAAGTCTAAATTAATTTTAATGAATTTAGTTTGACCATAGTTAGTAATCTGGCTGCCGACCAAATTTTAACCTTAAAACCACTGCAGCCTACAGTGAAAAAGTCTGTAGCTATGTTGACAGTGTCTAAATGGGCCATTATTATTTCCATAATTACTGTCTATTTAAAGTAAACTTAGCCTTAATATTGCACCTAAATAAAAATAATCTCGATAAAAATAATTTTTCAATAAATTTTTCAATAAATCGGCACTTTTGTAAACAATGAACAAACGTCAAAACTGATCAATCTATCGTTGGTTTCAGTACGTGCATTATTCAATTTTTCAGTAAGATCCATGGAATTTTTTACATGTGAATCAGAGATAGTTCCAAGAATGGGGAACAAGACTTTGACAAGCCATTTGGAGAGTTTATAAGTAATAGAGCCCACCGAGCTAATAATAGGGCGCATAGGGTTGCCAGGTTTGTGGGTTTTAATAAGACCGTAAAGGTAGGGCAGAGAAGGTGAAGTGGACATGAAAAGCGGAATTAAGTCCTTATGATCTTTGAGAATGCGTTTCAAGCCACTATTAAATGATTTTATGACGTCATCCTGCGGGTTCTTCCTAAGTTTGCTGTATGTGGCGGGGTCCTGGAGAAGCTCGTTCATCTTTCTGATGTAGTCCACTTTGTCCATAATAACTATGGTGTTAGCCTTGTCTGCTTTAGTAATATGGAGCTCCCCATCTTTTTTTAATTGTGAGAGGCTATTGCGAAAACGTTTAGGAAAGTTATAAATATTTTTCACGTGTTACTTTCGTGAAATAATTTTCATATAATGAACACCACGCGTTCCTTCGGCTTGCTGTTCCCTCTCTTGTCTCCGTTTGTGTCCGTGTTTTCTTCTACATTAATGAAGGGGCATGCAATTCGTATCGGACGAAAGTTTCTTACTAATTGTCTACAGGAGCAAGTTCTTCCCAAATCCCTCCTTCCGATTCGCCTCAGACAAATTGACGACCATCCGTTCAACAACTTCAGCAGATTAATTTTAAAGAAACATATTGAAGTCACCAGACAAAATGAGTGGTCCGCCTTCAAAAATTTAAGCATTGCCAAACGTAATTTTGTGACCGTTATTCCCCAACTGTGGATCCAACCTTTGTTTGATGAAATTTACAACGAGTTGCGTCGGAGAACTTCTTCACTTCGTCACATTTTGGATCGCAAAATTAAGTCTCATTCGAAATAGTCAGTGGAGTAAAAAAGCAAGCTCAAAGTGTGTTTTGAACCTTTTTTCGAAAAACATTAGTGACGATGCACAAAGTGCCCTTGGATATGGTATGTCCTTTTTTATTATTAAAAAACCTTCGGCTTTACAAATTTGTTACAGTCTCGCTTGTTTTGAAAAACAGTGTAATCTCCCTCAGTCTTTGTTTAACATAGTTAAAGGCCTTGTTTATAGTGCGGCGAATAGTAGTTACGAAGATAACTTTCCTAAACGTTTTCGCAATTGCCTCTCACAATTAAAAAAAGATGGGGAACTCCATATTACTAAAGCAGACAAGGCTAACACCATAGTTATTATGGACAAAATGGACTATATCAGAAAGATGAACGAGCTTCTCCAGGACCCCGCCACATACAGCAAGCTTAGGAAGAACCCGCAGGATGACGTCATAAAATCATTTAATAGTGGCTTGAAACGCATTCTCAAAGATCATAAGGACTTAATTCCGCTTTTCATGTCCACTTCACCTTCTCTGCCCTACCTTTACGGTCTTATTAAAACCCACAAACCTGGCAACCCTATGCGCCCTATTATTAGCTCGGTGGGCTCTATTACTTTAAACTCTCAAATGGCTTGTCAAAGTCTTGTTCCCCATTCTTGAGAACTATCTCTGATTCACATGTAAAAAAATTCCATGGATCTTACTGAAAAATTGAATAATGCACGTACTGAAACCAACGATAGATTGATCAGTTTTGACGTTTGTTCATTGTTTACAAAAGTGCCGATTGACGATACGCTTGACTTTCTCTCCCGAGAATTACATAAGTATGACCTGCCATTACCTGCACACATTGTTTTGGAACTTATTAAGTTTTGCATCAAAGACTGTAAATTCACTTTCAATAACGAGTATTATCAACAAGTTTTTGGGATGGTCATGGGCAACCCCTTGTCGTCCCTCCTCTCCAATATTTATATGGAGTTTTTCGAAATTACTTACATTCCGAGAATCCTGGGGGGTGGCATCCCATGGTTGCGGTACGTCGACGATATTTTGTGTATCTGGCCCATGAATCGTGACCTGGATGACTTCCTCCTTCAGTTAAGTGATCAAGTCCCCTCCATTAAGTTTACTTTAGAAGTGGAACAAGACAACTCAATCCCGTTTTTGGGGAAAGCCCAGGTTTTAAGTTTAGTATCTATCCGAAAAAAACAAACAATTTGTCCTACGTACACTTTTACTCGGGACATGACACCCCCCACTAAGAAGGCCATTTTTTCTTCAATATTTCTCCGTGCCCTTAGGATCGCCAGTCCGGAATACATCGATGCAGAATTGAAAAAATTCAACGGTATTGGAAGTGATCTGTGTTATCCATCTGCGTTTATGGAATCTTGTCTTAATAATATAAATGATGATTAATATGAAATTATCGATTTTGGCTAGAATAATAATCAATTTTTAAATGTCATTTTAATAGGACAATGGGCGTTAAAGGGTTAACCTAAGAAGGAGAGAGAGATTTGTTTCTTCCACCGGAGTCAGCCGCATAATGAGAGCTCAGTGGACCAGCATCTGTTATATAGAGGATCTGGAGTTGCCAGATACCACTTTTTATTATATGGAGGGGTTACCATTTATTTATTTATTTATAAATAAAGGCAGGGTTGCCAGAAAGCACAATTTATTTATTTACTTATATATAGATACGTTGCCAGTTATTGTTTCTTATTTTAACTATTTAGTTATATACATGAGTTGCCAGAAAGCACTATTTATATATGCAGAGTTGCCAGGCAGCATCATTTATTTTAAGTATATTATTTATTAAACGCAAGAGCGAGGGGGACGTTCTCCTTAAATTTGCTCATCAAAAGAATTAATTAAAACTATAATTATTTAATTAACAATAAAAGAAAAATGCAAGCAAAAATAACAGTACACACTTTATATATATATATATATAATATATAATATATATATATATAAATCTATATATATATATAATAAGAAAAATATAAAAACATTATAAATATTCTCATAGAATAAAATTTTAAGTGTCTACATACTTTTGTCAAACCTTTCTTTGAAAGCATCTCTGGACAAAAATGTACAGCGAGGTAAACTCGGCACACAAAAGAAATACCTGATTTGCCAGAGGCTACTCCAAAAGATCGTGGATAACGCACTTTCACCCGAAAGACAAGGATTCACCTCTGCTCACTCCAAATATTATTTCTAGCATTATTATTATTATTATTGCTAGTGAAGGTAAACTGAATTTAAAATTCTATTATATATACATATATATATACAGAGAGAGAGAGAGAGTGATAAACAACGAGCTGAAGACGGCACACACACACACACACACACACACACACACACACACATTATTGATTTTATTTCGAAATCGCTGTTAAAAATGATAACTATCTGAAAACAACTTAAAGAATTTGCATCAGTTTAAAAGACAATCAGTCAGGAAATGGCGCTGTTTTACCGCACAGCGAACCCAGCGATTGTCACATCATAAGCGAAAAAATGTAAGTTTTTTCTTATGTTTCGAGCTTTTTTTCGGGTAAGAAGAAGACGCAATGTATTTCATTCAGTTTATTAAATGAAAGAAATCATAAAAAATGTATAAATTCCTTACCACGTGACATATACATAAGAAATGAAAGGCAGTACCTCCCGCAAGTATTACTAAAATATCCTTGTAGCCGGAAGGTATTTCATACAACTTCGGGGATATAAAACTGCTCGAGAAATTTTACAATAACAGGGTCACTCCAGGGCTGAGTCCCGAGTGAATCAAAATAGTGCGGTTCCTATTTTTAACACGAAGGTCAAGCTTATCGGCCCTCCTCTCGAAATGGCCTGATGAAGTAGTGAGTTGGCTTCTTGTACTCTCCACCTTACATAGGTACACCGGACTCATCGGGGCTTCTTCTGTACCATGCGTCTAATCTTCTTTTGCACTCCGTGGATTTTAGGTTCTCCCTTTTTTCCGTACCGTAACAGTTGAAATTTCTCAGTGTTAAACGTCATATTGTTGAATCTCTACAAACATTCTGCTTGTAGAGATCTTCTAGGTTTCATATTTTAATACTGATCTTTGTGTCATCGGCAAAGGATGTTTCTGCGCTGGTTCGGTAAGAATAAACCCTCGATTGGAAAGGAGTGTTTATAAACTTGTATTTAATAATGATATGGCTAACGATGACCTCTTTGTACGTGCTTTTGAATGTATTCTGGCCATGTTTAAAGATAACTTGCCAACCGTATGTAAAGTGGGCACAAAAATAGTATTGAACGATATGAAGGCTGGTTCATAGGAAGAAGGTTATCAGTAGAATTTCACATCTTTGTATTAGATTTAACTTTTCGTCAGTTGTTAAAAATAAAGGTGCTAGTATCTGCGATAAGAATGATTATAGGCCAATAGCATTTGCCAGTATACTTTCTAAGGTGTTAGAATATGTCATTTATAATAGGAAAAGTACATACTTGCTTTCTTATGACAATCAGTTTGGCTTTAGAGTGACATGTGTATTTATATGCTAAAGGATGCCGTCCTAAAGTAAAAGATATCAAGTAGCAATGTACGAGTATATTCCTGTTTTATGGATGCTTCAAAAGCATTTGATAGAGTTAACCATCACAAACTTTCCAAAAAACTCTTGTGTCGAGGGGTATGTAAATATATACTTAGGATATTTGTATTCTGGTATACAGATCTGATGATGTTTGTAAGATGGAAAAACACTGAATCACCAGGTATTAAGGTAACTAATGGTGTTAGGCAAGGAGGTATATCATCACCCTATCTTTTCTGTATATGCATGGATGACCTTTCCAATGAACTAAAAACTGGCTGTCATTCAAAAGGAAAAATTAATCATTTAATGTACACAGCGAGGGAGGGTGAATAATTGCCGCCTGTTGGTGAATTCCTCGGAGAGTTAACTGATGAGATCAAGGATGAGTATGGAGACATCGCATACGCCAACTCTTTTGTCTCAACAGGACCAAAAACTTATGGGGTACGGGTGAGGGTGGGGGAAGATATGAAATATATCGTGAAGGCTAAGGGTATCACGCTCAACCAGGCGAATCGGCGGGTCGTTAACTTTGAATCGTTGAATGATCGAGTGTGCTTGGAAGATGAGGGCGTCCAGCCACCCCAACTAACTGTAAGGACCCACAATTTTCGGACGCAGAAGCTGGGGGGGCGTGAAGGAACTTAGGGGTACGAAGGTGTGCTGTAACACCTATAGGAAAAGTTACCAGGTGCCTGGTACCTATGATACCGTACCCTTTGGATACCATATTCTTTGATTGTTATATATGTCTATTGTTAACGATATGTTTATTTATTCCACGTATTTTAAATATATACCTTGAATAATTCGATATGTTTATTAAATAAATCGTGTTTCAATTAGCGTTTCACTTTCTCCTTTGTATGAATGTGTGTGTGTGTGTGTGTGTGTGTGTGTGTGTGTGTGCGTATGTACATGAGAAAATTCTAAGCTCCGCCTCCTGTATGATCGATCAATGGTCACGTGACTCCTGCTACTACCTGAGCATATCTCTACCCTGTGTGCTCAGTTGATCTCTGCAAGCCCTGGATCTCAGACGTGTATTTGACGAAATCCCACTTAGACGAAAAATAGTAATGGCTACCTTTAATATTGCGTGTTCGACGTTTATGAAGTGGTATTTGGCAGTGTCAAGATGTGATGTATACTGAATGGCTCCCTAGTTCACCCTCCTTTGATACTTTTAAGGCTACATTGAATCGTGCGAAGCTTGATGAACAAGAGGTACAAATACTCTACGGCTATTCTGTCGAGAGCATTGCAGGATTTCGTGGTACAGGCGATGCATTGAACTATGTTGTAGGACTAAACTTTATAGAAGCTTACATATACCGTGAAGTGGAAGAAGCAACACGTGCAGAAGAGAAGCATCGGTTATGGTGAATGAGTCTTGTTGATGAGTGGTGTGACAAGCGATATTTTATCATGTTGCATCATACCGAGAATGTAAATCTTGTCATAATGGAGAATCTTAAGTATTTTTCCCACTACATTAATATATATCATGACGAGGTTTGTAGCGAGGTTGTGGTTAAAGGCCTGTGAGTTTCTAACAGAATTTAGAGACGAGTATCGTCTGCTAAGCCAAAAATGAAAAATATGGTCATATGTTTCTCTCAAATAGTGTGCCGGAGTGTGAATAAAATGTGTTTAGTTCGTGAAAATGAATGAAAATGTCTGGTACTTATTCTGGGGAGAGGGAATAATAAAACATTAAAACCTGCATTGCTTCATGTATCGGAAAATTTCTCAAAACACCTTCCCATTATAATGGGATACAAGTATTAACGTTGGCACAACACGATTCATCACCTTATGGTGTGACTCACTCCTCCCGTCGAGTCGATCTGCCCACTTGTGGCTCATATTCATCTCAGAGCTTGAACCGAATGGACGTGCACTCATCGAATACGATGGAATTCCTTTGAGCAGCATTCTCATTGCCGTGTACGATGTGTCTGTGACGAAGTCATTGCGCGTGTTCAGGCGTAAAACCGGAGCCATTAACTATGTACTTGAAACAACTTGTAGACAAACAAACTCTGGTAAACGGAATGTTGTTTATTTAAGTGTTGAGGAGATGAATAGAGTCTTCGTGGTAGCTGAGAAGTGGAGTGAGGATCGTTATAAAATACCTGCAGGTGTACGTACAAGAAAAGAGCAGATTAGTGATACCCCCTCATATGCTATTGTTTGTAAGTTGTGTATAAATAACGATCAGCCATGCATTGATATACGACTGATGTGGAAGAATGCTTCTGATAATAACGTTCTTGCCCCTACGAGAAACCGATTCATCCTCGACAGTATGTTTGAAATCGTCGGTTTCCGCAAGCTGATGCCTATATTAGACGCGCGTGTTACGGATATGCTTTATTTTGATACGGTTCTTGTAAAGCATACACCGCTCTGCTCGACGGGTTTACCGAGTGTAGGACTGAACAAGGCGAGAATGGTCTAGAGGTGGATTTTTATTTAAAAGGTTTAGACTCTTCGAAATATCCTGAACTTTGGTACAAAGCACTTGAGCGGTACAAGGCTGAGCTCGCCTACACCATTCACCCTTAAGAGTTGTTTCTTTATATAATGAACAGCTGTTGTTACGAATTAGAAGATTATTTCAACTGCCGCTATGAATTGTGAAGATGAGTTCACGATTGAAAAGCTCGGTTCGGTAAGAATAAACCCTCGATTAGAAAGGAGTGTTTATAAACTTGCATTTAATAATGATGATGTGGCTAATGATGACCTCTTTGTACGTGCTTTTGAATGTATTCTGGCCATGTTAAAGATAACTTGCCAACTGAATGTAAAGTGGGCACAAAAATATGATAGTATTGAACAATATGAAGGCCATTTACATCGAGTATAGGCATCCCTATAATTTGAACGGTGAAATAATGTTACATCGTATTTACTGCATAGTGCAAAGCAACAATGATGTGACTTTAGACTCGATCACGTACGAGTTTAGTGTTTTAGTTAAGCACAGTAGAACATAGTTATATATTTTGATGTATATTTATTTTCAATATATTTAATTATTTAATATAATTGTATATACAGTATATTTATATATCTCCTGTGCTATTATTTTGATGATTATATTCCATCGTTTTGTATTTCTTATATTATTTTGTATTTATATTATTTTGTATTTCTTATATTATTTTGTATTTCTTATACTATTATTATTTTTATTGCATATATTCCTCGTTTGTATAGAATGAACGATTGTACATTTATTTTCTATATATTTCATGAAATTGTCTCCAATAATTCGTCTAAATAAACAGAATGATGTAATGGTGTTTTATTTAATTCTTTTGGTTTTATATATATACGGTATATATATAAACGATATTATTTAATTATATATATATATATATATATATATATATATATATATATATATATATATGTATATTAGGGTGTCACTTAAATGCAAAGTTTGAAATTTTCATGCTGACACCCCGCGAATCTATTCCATTGGTAAAAAAAACATGGTGACTGAAAAATCTTTTTATTTGAATAACTATAAAAGGTCGCCCCCGCCTTCCAAAGTTTAATGCTTGCGCGGCGTCTCCATACTCGTTCATTAGATATCTATATATCTCTATATATGTGTGTGTGTGTATCTGTGTGTGTCTGAATATCTGAGAAATAAAGTGAACAATACTTAACGATTCACCGTTTCTCATTTCAGCTACGTGATTTCTGGTGATGGAAACCCGGAAGTGTATATACCTATTAGGGGCAGCGGTTGATGAGGTGAAAGGATGCAAGCTTCCTTCCTACAGGCAAGCATTCGGTTACTTCCTTTACCTTCACCATGAAAAGAAAATGACAATACGTGACGCGTTGAGGAAGTCACTTCGAGCAGTGATGTCCTTCTGGGAGAAAGCTCACATTCCAACCAGACTCGAGACACACTGCGTCAGCAAACTGGATAAAGTCTTCGAGGAGTGGAAAGGACTCAAAAAACACGCCTCAAGGACGAGCGATTCACACAAGACGAAAGAAAAAGAATTCATTGAACGCCTCGATCGTCTCTTTGACATCGCCCACGCTGATTGTGAGAAATTGGTCAAGTACCCAGAGGATTGGGAGTTCCTTCAGCAGCAGCGCCAGAAAGGACGTCCAGGTTCAATGGCAGGTTTGGACATGACCCATCAGCGCCAAGTCAAAGATTGTACTCGACGTCGGGTGGAAGAGGAGAAACGAAGAAAGCGATCAGCAGCTGAAATGGAGGCAGTATCCAACGAAGCGGTTTTGGAGTCCTCATCCTCCAGCTCAGATGATAGCGAAGAAAAAGGAGCATGTGGTGGTTCGTTAGCGTCTAAACAAAGAGCAACGAAGAACATCATGACATCGGAATTGGCGGCAGCGCTTGATCGCACGCAACTCTCGTCAAGAAAGGTCACATATCTGCTGTTTGAGGCAGCTTCCAGCTTAGGGCATGATGCTAGCGACTACAACATCAATCGTGGATCCATTCATCGTCAGCGTGAAAAATTCCTTACCCTTAAGGCTCGGCAACTGAAGAGCGAGTTCCAAGGCAATAGTCCGTTGACTGTTCACTGGGACGGAAAACTCATGCAAGATCTGACGTCACGAGAATATGTTGACCGCTTACCTATTCTTGTATCTGGCTCCGGGACAGAGCAGCTCCTCGGGGTGCCAAAACTTCTGTCGGGAACCGCGCTGGCACAAACAAATGCCATCATAGATTGCCTGAATGAATGGGGAGTGACCGATCATGTCAAATCTATGTGTTTCGACACAACCGCGACAAACACAGGCCACCGTGGAGGAACTTGTGTTCTTCTGGAAGAAAAAGTTGGACGTGACCTGTTACACTGCGCGTGCAGACACCATGTACTGGAGTTGGTGCTACAGGCGGCATTCGCAGCATCGCTAGATTCAGTATCTACCGGTCCAGAAATTCTGCTTTTCAAGCGCTTCCATGATTATTGGACCCGCATTGACCAGCAACAGTTCCAAACTGCGGACACAGATGCGTTCACCAAAGCAGCTATTTTTAAGCATAGAACGGAGCTCATTGAGTTTACAAAATCACAAGCACTTCAAGTTCGTGATGACTATCAGGAATTCCTCGATCTTTCCGTCATCTTTCTTGGAGGAGTTCCATACAAGGGACTAAACTTCCGCGCCCCTGGTGCTATGCACCGGGCGAGATGGATGGCTAAGGGGCTCTATGCCATCAAGATCTGGCTCTTCCGAAGACAGTTTAAACTGACGAACACTGAGGAACGCGGAATTCGAGATATCTGCCTCTTTTCTGTTCTAGTTTACATGAAAGCGTGGGCAACAGCTCATCTGTCCATCGAAGCTCCGCTGAATGATTGGGAATTGATGAGGACGCTCCTTCGATACCCGCACAAGAAGATCTCTGATGGTACCACCAAGAAGCTGTCTGCGCACCTGTGGTACCATTCGGAGGAGGCAGTGGGTCTGGCGTTCTTTGATGAGAGGATATCGATGGAAGTGAAGTGCAGCATGGTTGCAGCGTTAGATCAAGAAGCCCCTCACATGCCGCCAAAACGACCTTTGGTTCTTGATACTATGTTCCTCAGTGACAGCAAAGGACTGGAGCAACTGATCACAAAGAACACCCGAGGATTCTTCTCAAAACTTCAGTTGCCAGATTGCTTTCTGCTCCACCATCCCAGTTCATGGACGTCAAACTCTGAATACGTGCAAGCTCGGGATGTGGTCTCCAAACTTGCAGTGGTGAACGACAGAGCAGAACGGGCCGTGGCTCTGGTGAAGGAGCTGAACGGAAAGTTGACAGTGAAAGAAGAACAGCTCCAGTTCCTCGTTCAAGTTGTCACTGACCACAGAAAGCAACACCCAGCTCCGAACAAATCAGCATTAGTGAGGACGCGAAAGAACTAATCACTGATCAGCGTATGAGCACCAATTATTCTGCTACTGTATATGTATTTTATTTCTCAGTTTTGCTTTTGTTGCTTCTCCATTTTGTACCATTATTCGCCAAATTATGTCTTCTATTTTGATTATATAATAAACTGTTTGTATTCTTTGCGTTTTTAAGTGTCTTACTTTCGTTATTTCACCAAATTGCCTTGTTTTTTATTATCTGGTTCGGCCCAAGCTGTGAACACTGAACAGCTTGTTGACGTCAACAAATGGGTCTTGTTTTCAGTGACGAGTGCGACCTTTAAATGATGACCAATCAGGACCAAATTTCTCTTCCGTATGTTTTACACCAAATGGAACAATTTTAGGGGGTGTCATAGGAAAATATCCATCGTTTAATTTTCCCCCTATTACCTAGTGACACCCTAATGTATATATATATATATATATACACCAAATGGCTGGTTACGCCTTAACTACGTAAAAGTAATTTGACACGTAGATGATGTTGATGTTTTGGGATTGTTTCGTAAAGGTAGAAATCATGTGAAGGAGCGAACCTATATGTAGCTTTACCTTTGATCCGAACCACTGGTTATTATACCATCTGGGCGCGCAGGACGGTCACCCATCGAACTGCTACTCAGACCCTGTGTTGCTTAACTTTTCTGATCTACGGGAAGCGGTGTTGTAACAATGGCCACGAAGTCGCCCAGGAGAGATGAAAGAATACGCTGTAGGAAAAAAAATTGGTGTTAATTAGCAGCGACCTTGAGTTTACCAAACAGTGCGTCGAGGTTGAAAAGAAAGTCCAGAAGCTGTTGGGTTATATCAGGAGACGATTTCGATTTCGGAAACAAGGAGAATGTGCTCTCTCTGTACAATTCTCTGGTTCGGCGGCACCTGGTCAATCGTAACACCGATATAATGGGCCCACGCTTTGGATATTGAAGTACTGATTGGTCGCTTTCACGACTAATGGTGTCTTTATCGGTTCATTCACCCCTAGATTTATCTTCAATGCTCACATTTCAAGATGAATGAGTGAACTGTTCACTTGCACGCTCTGTCACGATGCTTTCCAATATTTTTCATTATTATTATATATTTGCAAGCATACTAGTTTCAGCTTGCTCCTCAATTTTCCCCATTTTGATTAGGGAAAGGGACATATAATTTGAACGGCAGCAAGTCACTACAGCACAAGCAGCATCTATAGTCTTAACCATAGGTCAGGTTAGGTTCAGGAGCCATCATGCTGGAGCGAACCAAAGCCTCACCGCCAAAGTTAAACACAGAAATTATGAGTTGAAACATTAAATGTACATGGTTCCTGCATATTTTAGCTGTCAATTGTCACTTTTACTTGCATCTGGATAGCGCCACTACTCTTCATAATCCTGATATAGATGAGGACATTACCAGAAACAGCGCAGTAACATCTTTGCCGATGACACAAAGATCAGTAGAAAAATATGAAACCTGGAAGATCTCTACAAGCAGAATGTCTGAAGAAGTACAACAATATGAAGTTTAACACTGAGAAATTTCAACTGTTACAGTACTGAAAAAGGCAAGGACAAAGAAGATTAGACGCATGGTACAGAACAAGCCCCGATGAGTCGGGTGTACCTATGTGAGGTGGAGAGTACAAGAAGCCAACTCACTACTTCATCAGGCCAATTCGAGTGGAAGAGCGATAAGCTTGACCTTCCTGTTAAAAATAGGGACCGCATGTACTATTTTGATTCACTCGGGACTCAGCCCTGGAGTGACCCTGTTATTGTAAAATTTCTCGAGCAGTTATACATCCTCGAAGTTGTATGAAATACCTTCCGGCTACAAGGATATTTTAGTAATACTTGCGGGATGTGCTGCCTTTCATTTCTCCTGCATATGTCACGTGGTAAAGAATTTATAAATTTTTTCTTTTTTCTTTTAGTAAATTGAATAAAATACATTGGGTCTTCTTCTTACCCGAAAAAAAGCTCGAAACATAAAAAAAAGAAAAACATTATTTCGTTAATATGACAATCGCTGGGTTGGCTGTGCTGTAAAACAGCGCCATTTCCTGACTGATTGTCTTTTAAACTGATGCAAATTCTTTAAGTTGTTTTCAGATAATTATCATTTTGTAACAGTGATTTCGAAATAAAATCAATAATGTGTGTGTGTGTGTGTGTGTGTGTGTGCCGTCTTCAGCTCGTTGTTTATCGACTCTCTTTCTCTCTATCTCTAATTTTAAATTCAGTTTACCTTCACTAGCAATAATAATAATAATGCTAGAAATAATATTTGGAATGAGCAGAGGTGAATCCTTGGCTTTCGGGTGAAAGTGCGTTATCCACGATCTTTTGGAGTAGTCTCTGGCAAATCAGGTGTTTCTTTTGTGTGCCGAGTTTACCTCGATGTACATTTTTGTCCAGAGATGCTTTCAAAGAAAGGTTTGACAAAAGTATGTAGACACTTAAAATTTTATTCTGTGAGAATATTTATAATGTTTATTGTTTTTCTTTTATTATTATATATATATATATATATATATATATATATATATATATATACACCGGGTGTCCGAGAATTATCTGTACAATTTTTGGCTGTTATTAAAAGTCAACCATGAAGTGTAGAAATTCCAGTTTGTCCCATTTTACAGAGAATCTCATTAAGTTTTTTCTGATACCACGTTTTGACAAGTTTTTTAGAAATGTACGCGGTGACAGACATTGATGATTTAAAAGCAAGAATCACAGCTGCTATTGAGCGAATTGATGTGGATATGCTGCAGCGTACATGGCAACATTTGGAGTATCGATTGGATGTTTTGCGAATCACTAATGGTGCACATATCGAATGTTTGTAACAACGTTACTTTAATAAAAGAAACTTTTGAAAATACAGATTCTAAATAATCTTGTTTAAGAATTTTACGTGTGTTATCAAGAATTTTATTAAAAGATGAAATTGTACAGATAATGTTCGACACACTGGAATTTCTAAAAAACTTGTCAAAACTTGGTATCAAGAAAAAACTTAATGAGATTCTCTGTAAAATGGGACAACACTGGAATTTCTACACTTCATGGTTGACTTTTAATAACAGCCAAAAATTGTACAGATAATTCTCGGACACCCTGTATATATACGCACACACACACACCACGTTCCAAATTATTAAGCAAATTGCATTTTCTCCAATGTTTTCAAAAGTTTTTCACCGATTTCAATGAAATTTATAGTAAATAATTACTATATATATATAGCAGCACTGATGATATTCACTTCGATAAAATATTTTGATAATTAAAATAATTATCTCTTTTTATTGAAAAATATGTAAAATATGATGTTCCGAATTATTAAGCAAGTATTCTATTTACAGATCTAAATGGTGAAAATGGGTAAGAAGAAGGATTTAACACCAACTGAGAAAAGAAAAATAGTCAAGTTACTCGCTGAAAATATAAAATCTATTGAAATTGCGAAGCAGTTTGGCAGGGATTATCGAACTGTAAACAAGTTTGTAGCGGAGGGTACCAAACTGAGGCAGCGAAGTGATAAAGGAGCTATAAGAAAAGTGACAAGGCGGCAGATATCTGTAATCAAGCGCAAAGTTGCAAAGCATCCATTGTCCTCAAGTAAAGAGGTTTTTGAGCAGCCTGGCATACATAATGTACCAAGAACATCTTGATGTGGAATCCTCCAAACAATTGGCAAGATGTGTAAACCTACGATTCAGTCACCATTAACACCCAGGTACAAGAAGCAGCTTGTTGAATGGGCGCATCAGTTCTGAAAACAGATTTTAATACTGTATTGTTCACCGATGAATGAAAAGCAACCCTTGAGGGACTTGATGTTTGGTCAAGAAGATGGATTGCTGAGAGCCAATTTCTACCATCGAGATTAAGACGCCAACAAGGTGGAGGTGGTGTCATGTTTTGGACAGGATTGATAGGCAATGAAGTAGCTGTCCCATACAGAGTGCCTGATGGTGTAAAAATGAATGCCCAGTCTTACACAAACTTTCTAAAAGAAGACCTCATTCCATGGTAGAGATTGACCCTTAGCAATCCATCTTCTTGACCAACCATCAGATCCCTGAAGGGTTGCTCTTCATTCATCGGTTAACAATACAGTATTAAAATCTGTTTTCACGTAATGACGCGCCCATTCAACACGCTTCTTCTTATACCTGGGTGATAATGGTGACTGAATCGTAGGTTTACACGTCTTTCCAATTGTTTGGAGGATTCCACATCAAGATGTTCTTGGTACATTATGTATGCCAGGCTGCTCAAAAACCTCTTTACTTGAGGACAATGGATGCTTTGCAACTTTGCGCTTTATTACAGACATCTGCCGCCTTGTCACTTTTCTTATAGCTCCTTTATCACTTCGCTGCCTCAGTTTGGTACCCTCCGCTACAAACATTTTTACAGTTCGATAAGCCCTGTCAAACTGCTTCGCAATTTCAATAGATTTTATATTTTCAGCGAGTAACTTGACTATTTTTATTTTCTCAGTTGGTGTTAAATCCTTCTTCTTACCCATTTTCACCATTTAGATCTGTAAATAGAATACTTGTTTAATAATTCGGAGCATCACATTTTACATATTTTTCAATAAAAAGAGATAATTATTTTAATTATCAAAATATTTTATCGAAATGAATACGATCAGTGCTGCGATATATAGTAATTATTTGCTATAAATTTCATTGAAATCGGTGAAAAACTTGAAAACATTGGATAAAATGCAATCTGCTTAATAATTTGGAACGTAATATATATATATATATATAAAGTGTGTACTGTTATTTTTGCTTACATTTTCCTTTTATTGTTAATTAAATAAATAATGTGTTTTAATTAGTTCTTTTGATGAGCAAATTTAAGGAGAACGTCTCCCTCGCTCTTGCCTTTAATAAATAATATAATTAAAATAAATGGTGCTGCCTGGCAACCCTGCATATATAACTAGTGCTTTCTGGCGACTCATCTATATATAACTAAATAATTAAAATAAAAACCAATAACTGCAACTCATTTATATATATATAAATAAATAAATAGTGCTCTCTGGCAACCCTGCCTTTAGTATATAAATAAATAAATAAATGGTAATCCCTCCATATAATAAAATGTGGTATCTGGCAACTCCAGACCCTCTATATAACAGATGCTGGTCCACTGAGTTCAAATTATACGGCTGACTCCGGTGGAAGAGACAAGTCTCTCTCATTCTGAGGTTAAGGCTTAGGTTAGGGTTTCCCTTTGGGAAGTGAGGACATCCCACTTTCTCCCCCAAATACCATCCTCCTCCTTTCTCTCTCTCTCTCTCTCTCTCTTAGGTTAAGGTTACCCCCCTTTGGGGGGAAGTCATCCTCCCTTCTCCGCGCAAAGCTCTCCCCATCCATTGCAACTTGGGGATAACCCCTCCCCTTGTTGCATACCCCCTTTTCCACATCCTCCTCCCCCTTTCAACAACCCCTCCCCCTTTCAACAACCCCCAATTTGCAACATTGATCGACATTGCAATTGCAATTGCACTCGTCCATTTTTCGCCCATACTACTAGCCTCAACCTGTTTTGTTTTTCACAGCCCCAGTTTGTGAGTGGTGAGAAATTGTTTTGGAAACAGTAGACAATGATACTCCAGCTTTAACAGCTATTTGTCTTTGAGTGTTGCCTTCTTCATGGAGAACCATAATTTTCAACCTATTCTTGTATGAAATTTCCTTATTTGGAGCCATTATACTATCTTATCTGTAAAAAAAATTAGAAGCTGAGACATTTTTTGTATTAAAGTTTAACAAATAAGATGATATTTTTAAAGAAACTTGTGATTACATGAGGGTATAAACAACATATGTGAGTCATTAAATCTATGAAGCATGTTATTAATTTATTACATCAAATTGAATAGTATATTTACCAGTAAAGAACTTGGCCCTCAAAATTAGCAAAATCACTAAAATTAGTGGTGCACTGATTCATTGGCAGAAGCAACCATTTTTTTGGGCATTGGCATCAGCCAAATTTAACTGATTCTCTTACTGATTATTTGAAATTTTGAAATTTTCTTAACAAAACAAAATCTATATTTAAAAAAATATGAACACCATAACACACTATAATAAGTATATATAATTTATAATAATTTGAAAGTGTAATTATATAAAAATATTTTACACTCACAGAAATGGCAAAGCATAATAAGTTAAGTTGTCCATAAATTTACATTTTCTTGACTAGCTAATCTCTAAATATTATATAGTATTGTAATGTAATTGTAATTGGTTGTGTAATGTCTATTTTTGGATCAAATTCACTAGTATATAAAAAGTTGTATTGTGATAGCTGTTCATATAGACTTCCAGTAATCATAATGGAACTTTATTACCGTATAAGACTAGTAAACTACATGGAGTTCAATGCTGTATACGATCATATTAATTGTTTATCTTTATGAACACAGACATTACAATATAATTACCTGTATGTCAATGAATGCACATTCAATTGTCCTTTAGATATATATGTCTGTGTTATTTGTTGTTGGACTCGGTTGTACCCCCCTCCACCCCCACCTTCCCTCAGTTGGAGTACCTTGACTATCACTGCGGCGTTGCCATATGGACGAAGTCGCCTGTGAGGCGAGGAACATTACATATGCGGGCAACTGTACCTCTTGAAATGTTTTTTTTCGACCGACGAAAAAGTCGTTGAAACGTTTAGCAGTTTCTGGTATGTCATTATTATTCAGGTAGGATTTATTTACCATCTTTCCAAGCATAATTTCCAAGAATAATTTACAAGCATAAATTCTTTCCTAAAATGACTACTGTTTTTGTTCATGCAACGTGCAAGGCTACAATACTAAAAATAAAAAGGAAATTTCTTATCCAAACTTTCAGTCTACTACAAGACCTGTTGCTCATGGACCTGGTATACCTGTACCTTAGGGTGGTCCAAATTTAGGGTGAAAATTTGAAAGTTGTCTGAACCTAGCGAGCACATAGTGCCTTCGTTGCATTACATGTACAATAGCTTTGTATAAATTTCGAAGAAAATTGGACGATGTTTAGGGGTCCCGCAAAACATTTAGTTATTTTAGTCTCATAAAATTCTAGCAAAACAGCCAATTTCCTTTAATTCTTTGAAAATTATTAGTTGTAGCCTATATCTTTCTATAGTTACGCTTATGAGACCTAATTTCTGTTTTTTGTGTCCACAGGTAGTGTTTTTGATTGGATAATGGATATGGTGACACGAAGTGGGCCAGCCTTTTGGCTTTTTGGCCACCCAGACCAAGATATCACCGGTGCTCGATTGCCTTCCAGAGGCCAAGTGCTTAGGAAATATTATTTCCATCACTCTGTCATGAAGCAAACGAAAGCAGATGCTGCAAAAGCATCTATTCAAGCAGTGCTAGAGATATGGGAAAAGGCTAAAATTCCAACATCAACCCTGGCTTACAGCAAAGCCAAACTTTTGAAAATGATTGATGAGTACGACAAGCTCAAGAAAAACCGCAATCGAGACTCCGAGACCTGTCGTACTCAAGAGGCAATGTTCCGGGACCAGCTCGAGGATCTCTTTGATGTGGCTCACGAGGATGCGATGATTATCATGTCAAATGAAGAGGATAAGGCCTTCCTGGTGAGCCAAAAGGAAGATCGAACATCATCCTCCGTGACCGGGATCGATGTTATTCACACCAAAGTCAGCGCGGAAAAGAGGAAACGAGAGGAGGTGATTAAGCAACAGAAGGAGAGAAGTGAAAATGAGAAGAAGGCGTTATTTCAAGTCTCTGATTCCTCGCAGATGGCACTGCCTTCCTCCTCAGAAACAGATACAGAAGAGAATGACGCCGAGTTTGCTCTCAAAGATGGCAGGTCACTGCAACGAAGGAAGGAGAATCGACGTGTTCTGCTCAGTCCAAAAGTGACTGCAGCCATGGATCGATCCAACATCTCCGACAGGGGTGCCATGGGCCTTTCGGGAGCTCTGGCAAAGGCATCGGGGCAGAACCTGAAGATGACGCTCTCACGAAGTTCAATTCGACGACACAGGATAGCCAATAGGGAAGCATTCGCAAAGACAAATAAGAACCTGAACCTCGCTCCCAAAACCCCACTCCTCCTCCACTGGGATTCGAAGTTTCTTCCTGATGTGTCCAAGTCCGAGAAGGTTGACAGGATTGCCATCTTGGTCACAGGAGGCAACCAGGAGATCCTTCTCGGGGTCCCCAAGATTGGCAGCAGCACAGGTGTGAACCAGTCGAACGCTTGCATCACTGCTCTTCAGGAGTGGAACCTCATGGATCATGTGCGAGGCTTGGTGTTCGACACCACGGCCTCAAATACTGGTCTGTCCGAGGGAGCTTGCACGAAGATACAGGCTGCCATCAACCGGGAGACTATTTGGATCGCTTGCCGTCACCGTATCCTGGAAGTTGTTCTCTCTGATGTCTTCAAGAAGGAGTACGGACCATCCAGCGGCCCCAATATCCCCTTGTTCATGCGGTTCCAAAAGCAGTGGAGATTCTGAAAATAAAAACCCACTCTAATAGACCGAGTTTATTTCCACAACAGTTTCGACGCCCACTGGCATCCTCCTCGGGTGGATACAGAAAAACGAATGAACCAAAACAAGAGGGAAAAACAGTCCAGGGACCGACCGTTAAGAAATTCGCACCTAGGTTAGATCCCATTCTCCCTACACCGGAAGGGCATTTTCATTAAGTACATTCGCACAAATTTAAAACTATCTTCCTGTTCTAAACATACAGATTCTATTATTTTTTTATTTTTTTACATAATTATTACATTTATTATTAAATTTATTACATTTAATATTGCATAATTATTTATTACAGAAATTATAAATTTATTATTACATTGGTTATTACATTGTTGTTTATTATACAGAACTTATAAACCGAAAAACGAATGAAAAAGGCGATTAGGAAACAATCCAGAGACCATTGAGAATTCGCACCTTGGTTAGATACCGTTCTCCCGACACCGGAAGAGCATTTAATTACAGGGTCCGCTTATAAGTACATTCCACAAATTAAAACTATCTTCTTGTTCTATACATACAGATTCTAATATTTTGACATAATTACTGCATTTATTATTGCATTTACATTTTTTAACATTTATTATTATTACCTTTACCCTAATTATTAAATTTATAATTTACCTTTATTATTACATCTGTTGCATTTATATTTATTTCCACATTTATTACTTCCATTATTACATTTACTAAAAGCGAGTAAGGAAACAATCCAGAGACCTTTAAGAAATTCACACTTAGGTTCGAACACGTTCCCCCAACTCCGTAAGGGATTTTTTGACCAAGAATTTCATTAAAGGGTCTAACTTATAAGTACCTTCGCACAAATTAAAATTATCTACTTTTTCTATACACACAGATTCTATTATTTTTCTTTTGACATAATTATTACATTTATAAAGTACCTTACTTGATTCCCAATCTATAGCATGATTATTTTGGCTGGCGTGATAAAAAATGGCATTATTAGTATTACAACTTCTGAAGGCATATTTGTGTTCTTTAATACGGGTTTCAATATTTCTTCTAGTTTCTCCCACGTATACTAAATCACAACTTTTACAGGGAATGCTGTAGACACAGGCTTGTTCCTCTTTTGCAACGTTATTCCTAACCAATTTACTTTTCACGGTAGACGAATATTTGAACGCCAAAGCAAACTTAAAATATTTCGTCAACGGTTTTACTCTTTCTAAGCCGGCAATGTAAGGCAAACTCACATATTGTTTTTGGTTAACTGAAGGTTCCCGAGGGGCATAAAAAGATTTTCTGGCTTTAAAATACGCCTTTCTGATAAACCACTCGGAATATTTTAAATCCTTAAAAATGTTCCAAATCTTTGAATTTTCAGGGTCCAGCAAATGTGGACTACAAATCCTGAGTGCTCTTAGAAACATGGAAGAAATAATTGAGCTTTTAACCCCTTCATCATGATATGAAAAATAATGAATGTACGAATTACAATGAGTAGGTTTTCTATAGACCGTGAAATTGGGCTTTCCGCTTTCGTTAATGACCAAAACATCTAGAAAAGGTAATTGTTTGTCGTTCTCCCATTCATATTTAAATTTAATAGAGGGAACAAGATTATTTAATGACTGAAAGAAAGTGTCAAAGTTGTTCCAGTGGTCAGGCCAAAATGAGAAAATATCATCTACATCAGTGTTTCCCAACCGGGGGCCATATGGCCCCCTGGGGGCCATGGCACATTTGAAGGGGGCCACAGGAAAATGTTAAGATTTAGAGGGGCCACAGACTCCATGAAGGGGGCCACAGGACTCAACCTATTGAAGCCTAAATTATAGTTAACCCAATAGATAATTTTAATTTATGTAGTTGAATTACATTTTAAAAAATTATTAATACATATATTTTCCTTTTTTTTAGATATTTTATAATAGAATTTGAATTTATCTGTAAACAAATATTTTGCATCTTACAAGCTTATTGTGCGGCGCACTCCATTGTGCGCTTGATCGTTATGCGCCTGGCAGCGTTGTTGACTTGATAAAAATACTTCTGGTTGAAATCCTTACAGTCTGTTTACCACGTGGATCGTCGCTGTAGTGTGTAAGTAGCTCTTATTTGTTTACCCTAATATTGCGAAGTTGTAGTAATTTTACTAGTTTTTTTAATTTATAATAGATTGCTATAAGTACAGTATTTCTTTTGATTATATTTTTTTATAATTAATACATAATATAAGTAAATAACTGCAAATTTTTGTTAGCCACTGTTTAGTTTTTGTTATGTTTATAGTCCTATGTGACAAATAATATTGTACCTGAATACAAATAGTTGTTTTAATATCCTTTATATATATTTGTTTTTGTAAAATAGAGTTAATCTGCATATTACCTACTGAAAATAATGCTTATGGGGGCCACAGGAAAAAATAAGGTTCCTAAGGGGGCCATAAGCCAAAACCGGTTGGGAACCACTGATCTACATAACGAAACCAAATTAGATTCCTGGGACATATTGTTTGCAACAATTCCGACTCATAATATTCCATGTATAATGTACTCAGTATTGGGGATAAAGGGGACCCCATTCCCATACCAAAACGTTGCAAATAAAATTCTTCACCGAAGGAGAAGGCATTATTGGTGACACAATTATTGGTGACAGAGTTTTATCAGTTCTAAAAATACAGATGTGGGCATGTCTAGTTCTACGTTACATGTTGGCAATTTTCTATCTAAAAAACTAAGTACATCATCAATGGGAACTTTCGTAAATAAGCGGACCCTGTAATAAAATGCCCTTCCGTTGTCGGGAGAACGGTATCTAACCTAGGTGCGAATTCTCAATGGTCTCTGGATTGTTTCCTAATCGCCTTTTTCATTCGTTTTTCGGTTTATAAGTTCTGTATAATAAACAACAATGTAATAACCAATGTAATAATAAATTTATAATTTCTGTAATAAATAATTATGCAATATTAAATGTAATAAATTTAATAATAAATGTAATAATTATGTAAAAAAATAAAAAATAATAGAATCTGTATGTTTAGAACAGGAAGATAGTTTTAAATTTGTGCGAATGTACTTAATGAAAATGCCCTTCCGGTGTCGGGAGAATGGTATCTAACCTAGGTGCGAATTTCTTAACGATCGGTCCCTGGACTGTTTTTTCCCTCTTGCTTTGGTTCATTCGTTTTTCTGTATCCACCCGAGGAGGATGCCAGTGGGCGTCGAAACTGTTGTGGAAATAAACTCGGTCTATTAAAGTGGGTTTTTATTTTCATATTTTGACCTTCATGTAGAAAAAGTGAAGTTTTTTGCATTTACAGTGGAGATTCATTGATGGAACTCGCTGGAAGCCAGCAACGCACGATGAAAATATCGTGGAAGAATTCTCTGGTCCCCTGGCAGGATTCAAAGAAAGGGCGCTGAAGGACCTGAAGGTGGCAATCGAGTCAAAGGCTCACCTCAGGGACGATTACAAGGAACTCCTTGTCCTGTCATACACCTTCTTGGGGGAAATTCCAGAGGGATGTATGAAGATTAGGGCACCTGGCGCCTTCCACGAAGCCAGATGGATGGCAAAGGCCATTTATGCTCTTAAGATCTTCCTCTTCAGAGAGCAGTTCACCCTCACTGCTCACGAAATGTGTGCGGTGCGGAATCTCAGCCTCTTCATTTCTCTGTTCTACACCAGGTACTGGCATCAAGCAACGATCGCATCATATGCCCCCAAAAATGACTTGGATTTCATGAAGGATCTTGAGAGCGGAATTCCGAATCGTCAGCTGGCGAACACTGCCCTCATAGCTTTCAAACGCAACCTGTGGTATGTGTCCGAGGAATTGATCGGTCTTGCATTCTTTGATGATCGGATTGTAGAAGAGAAAGTTGCAATGGTGGAAAATCTCAAGAAGAGAGAGCGGAAGGGACTGAAGAGAATTGATGGCAAGAGATTCTCTCCTCAAACACCGCTTTCTGACTGCCAAGACCAAGAACATCTTTGACCTCATTCTCCAGAATGGTCGTCAGGAGTCGGAGTCCTTCCTCGCCAAGCCACCTTCTTCTTGGAACAAAGATGAAACCTACCAACAATTCATGGCCTCCGTCGCTTCACTGAAGGTTGTGAACGACAGCGCCGAAAGGGGTATTGCACTGATCACACAATTCAACTCATCCATCACCAAGGATGAGACCCGGAAGCAGTACCTCCTGAAAGTTGTAGCTCAGCACAGGAAGGATATGCCCTCCATGTCAAAAGCTGTCTTCCTGAAATAAACTTAGAATCTACAATGATGCCTTTCCTTTTCCGTGAGCTTATTTGAAATAATTGTGTCAATTTTTTGTGATGACCGGGAAGTTGAAGTTTTGGGGGACCCCTGAATATTGAGATAAGAAACTGCAATTTTGCCTGAAGACATGTTTGGGGTAAAGGTATTAGGGCGACATGTCTAAATTAAAATTCCAACTTTTATTTTTTTGGACCACCCTACAGTGTGCCTACTAAACCAAATACTCTTGATATAACTTCATCTGATTCGGTGTCTGATGACGATGGAAACGATGATGTTCATTGTTTTCAAACCGAAACACTGGTGAACACCAATTGTTTACACAAAGTGAACTTAATGATTTGATAAGCGATTTGTGTCTCCCGAAGGATTCTTCAGAGATTTTGGGACCCAGACTTCGTGCAAAGAACTTGCTTTCTCCCGGGATGTCATTTTACTGGTACAGAAATTGAGGAAAAGAGTTCATCCAATATTTTTCTCAAGAAAATTCACTGGTATATTGCAACAATGTTTCGGAACTAATACTTAGGCTACGCGCTGCAGTCTATGACCCAAATGAGTGGAGGCTTTTCATTGATTTCTCCAAAATAAGTCAAAAAGGCGTCCTCCTTCACAATGGTAACTTGTATGCATCCGTTCCTGTGGCTCATTCGGCTCACTTGAAGGAAACGTACGAAAATCTTGAGCTTCTTCTGCTAAGGTTAAATGCAAAGGACACGGTTGGCTACTTTGTGGAGACTTAAAAGTGATTTGTATGTTGTTAGATCAACAACCAGGTTATACGAAGTTTCCATGTTTTTTCTGTGAATGGGATAGCCGAGCAAGAACTCAGCACTGGATAAAAAAGGAATGGACACGCAGAGTCAACCTGACACCTGGTTCTAAAAACATTCAACGTGAAAGTTTGGTTGACACGAATAAAGTCCTTTTACCTCCGCTTCACATAAAATTGGGCTTGATGAAGCAATTTGTTAAGGCCTTGGACGAAGATGGAGATTGTTTTAAGTATCTGTGTGGTAAATTCCCAACTCTTTCGGAAGTAAAATTGAAAGAAGGAATTTTCGTTGGTCCTTAGATTAGAAAACTGAATGAATTGGATGAACATTTTTAAAGAACAATGAACAATCTTGAAAAAGAAGCGTGGATTGCTTTTAAGGATGTTATCAACAAATTTTTGGGGAACAACAAGGACCCAAATTACCAAAACATTGTGAAGAACATGCTAAATAAATTCAAAGAGTTTGTTGTAATATGAGTTTAAAATTATATTTCTTACATTCACACTTGGATTACTTCCCTGAGAATCTCGTAGCACTCAGCGAAGAACAAGGAGAACAGTTTCACCAAGACATGAAAGAATTGGAGAAGAGATATCAGGGAAGGTGGGACATCAGCATGATGGCTGATTACTGTTGGATGTTGAAATGGGATACTCCAGAATTATTACATAAAAGAAAAGGAACAGCGCGTACATTCGAGACTAAAAGGCGAAATTTGTAGCAAGTAGGTAGAAATTCAATGTTCCAGGTCCGTGGCCGGACGTTTCGTCGACGGACGTTTCGTCGACGGATGTTTCGTCGACGGACTCTTCGTCGAGCGGACGTTTCGTCGACGGACGTTTCGTCGAACGGACGTTTCGTCGACGGACGTTTCGTCGAAAGATTTTTTTTAAAAGAACTTCATTTTCATGTAAAAATAAAATGAATTTGTTTAAAAGGGGATTTATTTTCCTTTACGGGATTTTTTTTTGGAAAGAACTGTATTTTCATTTAAAAATAAAATATATTTATTTAAATTTCGGAAGAAAGAAATTTTAAAATTGTGCCCCTATAAACTTACAAATTATGTGCAATAGCTTTTAGGTATTGCTTTTAGGTATTTAGGTATATATATTTGGTAATTATATATATATTTAGTACCCCCTCGATTAGGTACTCCGGCTTGCCGGGCCGAGGGGGCTTGTACACCTCGTGGGTTGTTGGGGTTTCCTCAACTCCTCGCGGGGTGTGGGCGAAGAGTTACCTAGTTGCGTTTTTTTTTTTTTCTTTTTTCCCTCCTTTTCTTTCTTTTTGCTCCCCCTTTTTTCCGTCTCTCCCGGAATTTCTTTTGTCTTGACTCGGTCTTGTGCCTCTGTTAATTGTAGTATCCCCCCCCCCTCTGTTTGTGTTTTAGAGTCTTGGGGTCATCGGGTGCACCCGCCGGGGGGCATCGCTCCGTGGCTGAGCCGTGCTCTGGGGACGGTACGGGCGCCCGGACCGCTGCTGCGTCTGGATTGGGTCTTTGCTTGGCCCTTAACGGACAAATCTCCGTAGTGCCAATCTGCTGTTTTTAAAACGACAGTCAGGTTGGGGGGCGGGCTACCCGGGACGTTGGGCCTGCGCCTTGAAGGATGCAGCGGCGGATGGTGCATTGCCTTGGGTCCGAGGCTGTCTTTTTTGTAAAGCTATTGTTTATGGGTTCAATTTCTAAACTTCGATCCCCTCCTGTTGACGACTCTGGCCCGCCCTTGGATTTGGATAAGACTACTACTTCTGGTCGTTCAGCGGCCTCTGCCTCCGCTGGATTGACGTTCAAGCCGTATGGCCCCCTCTCGTCCTCTGCGGCGTCTGGCTCTCGTGGCCGGACTCGTGGTGGCCGTAGGGCGGGGTCTTCGCGGCCCTTGTTCTCTCGCCCACTCTCGGTTACCGTTACACATGGACCTGTCCCGGCTGTCAATTTCTGTCCGGTGGACAGGTTCCTTGTTCTCCGCCCTTCCGCTGGCTCCCCTCCGGGCAACTCGGAACGGGTGTTTCAGCGCCTTAAGACGGTGGGGGTTCCCTGTCGTTATGATATCCGCCCTCTGAAGGATGGGTCTCTTCTTTTGAAGTCCCGTTCTTCGGGGGTGACTGAGTCCCTTCTACAGTTGCAGGATGTCTTGGGTTGCAGAGTTTCTGTGACTCCCCATCCGCAATTGAATAGCTGTCAGAGCACCATTTTCGCTTCCCGTCTGCTGTCAATCCCGGTTGGCGAGTTGCAGGAGGATCTTGCCCCCCAGGTCTGCCCCCCAGGTCTGCTCCTGACCTTTGACTCCCTTGTGCCTCCGGCCCAGGTGTTCTGGGGCGTGGGTGATCGCCGGTCGTGTGAGTTTTCGGTGCGACCATATGTGCCTGACCCGGTTCGCTGCAACCGGTTCGGCCATGTTAGCTCTGCGTGCCGCCGTGAGGGTAAGCTATGTGTCCGCTGCGGTGGGCCTGCGCACCCTACCCCGTGCACGAAGCCCCCGCGGTGCTCGAACTGCTCGGGGGCCCACCCTTCCTCCTCTCGGGACTGCCCCGTTTTCAAGTTTGAATTCGAGGTGCGGTCCTTAAGGACTACCGAATTCCTTAGTGCGCGGGAGGCGCGCGATAGGGTCCGTGACCGGGAGCCGCGGCGGGGGTTGTCCTATGCTGCGGCTCTTGGCCCTGGCGGGTCCTCGGGCCCCTCCCGTGCTACCCCGGCGTCTACCGGAGTGGTGCCCCCCCTGGAAGTTCCGGGGGTTGGTGGTGGTCCTGGCGCCGCGGGTCCTTCTTGTTCCTCTGCCTCACTTTCAGACATCCCATCTGATTCCCTGCCTACAAGTGCCCCTTCTCCCTCTCCGGCCTTGGGGTCTGGATCCTTGCCTACTCGTCTCTCGGGTGGGGAAGGTGATGCCCCGAAGGGGAGGAGGAAGCGTCGCCGTGGTCGGAGTCGGAGTCCTCCAGACCCGATCATGACCGCTGCTCGCCCTGCTTCCCCTTCTTCACCGGAGGGGAAGCGGCGCGCCGCTCCTGATCCGCTCGGGACTCCCCCCCCTATACGGAGGGCTGGTGAGGCGTCACCTCCCGGTGCCCCGACCAGTGTCCGGGTGTCGGTTGAGGTACACCGCCCCATGACACCCTCGATTACTGACTCTGTTCCCATGGTGGACCCGGTCGAGAGGAGCCTGGCCCTTCTTCATGGAGTCTCTCTCCCTTCGGCTCCTGCTGAGAGTGGTCGGGTCTCTCTCCTGGATCTACCTCTCCCACCTGTGGTGGACCTTTCCTCCCCCCCCGTCAGTGCTTGTCTGGTTTGACGAGCCCTCGAACATCTGGTTCTCCCCCCCCCTCTGGTGGGGAGTCGGGGGTTTCGGCTGGGCCCGTCTCGTCGTCTCTCCCCCCCCAGGGGAGCCCCCCTCTGAACTCCCTGTTCCTCTCCACCTCTCGTTCTACTACGGGTGAAGCAGCTGCGGGTCGGTGGCCCCTACCCCCCCGTTCGGGGTGAGTCGGGGAAGCCGATTCCGTCCCTGGTTACGGACCGTTGAGTTTGCTGCTCAGCTTGGTCCGTGGCTATTTCTCTGTTTTCTCTGCCTCTTATAATGCCACTTCCCCTTACAGTTCCATTTTGCATTGGAACTGTAGGGGGCTTTTAGCTAACTGGGAGAACCTTGCCTCCCTGCTGAGAGCGAGCGGCCTTCCTGTGTTTGTCTCCAGGAGACTATCCTGGCTGCGCGCTCTCGTCTCTCTGGCTATGTTGGTTTCCCTTGCACCCCGGATGAGCACACACGCCGGCGGGGTGCGGCGATTTATGTGCATCATTCGTTACCATCGCGAGGTGTGCCTCTTCGCACTTCCTTGCAGGCTGTGGCTGTGCGGCTCTTTTTAGATCGCCAGTACACTGCCTGCTCGATTTATATTCCTCCTCATGACCCTCCTTCTCGCGACGCGGTTCGCGAGTTGGTGTTGCAACTACCTCGACCGTTTCTCCTCCTCGGGGACTTTAACAGTCGCGACCCGGCTTGGGGAGATGTCCGGTCGACTAATGTTGCTGGTATGTTGCTCTCCTTAATGGAGGAACTTTCCTTTGCGTGCCTCAATTCCGGTGAACCTACTTACTTCCACGAACCCACGGGTTCATTTACCTGTATTGATCTCTCCTTGGTGTCCCTCGATGCCTTACTCGATTTTTCGTGGAAGGTGTTGGGGGACTCTTATGGCAGTGATCATTACCCAGTCTGTCTTGAGCCGGTCGGACCGCAGCCGGGTGTCTCGTCTCGACCGAGGGGTGCCTTGCGCGGGCTGACTGGCCATCCTTCAGAGCTCGTTCCGTCATTGCCGTTCGGTGTTGAGCTTTGGCTCTGTGGATGAGAGCTTGGAGTTCTTCGAGCGGGTTGATGGGCGTCGCGGAGGACTGTATTCCTCGATCTTCCGGTAACCCGCGGACGCGTAGCGTCCCGTGGTGGACTCCAGCATGTCACCAGGCGGTGTGCGAGAGGAAGAGGGCACGCGCCGCTTCCACCGCACCCGGCGCGCGGACCACTTGATTGAGATGCGGCGGGCGAAGGCTTTCGCCCGCCGGACTCTCAAGTTGGCCCGTCGGGCCTCTTGGCGTGCTTTTGTGTCCGGCATTTCCTCGTCTACCCCTTCTGCTGCTGTGTGGCGGAAGGTACGTAGTATCGAGGGGAAGCCGGTCCCTGCTAGTCGCCCTGTCCTTCGGGACGGGGACGGCTTCCTTTCGGATCCTGCTGCTGTGGCCGATCGGCTGGCCGGTGCTTTTGCTGCGGTTTCCCGTTCGCCTTCAGCTGCGGATCGTCCTTTGTCGGATGTTACGTTCCCGCCCCCTGGGAACGAGCCCTATAACCATCTCTTTACGATGCGGGAACTTCGGGCTGCCTTGGCAACCCGTCGTTCTTCCGCCCCTGGCCCTGATGACATTCCGTATGACTTTCTTTGGAATCTGCACCCGATGGCCCTACACTTCTTGCTGGATCTTTTCAACCGGGTGTGGGTTGAGGGGTCGTTCCCTTCCCGTTGGAGGGAGGCGATTGTGGTCCCGATACCTAAGCCGGGGAAGGATCCGGCGGAGGTGGCGGGCTATCGGCCTATTGCCTTGACGAGCTGCTTATGCAAGCTCCTTGAAAAGATGGTGGCCGTCCGACTTTCCTTTACACTGGAGTCGCTTGGGTTATACCCCCCGACCCAGTATGGCTTTCGTCGATTTCGGGGTACTCTGGACCCCCTTCTCCTCCTTGGTCATGATGTACGGGAGGCCTTTTCCCGCCGGAATCTTGTTCTGGCCGTCTTTTTTGATGTCCAAAAGGCCTATGACACGACCCGTCGGGGAGTTGTCATGGACCGTTTGAAGTCTCTTGGTTTTGTGGGCTTTTTGCCCA
The DNA here is from genome assembly GCA_023014485.1 of Bathynomus jamesi. Taxonomy (NCBI): domain Eukaryota; kingdom Metazoa; phylum Arthropoda; class Malacostraca; order Isopoda; family Cirolanidae; genus Bathynomus; species Bathynomus jamesi. The sequence goes on from JAJOZX010000687.1 coordinate 1,171,174, forward strand.
CATTTCTTCGTAACTTCCTCTGCCGTCGCACTTTCCGCGTCCGTAATGGGGCGGCCCTATCTGACCTGTATGTTCAGGAGGAGGGGGTGCCCCAGGGGTGTGTCTTGAGCGTCTCCTGCTTCAATCTGGTCATGTCTGCGCTACCGGGAGCCCTTCCGCCCTCGGTGCGCTGTTCCATCTACGCCGACGATCTGGCTGTCTATGCCGCGGGGACGAGTCCCCCCTCGTGGAGAGGCAAGTCCAACTCGCGGTCAATCGGGTTGAACGCTGGGCGTCGTCGGTGGGCCTTACGCTGTCTTCCCCGAAGACTTCGTGTGTGGCCTTCCTTCCGTCGAGGAGACGGGGATCCGGCGCCGTCCCGGCCTTTAATCTTACACTCGGGGGTCAGCCTCTGGCCCTCGTTCTCAGTGTTCTTTCTGGGTATGGTTTTCGACAGCCGTTTGAGCTGGGTTCCCCACCTTCGCCGGCTGCGCGAGTCTGCAAGACGTACCCTGGATTTGCTGGGACATCTGTCGCATACTACATGGGGCGCGGATAGGCGGACACTCCTCCGTTTGTACGTGTCCCTGGTACAGTCAAAATTAGACTATGGGAGTGTGGTGTATGGCTCCGCCTCCCGTACGGCCCTTCGGATACTGGATCCGGTCCTCTCTAGAGGACTGCGCATGTCATCTGGCGCCTTCCGCTCCTCTCCGGTTGATAGTCTGCAGGTTGAGTGCGACATCCCTCCCTTGGAGGATCGGAGGTCGTTCCTCATTGCTAAGCACTATCTCCGGATCCTCCGTCTTCCCACTCTCCTCTGTTCCAGGTGGTTGAGAGGGCGTTCTGCCGGGATGGGGGTTGGTATTTCACCGACACGGTGACCTCCCTCCTCGATGGTATGGGCACTCCTCCTCCATCCGTTATACCGGTCTCTTTCAGGGTGTTGCACCTTGGGAGAGCACCCCTGTTGCGTGCTGTAGGGCGTTGCGCCCCGTTCGCAGGGCCGATTCTGACTCTGCCTTGCTTCGGTCTCTGTTCCTTCAGCATGCGGCGTGTCACTCTGCATGTGTTGCGGTCTTCACGGATGGCTCGAGGTCGTCGGGGGGCGTTGGGGCCGCGGCTGTTCCCCAGTCGTCTGCCCTTGCTCCCCGATGTACCCGTCTCCCTGATGAGGCTTCCGTTTTCACGGCGGAGCTCTATGCCATTCTGAGCGCTCTGGAGGTGGTGCGGGAGCATCCGGATGGGTCGTTTGTCATCTATTCGGATTCCCGCAGTGCCCTGGATGGCCTGGAGTGTTTTGACCCTGTCCACCCACTGGTCCGACGAATCCAGCTACTGTGCCATACCTTGTCGCTTTCGGTGGCAAGGAGGTGGTATTTTGCTGGGTCCCAGCACATGTTAACGTGGCTGGAAATGAGGCTGCCGATCGAGCTGCCCGTTCCGCGTGCCGACTACAGGTTTCACCCGTGTCCCTCCCCTTTTCCGATTATATCCCTGGCTTCCGTAGGTTTTTGCGCTCCCGGTGGCAGAGTCGCTGGGATGGCGCTACAGATAACAAACTTTGCAAGATTAAACCCAAATTGGGATGTTGGGCCTCTTCCTTCCATCGGTCGCGCCATGGGGAGGTGGCTCTGGCCCGCCTCCGTATTGGCCACACCCACCTGACCCATGGCTATTTGATGGCGGGGGATCGGGTGCCCCGATGTCCCAATTGTAACGTTTTCCTTACAGTTGCCCACCTCCTGGTGGAGTGTTCGCTTTACTCTGCGCTGCGCGCAGAGTATTTTCCCTTTTTGGAGAGCGTCGGGCCTTGTGATAGGCTTGGCGCTATTCTATCTGAAGGTTCCTACTTTTCGATAACCGGGTTGTTCTCCTTCCTCTTTCGCTCCCGACTTCTTTACCGGCTGTGACTCCGCTATGATCTTTCTGCTCCCCCCCTCCTCCTCCTCCCTCGTCTATTGTTCATTTCCATTAGCTGTTCCATAATCTTCGTCCTGTGTTCGCTCTGCTATCCACCTTTCTTTTGGTGGCCATGAGCGGTCATACTTTGAAACAAAAAAAAGTATATATACCATATGTCCCACAAAAAAGTACACCCAACTTTAGATTGTACTAACTCCTCCAAAAATTGAGATATTTTGGATCTGTTTGTTTGATTTAATATAGCAAATTATTTTTTGTTAACGTTCAAAATTTATTCATGTTTAAACGATTTAATGTTTAAGCATCTGCTTTTAACTGAAGGGTACAGCAAAATGGGTTGCGCCGAATGATCATTTCTCCCAGCCAGATAGCTCCTCTTGCTTTAACCAATGTGCTACTTTTTACGTCGAAGGATATTGCAAATATTTTTTTTAAATAATTCGAACTTTTGTATCTAAGATACGTCATACATATAAATGAAGAATTTGAATTACTAAATTTATAAATAACTTTGAAACCCTTATCATGCAGTTTACACGAAGGCAGCGCGTTCTCATGGTCACAACTTATCTGCAAACTAAAAGCTTAAAACAAGTTCAGAATACCTTCGAACTGCAATTTCAGCCCTGACTTGACCCCGTGTGATTACTTTTTATGGGGTCATTTGAAAAATAGAGTATTTGCATCACAACCTATCAATTTAGATGATTTGAGGACTCGCATCACAGCTGAAATCAACTTGTTAAAAGACAATCCAGATCTTATCAAGAGTGATGGGGAAGATGAGAGCTGCGACTCCAGATTTGTATCGATAGGAATGGCGGTCATGTTGAAAGAAAACGAAACTAAGCATAACTTTTGCAATAAGGAATAAAGAAAAATCTGCTTTGTATCTTATTAAAATTATGTTAAAGTATCTATTATTATGTATTTGTCTTTTCATTACATCGATAGTACACACATTATTTTTTCATTGACCAATTTTGCGCAATCCATTTTGTTGTACCCTTCAGTTAAAAGCAGATGCTTAAACACTAAATCGTTTAACCCTTTCAGCCCTGAATTTTTTGTAGGGTTAAGTTATGGATGCGTGTATTTGAAACGTTAGCAATTGGCATCTTCAGTCCTTAAAGGGTTAAGTTATGAATGCGTGTATTTGAAACGTTAGCAATTGGCATCTTCAGTCCTTAAAGGGTTAAACATGAATAAATTTTGAACGTTAACAAAGAATAATTTGCTGTATTAAATCAAACAAACAGATCCAAAATATCTCAATTTTTGGAGGAGTTAGTACAATCTAAAGTTGGGTATACTTTTTTGTGGGACATATGGTATATATATATTTAGTAATTATATGTTATTTATATATTAATATATTATATTAATATATTAGGAGCAAGTGTAGTTTACGTTTCCCCGACACAAAAGGGGACACAAACTACACTAGGTCAAAGTTGGGGAACGTAAACTACAGTAGGATAATGTAGGGGAATGTAAACTACACTAGGATAATGTAGGGGAACGTAAACTTTACCCGGCTGTGGACGCTGGTTGGTTTATTAACCTCTAAGTTCGCAATTACCTGGTTGGTTGATTAACCTCTAATTGCACCATTACATTATCTGAGATGGGGGTGGTAGAAATATGAAATAGCCATTTGACGATACGTCTGTCGACGAAACGTCAGTTCGACGAAACGTCCGTTCGACGAAACGTCCGTTCGACGAAACGTCCGTTCGACGAAACGTCCGACGACGAAACGTCCGTTCGACGAAACGTCCGGCGACGAAACGTCCGGCGACGAAAAGTCCGGCGACGAAAAGTCCGGCGACGAAAAGTCCGAGCACCTTCAGGTCGACCCCATAAGAAGCGACGAAGTATAATATATTGTTTTATTGTTATTATTTTTTACGTACAATACTATACAAGATAGGTTCTACATGTTGATGTCATTACAAGTGGTTTACGTGCGTAAATGTTCAAACTGAGCTCCATTTGCAGTGATGCATGCCTGCATCTGGTGTTCAACACTGCGGCATACTTTTGCACACAAATCGCGTGGGAGAGAATGAACCTCAACCTCGATTTTCTCTTGAAGATTCAGTAGATCTTTGGGCTTCGTCCTGTACACTTGTTCTCTAATGTAGCTGCAAAGAAAGAATTCCATAGGGGTGAGATCAGGTGATCTCGCTGGCATCTCAATTAGACCATGTCTTCCAATCCACCGCTGTGGAAATGTCTGGTTGAGAAATGCACGAACATCCAGATGATAATGTGGTGGTGCACCATCCTGTTGCCAAAAGATTTCATTAACATCCGGGCAGGGGCGGCTCGTCGGTAGGCACTGCGGAACTGCAGCACCCCTAAATTTTTTATTTACAATTGAAATAATCAAGAACAATATAAGGATGAGCTCACTGAATAACTTTTTCAATAACTTTTGAAACTTTTATTCATTGCTCAATGCTCATCCTTTTATTTCAGTAATTATTTCAATAATGAATGATTAAAAACATGAAATAATTTTCAACCTCTCATTGGAACTGCGCGCTAACAGCAACAGATTTCAGCATCAATTGCTCGCGATGCCCGAAAGGAACTCCAATGCTTTGTTGCCATAGACGCACAGAGAGAGAGGGAGTCTGCCTCTCTCTCTATGCAGAGTCGCAGTCGAAAGTGAGTCGAAGCACTGCAGACAGCGCAGTTCCTATCTGTTCGTTGAACGCGGTGAATGTGTTGACGTTTCGCTTTGCTTATACTACAATTAATTCATTTAATTCCATTTCTAACGGTGATTAGTAACAATAGTAATATTCAACATTTTATTTGATAGATTTTTGGACTTAATTTTTAAATAACTTTGTAGTTGAACCTGAAGTACCTGGTAAGTGCACAATTACTTATTTCATTAGTACCATAATTACTTATTTCATAACTACCTTATAAATACCTTATAATACCATAATCAATGATACAAAAAATGTTCAAAGCAGCTCATTCCCATTCTTAGAGACAGCACCCCTAGAATTTTTAGTCACGAACCGCCACTGCATCCGGGACACATTCAGGAAGATGGGGCAAGATTTTTTTTGCAGCATTTCCAGATAACGTTTTCCATTCACTGTTTCTTCAAAGAAAAAATGGTCCTACAATACCACTGGAAGAAATTCCTGCCCAAACTGTTACTCCAGGTGCATTCACTTGGTGAGTCATGAGTCTAGAGGTGGAAAGAGTACCAAAACGAGTACCAAAACGAGTACAAGCACGATTAAGAGTACCGTATTTTTTGAGTGGTCGAGTACGGTTTTCTTAGTGTTCGAGTGTGAGTATACGTGTAAGAGTGTGGTTTCAAACTTTAACTGGTGCTTGGCTACAACTTGTAGCCAGGCACCAGTTAAAGTGCTTGGCTAAAGTGCTTGGTTAAAGCGTGGATTCGTATCACTCCAGATGTAACAGTTGTAACGGTTGACACTGCCATCCAGAAGAAATTTTGCCTCATCAGTTCACACAATTTTGTCCAATAATTGTGGGTCCTGTTTTAACTGATCAAGCACAATGGCACAAAACTGGTTTCGTCTGTCAGGGTCATCTTCCGACAAAGCATGAACTGCATGTGGGCAGTAGGGCTTTACATGTGGCTTCCGTGTAATCCTCCAAACAGATGTTGTACTGACATCAACAGGTAACTCAGAAGAAAGTTTACGCAATGATTTCTTTTGACTTTTGACTATGGCTTCCGTGACTAGCTGTTGATTGTCTACACCAGTTACTGTTTTTCTTGATCCCGAGAACTTTGTGTCAACGTTTCCTGTTTCTTCAAATTTTCTTATCAAATCACTGACAATTACATGTGCCGGCGTAAAACCATATTCTGCATAAAATCTTCGCCGTGCTTCACTCACAGTCTCACCACAAAGATACACCAACTTTACCAGTTTTATTCATTGCTGCTTAGACAATCGAAATGATCCACTTCCTCTATCGGCCATTTTCATTCACCAGCAATAAGAAAAAACACTTCATATTAGTTATGGAATTACTATGGCAAACTTCAAATACCAAATACCAAATACCAAATACAAATTCCGCCAATTTCCATATTTCTAGGGTCGACCTGAAGCAGAAAGATTACAGAGCCAGATTCAACAGCAGCAGGAAGTGGATTTGACCGCTTTTGCCTCCACACCTTCACAAGATATTTCTTTTGAATCCAGCTCAGGAGAATCAGGAGAGGTTATATATTTTTTTTATTATATCTTATCCCATTTTTACCCAAATTTATCCCTACTTTTTGTCCCTATTTCCCCCCTTTTTTCCACCATTTTCGCCGACTTTTTACCTGAATTTTTACCCATTTCCCCCCCTATTTTCCCACTTTTTCCCCCCATTTTCGTTTAAGTAATTTATTCTTATTTCCGCCCATTTTCGTCGATTTTTACCCATATTTTTCCCTACTTTTTCCCCTATTTTCCCCCATTTTCGCTTTAGTAATTTATTTTTATTTTCATTTCAGCCATCTGGTGGTGAAGCTGAAGAGTTCAAGCCAAGGAGGCACCCAAGTGGAGGTTACAGCTTTTTGAAACCCCCCAGATATGCCATGGAACTGATCAGGGGTGATGTTTCTTCCAATCTTAGGGCAAGTCTTGCTAATGCCTTCCTCCTGGACTTACAAGCTATGGACCTGCTTAAGCCTGGCCTTGATGTGAAACAGATAATAGTTGATAAATCGAAAATGGACAGGGAAAAAGCTAGAATGAAAGTGAAAAGTGATGAAAAGCACAATGAGGGTCTGGAAAAGTTAGTCTATATTGGGGTTGATGGGAAAGTTGACAAGGACACTTTGCCGTACAGAGAAGTTAAGGATGAAAATGGGGAGACTAAGCTGAAGAAAGGAAAGGGACAAGAGCACCATTTGACTTTCACAAAGGAGCCGGGAACTGAAAGTGGAACATATCTTACTCATAGAGTCATCCCAATTAAAGGTGCGACTGGAATTCTTCTTGGTGAAGAAGCTGCTAGTGTCTTGGAGAAGTTTAACAGTGTTCATACCCTGAAAGCTGTCCTCCTTGACAACACAAATACAAACACTGGCTGGGAGGGAGGCCTTGTAACAGCTCTGGAAAATAAAATTGAGCGGAAATTGCACACCATTGCTGTTTACTCCATCAGAATGAGCTTCCTTTCAGAGCTGTTTTCAAAATTGACTACCAATCTGCCACAAGTGGAATTCACCAAACTCAGTGGCTCCCTGGATGACATGGAATTTGCTGAGGGGACACTGAATTGACTTTGGCAATTAGATTGATGTGTCTGTGGACCAGAGGTGCTTACCCTCCAGAACTACAGGATAAGCTTTACCAGGCCATCAAGTTCATTGTGGAAGTGTGTGCAGTCAGTTGGTTTGAGATCAAAAGGGACAGCAAGTTCCACAATCAGCAGCTGTACATCTTCAACATGATCCAGAGGATCAAGCAGCAGTCTGAAGAAATCCAGGGTGTTGCTTTCAAGAACCTGAAGTACAATGCTTTTGCCTTGCTTCCCGAGAATGTGCTCTACTCCAAGATGAAGTCTGATGACTTGGAAGTGAGAGAAGCTGCTCTCAAGAAAATTCTGTCCATCAGGTGAGCATTTATTAATTTAAAAAAAATGTGAAAAAAAAAATTGATTTTGGGGATTTATTTAAAAAAAGGGCCCGAGTTCTATAAATCCCCATAATCGAATTTTTTTTCACATTTTCTTATCCCAATTCCCCCTCCCCTCTGATAATGGAAATAATCATACCTTCTTTCTGAAAAAAAATTCGATTATGGGGATTTATAGAACTCGGGTTTTTTTTTTTAATTTAAGTTAAATTAAATCAGCAATTCTGAGACTAATAGGGATTAAATCTTAAACTGGAATAAAAAATAAATTAATTATTATTCTTTCAGAAGTGGGAAGCCAGCCAAGAAGAGGCTGAAGAAGATCACAGCCATCAACATTGAAGCTACCCACTGGTCAGAACTAATCAACCTTTCTCAAAGTGGCATCTGTGAACCTGCTCTCACAGAAGACTTTTCTGACCAGGAGCTTCAAGAAGCATTGCTGAATGGCACCAAGCTGGAGCTGCCTGACCTGCCTTCACATTCTCAGTGTGTTGAAAGGGCCGTGAAGCTGACATCTGAAGCTTCCCATACTGTTTATGGACTCGACTCAAGGAACAAACACATTCTGGCCAAAGCCCTAAGCCGCCAGATGAAGCCTTTCTTTGCTTCTAAGGGCTCTTACAGTGAAAATTATGATGATCTTGGGATCTAAATGTGTGTCTATTTGACTGTACATGTTTTTTTTACTTTTTTTTCAATAAAATTGTAACTTTTTCAGGATTTTTTTATGAAAATAGCATGATTTTTTCGGCCGAAAATTGCGAAAATGTGGTATTTTTCGGTACGATTTTTGACGATTTTTGAAACGGTTTCCTCAAAAAACGGTTAAAGCTAGGGATCTGAAATTTTTGTCAGTTATTATCATATTAAGCCCTGACTATCTCGACTAGTCCAAAGTCGATATCTAAAAAATGCGGAAAATCAACCTACCTTAGTGACCAGCCACCCCAACTGACTGTGGGGACGCACAATTTTCCGGCGCAGAAACTGGGGTGTGTGAAGGAACTTAGGGTCACGAAGGTATGCCGTAACACCTATAGGAAGCGTTACCAGGTACCTGGTACTACAAACATACCTGTAGCCAGTTTCACAACGGCCTACGCCCGCACCAAACTTTGGGGTCTACTGCACTCTCTTGAACGGAGGGTGCTGTACGCTGACACAGCGTGATATTCACAGCGAGGGAAGGTGAATACATGCCTGCTATTGGGGAATTCCTCGGAGAGCTAACTGATGAGATCAAGGACGGGTATGGTGATGGTGCATACGCAGACTCGTTTGTATCAACAGGGCCAAAATCCTATGGGGTACTGGTGAGAGTGGGGGATGATATGAAGTATATCGTAAGGCTAAGGGTATCACACTTAACCATGCGAACCGTCGAGTCGTTAACTTTGACTCGTTGAAGGATCTAGTGTGCTTGGAAGATGAGGGTGACCAGCCACCCCAACTGAATGTGGGGACGCACAATTTTCCGGCGCAGAAACTGGGGTGTGTGAAGGAACTTAGGGTCGCGAAGGTATGCCGTAATACCTATAGGAAGCATTACCAGTTGCCTGGTACCTATGATACCGTACCCTTTGGTTACCTTAATCCTTGATTGTATTTATATATATGTGTATTGTTAACGCTATGTTTATTTATCACGTATATTTGTTTCAATTAAGGTTTCATTTTCTCCTTTGCGTGCGTGCGTGTGTGTATACAGTAAAAAGCTAAGCTCCGCCCACTGTAAGATCGGTCACTTGTCTTCTCCACTACCTGAGGATATCTCTATCCCTGCGTGCTCATTTGACCTCTGCATACCCTCGAGCTCAGACGTGTATTCTCCCGCGTAGACGAAAAATAGTAATGGCTACCTTTAATATTGCGTGTTCAACGTTTATGAAATGGTATTCGGCAAAGTGCCAAGATGTGGTGGATACTGAAAAACTCCCTATTCCACCCTCCTTTGATACTTTTAAGGCTACATTGAGCCGTGCGAAGGACCAAGATGTTCAAATACTCTACGGGTATTCTGGCGAGGGCATTGTAGGATTTCGTAGTACAAACTATGTATTGAAGTATGTTGTAGACCTAACCTTTATAAAAAGCTCACATATACTGCGAAGTAGAAGAAGCAACACGTTCAGAAGATAAGGAACGGTTATGGATAGTGAGTCTTGTTGATGAGTGGTATGACAAGCAATATTATGTCATGTTACATCATACCGACTACTCGTACCCTACGGTTGAAAATGTAAATCTTGTCATCATGGAGAATCTTAAGTATTTTTACCACTATATTAATATATATCATGACGAGGTTTGTAGTGAGGTTGTGGCTAATGGGCTGTGTGAGTTTTTAACAGACTTTAGAGACGAGTATCGCTCGTTAAGCAAAAAGGATAAATATGGGCATTTGTTTCTCTCAAATAGTGCACCGGATTGTGAAGTTGTTTAGTTTGTGGAAATGAACGTCTGGTGAGTGATAAAACAGTAAGGCCGGTATTGCCTCATATAGCGGAAAATTGTGTTTGTCCAGGGGCACAAGTGTTCGAACAAACCTGTACACGCTTCAGCGGTTATGGTGTGACTCGCTCCCTCTATCGAGCCGCCCACCCGTGTACCTCACCCCTCCGAAACATACGAGTTCGAACAAACCCGTACACGTTTCATCAGCGTGACTCACTCCGCCCGTCGAGCCGATCCGTTCACCTGTGGCTCATAATCATCTCAGAGCTTGACCCGACCGGACGTGCGAATACGATGGAACTTCCTTTGAGAAGCATTCTCAACGCCTCATACGATGTCTCCTTGACGAAGTCATTGCGCGTGTTCAGGCGTGAAACCGGCACCATTAACTATGTACTTGAAACGGTTTGCAGGCAAGCAAACTCTGGTAAACGTAATGTTATTTATTTAAGTGTTGAGGAGATGAATAGAGTCTTCGTGGTAGTTGAGAAGTGGGGAGAGGACCGTTATAAAATACCTGCAGGTGTAGGTACAAGAAGAGAGCAGATTAGTGATGCCCCCTCATATGCCGTTGTTTGCACGTTGTGTATAAATAACAATCAGCCATGAATTGATATACGACTGATGTGGAAGAATGCGTCTGATAATAACGTTTTTGTCCCTACGCGAAATCGTTTCATCCTCGACAGAATCCTCGTCTGATTCCGCAAGCTGAAGCCTATATTAGACGCTCGTGTTACGGGTATGATTTATTTTGACACGGTTCTTGAATACGCACACACCGCTCTGCTCGACGGATTTATTGAATGTAGGAATGAACAAGGTGAGAATGGCCTAGAGCTGGATGCATATTTAAAGGGTTTAGATTCTTCGAAATATCCCGAACTTTGATACAAAGCACTTGAGCGGTACAGGGCAGAGCTTACCTACACTGTTCACCCTGAAGAGCTGTATCTCTATATAATGAATAGCTGTCGTTACGACTTGGAAGATTATTTCAATTGCCGCTATGCAGAGTGAAGAAGAGTTCGCGATTGAAAAGCTCAGGATGATAAGAAAAAACCCTCAATTGGAAAGGCGTGTTTATAAACTTGTATTTAATAATGATGTTGTGGTTAACGATGACCTCTTTTTGCATGCTTTTGATTGTATTCTATCCGTGTTTAAAGCTAACTTGCCAACCGAATGTAAAGTGGCCACAAAAATATTATTGAACGATATGAAAGCCATTTATGTCGAGTATAGGCATCCGTATAACTTGAGCGGTGAAGTATTGCTTGGACGGTTTTACCGTGTAGTGCAAAGTAATAACGATGTGAATGTAGACTCCATTACGTGTGAGTTTAGCGTTTTTCGCCCTAGAACATAAAGTAATTTGATGTATATTTATTTATTTAATTATATATATATATATATATATATATATATATATATATATAATTAAATAAATAAATATACATCAAATTACTTTATGTTCTAGGTCGAAAAACGCTAAACTCACACGTAATATTTCCTGTACTAATATGCAATTGAATATACGTTTCATATATTATTATTTTCAATATATTTAATTATTTAATATAACTCTATGTATATATATGTATATATATTTTCCTGTACTAATATATTGATGGTTATACTACAACGTTTTCTATATTATTGGTTATATTTTTCTCGTTCCTATTTCTTATGCTATTATTATTTTTGATTATATATATTCCTTTGTATATTTATTTTGATTATATATTCATCGTTCATATTTCTTATGCTATTATTATTTTTGATCATATATATTCCATTGTATATTTATTTTGATTACATATTCATCGTTCGTATTTCTTATGCTATTATTATTTTTGATCATATATATATTCCATTGTATACTTATTTTCTATATATTTCGTGAAATTGAATCCATTAATTAATCTAAATAAACAGAATGATGTAATGGTGTTTTATAAAATTCTTTTGGTTGTACACGGCATTTAATTACAGCTAATGGCTGGCTTCTAGAACGGATTTCTAAACCAACTGCCAAATATATCTGGAGAGCACAATCTGGCAACCCTAATAATGTACACCTGAACAAGCTAATTACGCCTTCTAAGTTAACTGGCTGTTTAAGTCAGGATATTTGCTTTAATTAAATAAATAAACGCAATCTGACAAGTTAATAATGTAAACCTGAACAAGCCATTTACGCCTTCTAAGTCAACTGGCTGGTAAGCCAGAATATATGCTTTAATTAAATAATTAGCGTAATCTGGCAGCTCAGCTAGATAAGCCAACTGGCTGGTTAAGCCAGAATATATGCTTTAATGAAATAAATAGCGCAATCTGGCAGCTCAGCCAGATAAGCCAACTGTCTGATTAAGCCAGCTGGCTGATTCGGAACATATTAAGCCAACGGCCGCTCAGCTGAAGTCTTAATATGCGCTTAGCTCCTGCCAGGCGAACACCTCTCGCCCTCTCTCTCCTTCTGCTCTCTTTCTCTTGGGTGATAACTCCGCCTGCAAGTTGCATAACCCTTGTTTCTCTTGCAACTTTCCCCTTCCCCCTTTGTTGCATAACAGCTTGCAACATTCGCCTCCCTCTTTGTTGCATAAACTTATGCAACATTTCCCTTGCGACATTGGTCACCATTTTCAACTGCATTGTACTCTCTCCTTTTGCGCCCATGCTACTGACCTGAAACACTCTGTATAGCACTATTATATATATATATATATATATATATATATATATATATATATATATAGTGGTGGACCGGATATCCGCATCATTTTTAACATCCGCATCCGCACTTCTGACTGCGGATGTTATGCGGATATTACTTCTAATAAATTATGCAATTTACAATTAAATTAGCTTATAAAGTAGCTTATAAGGCCCAGTCATGCACATTTCATGTAAAGTATTAATTATTAATGAACAAACATATATATAACCCTCAAAATATAAATACCTGGTAACAAAGAAAATTGAATGAAACTTGTTTCATTGAATTTTCTGTGGCTGAAACTCTTGAGAAAGTTATTATTTTTATCATAATGAAAACATTAATATTAATTTTAATTCTTATGCATTGTCTGCCATAATAGTAATATCACGAAATTTTAAAAATTATGTCATATATTCATAATTCTATATTATATTGATAGATTAACTAAATATCCGCATCCGCGGATATTGAAATTAAAAATCCGCATCCGCATCCGCAGATGTTGAAAAACTGACATCCGGTCCACCACTAAACACACACACACATTTTTTCTTTGTAGGAGCTTTCATAATTATGAAGGATTCTTCCCAAATTGTACAGGAGACCTCGGGAGGTTTCAGTATCCCCATTACGTCTGACCTTTTTAGGAAAGCCATACCTTCAGAATTATTAACGATAACTGACTGACAAGACAGGCTGAGCTATCAGAGATAATACTTATAGATATATATATAGTGGTGGACCGGATATATATATGCGCCTCGGTGGTGTAGTGGTTAGCGTCGCTGACTACGAATCCATCGGCCCCGGTTTGAGACCCGGTGACGGCAGCCGGCGCAGCAAAACCCAGCTGTTCATCCTTCCACACAATAAAGAAAGTGGTTGATAGATAAATGGGTACCCTGGGTGACCTAGTGGTTAAGGCGCTGGGCTGCTGATGGGGCGTGGTTCGGATTCCACGTTAAACTGTAGGTCTAAGGTGGAGTGAAAAGCTTGACCTTCGTCATAATGAACAATTCGGGCGGAAGCTAACCAAAGGTTATATATATAATATATATATATATATTATATAGAGAGAGAGAGAGAGAGAGAGAGAGAGAGATAGATAGATAATAAGCAAATAATAGGCAAAGTTTAACCAATCACACCTTTTTTTTAAGATTGTATGAATTTTATCTTATCGTAAACACATTTTACTTTCAATAATCTTATTTTCTTCATTAATTTAATTCCAAAAACGTTTCAAAGCGAAAAAATTCCTATTTTTCTGTATTTCGTCCTCATTTGATTAAGATCAGTAACTATGAATAAGGAGTTCTAGTTTCAATATCTGTACACAGTTTCTTCCGTTCCGAAACTGTGTATGGGTTTCAATATACCGCCACAAACGTCTTTTTCTTGTATATAACTCCGCGAGTTTGCGAATTGTTGTAATTTTATTTCGTCATAAAAATGGTAATTTAACTTCTGAATGAACATATTTATATGAAGAACTATTCCGTTTGCGTAATAACTGAATAAACTGACAAAAAAATGAACCTTCTCTTCATCTCTTGTTGTTTTGAGTTTAGACACTTGTAATGAATGCATCCGAAAGTGGATCGTGTGAGTTGTATCGTCTTCGTGCCTATATTGCCTCCACCTAAAATTTACTGCCTATTTTACAGATTGAAATGGAAATGTATCTACTCATTTTCAAGATGTATATTTAATGAGTTCTACGTACACACACACACACACACACACGCACGCACACACACACACACACACACACACACACACACACACACACACATATATATATATATATGAGGGGTCGACCGCAAGTCGATACTGAACCGTCGTTAAAACTCAACAAATGTAAGTATGTATAGTTACTTACTTATTTAGTTATTTCTGGAAAAAAAATAGCCAAGGATATAATAGTACAAAAAATACTGAAAGTTTTAAAACTCATTAAAAATTGATCATTTCACCACTAGAAAATAATAATAATAATAATAATAATAACCGACCTCATGGAATGAGAGTGTATTGAGATTCGAACCATTAAAAAAAGCCTCTCTGACCAATATGATTATTTTTTCCAACCAATTATGAATTATGATAAAAACCCACTCTAATAGCAGAGTTTATTTCCACAACAGTTTCGATGCCCACTGGCATCCTCTTCGGGATGCCAGTGCGCATCGAAACTGTTGTGGAAATAAACTCTGTCTATTAGAGTGGGTTTTTATTATCATATTTTGAACCTTCACGGAGAAAAGTGAAGTTTTTTGCATCAATTATGAATTCTTATTAAATTTTGAAACTTTTAGTACGTTTTCCATAGATTTATTTCCATCGTCGAACTGTTTTCCGCAGTTGTATATCTAATAATATTAATAATTAATTAATGTTAGGAGTAAATTAACCTTCGTAGCGGCTAAGGAGGTCAAGGAGGTCGCGCAGGAGGGGACCTACAGTTTTACGTGGGATCTGAACGCGGAGTCGGGTCATTCATCCAACTACTGAATAACGTGAGGCGGTTTTGCGATGTGGTCACAACGTAGCCGCATCAAATATGTACGATGAGTTCTCGCTGAGTGTGTATGAGGCTGGAGAACAATACCTCAATTGTTTCACATGATTCACCTTCATATTTTTGTTAAGAGTCCCAAATGGACTTGTAATGAGATGCATGAACCAGATATACGATCGATTCGCATGAGCAAATAATACTAAACACCCTGAAGTCAATGTAGGGTAAAATAAAGTGTGTGTGTATATATACAGAGTGTCCCAAAACAACGTATACATTTTTAAAAAACTTGTAACAGGCGAACCCACTAACGGATTCAGATGATTTTTATTTCTTTTTGTAGGTAAAATATACAACATCGAAATAATAGATAGTTTAATTTGTTTTAAACACGTAAGTGTTCGAAATGTCGACCATTGACATCAATGCACCACTGCGCTCTTGATTCACTGATTGGCAGACTTCAACAAAAATGTTTGTAGGGATATTTCTACACGCTTCTTCAACTGTGCTCTTTAGTTGTTCAAGTGATGTAGGTCTTCTACTGTATACTTCATTTTTCAAATGACCCCATAAAAAAAAGTCAAGTGGGTTCAAATCTGGTGAACGTGGTGGATACTCGATACTACCTCGTCGTCCGATCCACCGATAATGAAATGTTTCATCAAGGTAGTTCCTGACATCCTGATGGTAATGAGGAGGTGCTCCATCTTCAGAGCTGGGCAGTATTTAAATACATTTGTATTTAAATACGTATTTAAATACATTTGTGTATTTAGAACTGTATTTATAAATACATTGTTTTTCATGTATTTAAATATAGTATTTAAATACTTTAATGAGTATTTAAATACAATGTATTTAATACTCAAAATATAAAATGTAAATACTTTTACTGGTTTAATACACGTTCTCTACTAGCACAGTACGACGCGTTGACAGTGTAGTACAGCATGGTTCATGTTTCAACAGTTTGGGAAAACATCCTCTCATAAAAAGACTGTTCCTCCGCTATAACACGACATTACCATCTTCGGCACCGGTAGAGCGAATATTCTCATTCGCGGGAATCACTTTGACTCCCAAAAGAAACTCTTTCAGACAAAACTTTTGAAAGATTGGTTTTGATCCGCAGCAACCGTGAAATAAAAGAGAATTCGTAAGGTGCCTTATGTTTATGTTTACGTCTTATGTTTACGTTTATGTCTCATCTACTCATTAATTGTTACTCATTTTGCAATGATATAATGAGTATAATATGTCACTGGTTGAACATCGTAAGTTCTAAGTTCTTTTGTTTTTGTTTTGTTCTAAAAAGGGAAATATATAATCGGAAATTAGATTGTACTATTTCTTTATCCTTTATCAAGCATTTTATATTGTTGTTACTCATGAATTAGTGAATGCATATGTTAAAATGTGTATGTATTTAAAATGTATTTACAAATGTATTTAAATACAATTGATGTATTTTGTATTTAGTATCTAAATACATTCGTAAAATGTATTTAGTATTTAGTATTTAAATACATTTCTCCCATGTATTTAGTATTTAGTATTTAAATACATTCAATGTATTTATTGCCCAGCTCTGTCCATCTTGTTGAAAGTAAATGTCCTCATCTCCGTATAACTGTCGAATTGCAGGAAAACCTTTTCCCCGAAGCATGTTGAGGTAGCTATGACCGGTAACTGTACCATCGAAAAAGAATGGACCAACCAAACCTTTGGAAGAAAAACCAACCAGACAGTTATACCCGGTAAATTTACATGTCGTTCCACATAAATGTGTGGATTTTCTTGTGACCAGTATGTGCAATTATGACGATTAATTATACCATTCAACTTATATGTAGCCTCATCAGACCACACAATTTTGTCCGCAAATTGGCCATCTTCTGTGTTTTTTACTCGAAACCATTCGCAAAACTGGATTCTGCGATCCGGATCATCCTCATTCAAGGCATGTAATAATCTCGGGATGTAAGATTTCCATTTAGCATTCTTCAGAATTCTGTGGACACTTGTCTTACTTTTCCCTGTTTCACGAGCACATTGTCTCACAGATTTTCTTGGTGATCGGTTGAATACCTGTAGCACTTCATCAGAAGTGTTAGCATCTGTTGATGTCTTTGGACGCCCAGTCGCTTGCTTGTACACATCATGCACAGTACCGTATACTTCAAATTTCTCACAGATACGTGAAATGGTAAGTCGAGTTGGAGGATTAGTTCCAAAATTGTCTCTCCACTGTTGTTGAACCTTTGATATCTTCTCAACTTTAAAATACGACTTTAGTATCCATTTTCGTTGCTCAAATGATAAGCGCACACTTCCATTTTCCATGTTTACTGTAGGCAGGCAAGGCTATTACTAATTTCGATTTTGTATCTCCTTAGGCTAGCCAAGGCTGTTAACAATTTCGCTTTTGTATCTCCTTAGGCTATAGGCTATAAAAAGAAATAAAAATCATCTGAATCTGTTAGTGGGTTCTCCTGTTATAAATTTTTAAAAAATGTATACGTTGTTTTGGGACACTCTATATATATATATATAATACACGTGTATATACAGTATATATACATGTGGAACGTGAATCAGGACTAGCAAATAAGGATCACCAAATCTCGCAACCTCGCAGAATTTACAACCTTCTTTTGTTTGAGGCCCAGGAATTTCTACAAAATTCATTGCGGCCCTGCTTATATACGGTGATTCGTAAGTCCTGTTCCAAAGGTATTTATAGTATAGTTATTTTTGGGACATGACTTTTGAATCACCCTGTATATACCAAAAAATTGCTCTGTAATTTCTGTATTAAATTAAATTAAAACTAACCTGTATAATTTGCAAACAAGCAATTATGCACATTGGTTTCCGATGGAATTTGACAGCTCGATAAATAATCAGATAATGGAAATAACAAATAGCTAAACTGCAGTAAATATTTTTCTAAAGTGGTATCGAAAGAATCTATTGTGAGTAGCCATATGCACAATAATTTTGCAACACAAAAAATTTCTACATCCCTTCCATCTGTCAGATGGAGAACGATTCTTTGTAGTGTTGCCATGGTAACAAATTGTTTATATGAAATTTGGACAGTTTGTGGAAAAGCATATATATATATAGCTTAAAATTATAGAATCTCTGTTTATTTATAAATTAAAACCAGACCTTAATTCTGATGAATCATCGGAAGATTTGCTATGTTCTAGTTAAGGTATTTATTTATTTATTTTAGCTATTTACCTTCAGTTTTAATGCTTTTACATTTTCTTAGCTACCTTTTTATAATTCTGACTTTGTTATTTTAAATTGTTATTAATTAAATCGTATTTACAATTTGTATTTTGTATCTGTATGTGAATTGGTCTTTTATTATTTTAGCCCTGAAGATGGAACTAGTGCATTCCGAAACGTTGGTACTGATTAAACCTTGAAGGATATTTATATTTTCTCTGGTGTTCCTGTTCATTATATATATATATATATATATATATTATATATATATATATATACTGTACATAATAATGATTGTTTAACCTCCTTCGCAACATCTAAGGTCATATGACGGAGGGGACCTACAGCATTACGTGGGATCCGAAACACGGGATATACTGTATACACCACACACAACACACACACACACACACACACACACTGTATATATATACATTTTAACTGCAAACAACACACAGTATAATTAATGTAAAGAACGACGCTTGTATAGAAGAACGTTCCGCACAAGATGAGGAGGGAGAACGAACAAATGAAAAATGAGGTAACCACCCGGGAATCGAACCCGGGATCTTCCGATTGCCGGTCAGATATGCTATCCACTACACCATGGGCCTCGATTGATCAGAAGTCGTAATTCTCCTACATTCTCCCGCATGCCACACATTTGTTCGTTCTCCCTCCTCATCTTGTGCGGAACGTTCTTCTATACAAGCGTCGTTCTTTACATTAATTATACTGTGTGTTGTTTGCAGTTAAAATGTATATATGTGCGGCATGCGGGAGGTGCCCCCTCAGGGCATTGGTTTCTGCTCGTATGTAGGAGAATTACGACTTCTGATCAATCGAGGCACATGGTGTAGTGGATAGCATATCTGACCGGCAATCGGAAGATCCCGGGTTCGATTCCCGGGTGGTTACCTCATTTTTCATTTGTTCGTTCTCCCTCCTCATCTTGTGCGGAACGTTCTTCTATACAAGCGTCGTTCTTTACATATATATATATATATATACACACACACACACACTATATATATATATACACACACACACACGAATAAACCGTAAAGTATTAGTGAATTCGTGCATATAAATTATAAAGTGAAATTCATTAAATTTAAGAAAGTGGAATACAGTTTACATAAATTATCACCAGTTTAACGTATGTATTTAAACCGTAATTCGGTTGGCATTCGAGAAATTTTGAAACAAGGTAGGAAAAAGGTAAAAAAACGCAGAGGTCATAAAACCCTCGTGACCATCAAAAGGAAAGAAAGGAGAGAGAGAAAGGAAAAAATGTGTGTGTGTGTGTGTGTGTGTGTGTGTGTGTGTGTGTTTCTTTTTACGATAATTAATGGGTCCAAATTCTCACTTAATCTGCAATTTGTGTAATCTGGAAACAACTGAAAATGCAGCAATAAGATGTGATTTCTGTCAAAAACTGCACGACTTTATCTGCATGAATTGGAATGATAGGAAAATATCCTTCGTCTCGAAAGCAAAACAGATCGCGGGAATCAAATTTCTGTGTGACGTATGTACATTAGGGTGTGTCAATTTTGTCAACTTTTTTCAAATCAATTTTGGTACTGAAAATATAGTCTTTTCATGTCAAAACTTGAAATTGGCCAACCAAAATGAAATAAAATAACCCTTACCTACATCAATTTTACCTTAAAGTTTCAGAAGTTTACTCTTTTACTAAATAATAGGACATAAATTGATTAACTATTCATCTGTCACAGAATTATCCCACTGATCGCATATGGAGTGTTTTCAAGGTCATATAGTTGTTTTACAATGTACAAGTCACAACATGAATAGAACTGTCCCTCACTCTCAGTCCTCAGTTGCCTCTTAGATGTCATAGACGGTGGTTTGCTGTTATTGCTCTTGTACCTACTTCATAGTTATTCTACTAGACGAATACTACAGTTTAACTGTAAGTATGGATTATTGATTATTACAATTATTTATTATTATTATATTCTTCTGTCTAATTATGTTGTAATCCCATGAAATATTTTTTTATTGAATTTTAGAACATCGAATGACTAAACTTTGAAACATCGTAATTGATATAAAATACTTAAATGTTTTTCTTTCTTTTCAGATATTCCTAAGATGCCAAAATTGAAGACAAGAGGTCAGTCGTCATGCCACTTGAGCCTGTTAGTCGGTACAGGCAAGGAGCTTCCCGTATCAGAACTACCAACAGTGCAAGACATGCTGAGACTAAGGTTACTCCTTCGTGAACAAAATACAAAGGATAGAAGGAACTACACAGAGAAAGAGCTCATAAGGGACATGATTCCCTCTCTTCTGCATCAGTGGAAAAAAGCTAATGTGTTATTCAAACCACCTGTACTCAATCAGTATAGAACTATTGAGCTAAAATTAACAAAGCTGTGGCACAAAGCAGTTGAAACATCACTTGGTAAAGAAAAACTAGCAAAGAAAAATAAATTTCTGCACACATACTTGATATTCTTCTTGACATTTTTAACTGCCAGTGTCCCATAGAGTTGTGTTCTGAAGCCAATTGTTCTCCCTCATGCAGAAGAGAACCTCACCCTCACATTGATTGTCGCTGTCCTCGTGAGAAGAAGATCCCTGTTTTGGAGCTGGCTTTCATAAAGGCGGCGCAGAGAACAAAGGCAGGAGGCCAAGGAAGTATGCAGATTGGTTCGGCAGATTATTCAGAAACCAAACAACAGATTGTTATTGCTAAGAAAAAGAGAAAATCCGAGAGAGGGAAGAAAAAGAAGAGTGAAGAAGCCACCCAAAGAGATGAAGAGCTCTATCAAGAGGTTTCTCACTTCTTTGAAAGCTCTTCAGATGAACAGAAAGAAGCAACATCAGATGATAGCTCCAAAATGCCATCTGAACCTTCGCCGAAGAGAATGAAATACAACACTAAAGACATCTCAAACATTGCCCTTGCCAGTATTCGCCACCATACGGGGCTACGAGAGACTGCAGAGATTGCCACTGCCGCTTGGATAGATGCAGGCCTCATCAGCCGAGAGGATACATCCTTAGTGATAGATCATAATAAGATAAGAAGAGCACAAGAAAAAATAATGAAGGAAATATCTGATCAGCATGAAAAAGATTTGAAGGAGGAAGGTCTCTCTTGCCTTTTGTTTGATGGAAGAAGAGATGACACAAAAGTTCTCCTAGAGGTAGAGGGAATGGACAGAAAGTTTCCCGGTCTCATCAAAGAAGAACACTACTCTGTGTGTTCCGAACCTGGTGGCCGCTATTTGTTTCACTTTGTTCCTGAAGCAGAAGTAGAAGGCAAGAAACATGCAGAGGCAATTGCTGATCAAATAATATGTTGGCTTCAAGAAAGAAGACTTGACAGTTCACTGCAGGCCGTTGGTGGAGACTCAACTGCGGTGAACATTGGATGGCAGGGCGGTGTTATGACGTATTTAGAGAAAAAACTTGGAAGAAGGCTTGTTTGGATTGTATGTGATTTGCACACAGGGGAACTCTCTCTTCGTCGTCTCATCCAGGAACTTGATGGTCCTACAAAGAGCAACAACAAGTGGTCAGGCCCCCTTGGCAACATGCTAAATGAAGCAACGGAATTAGAAATAAATACAAAATTTCCAAAGGTCGAAGTAGGCCCTCCCCTTCCAGTGTTGTCTGAAGAAGTTATCAAAGACCTCAGCACGGATCAATCTTACGCTTATCGTATTGTTCAAGCAATCAGATCAGGAGAGTTGCCTCAAAATCTGGCTCTCTTGGATTGGACCCGTAAGTCACAGTCGTTGGTTAACTACAGCGATTCGTTTCTGCAGGATTTGGGTTTCCAAACATGCACTGAAGGGCAAAATGCTACAGAATTTGATGTTGATTGTTGAATTTATTATTGGGTTTTATCTTCCTCACTGGTTCAATGTAAAACTTAATCCAATGTGGATGGAGGGGCCCAACCACATCTTGTTTCAATTACAGCTACTGAGAACCCAAAGGAAAGTAGTGGTGGACATCGTGTTACCTGTGGTGAGAAGGTCCGCTTGGTATGCTAGGCCAGAGGCAGTTTTGCAAGCAATACTCTGCAGCCAATGTACCAAAGAGCGAACTGAGGCTGTGGAAATCATTCTAAAGCTTAGAGGAACATCACTAGATGATGACCAGCTGGGAGACTGCTCTGTTCAGACAAGGAAGGTACCTCCGATAAACGTCAATGCCACGAAATTGTCAGAATTAGTTAACTTGAGTTCGGAAGTTTTGGAGCCACCACTGACAACATGTATAACAAACAAAGATTTAACACAACTTAAAGAGGCCCCAATGCAAGTGCCAAAGTGGCCTTCTCACACTCAGAGTGTGGAGAGATGAGTGAAAATGGTTACGAAGCAGCTAGTCAAGTTTACAGTCACGAGAGGCGAGAAGGTTACATCAAAGCGCAAGTAGCAAGCCGAATGCTGATGTCAAGGAACCGCAGCAAAAGGACATGACTGCATTGGTTACTTTCAAATAAAGACTCTGAATGATATCTTATTGCCATTTTAAATGTTGATAGGATGTTTGCGCACATTTGTTATTTTGTTACGAATTTATGGAAAAATGGAATTTTTGAATTAAAATTGATGTAGGTAGGAGTTATTTTTTATTGTTTTTGAAGCAAGGATATTATTTTGTATGCCAAATGATTACATTAAATTGCTACCAAATCACATGATTTTCAATTTAGTCATTTCACCCCCAAAATTGACACACCCTAATGTACATACTCGTAGACTGTAAACTTCTTTGCGGTATTTAAAGAAATGGAGAAAGCGAATTCGAGTGTTACAGAAAAGGAGGGAATAATGGGGAAACAAGAGTCCGGAAATGTCCCAATGAAAATTCGGCGGGTGGATGAGAGAAAAGAGTAATAATGAATAACAATATACAGGGTGTCTCAATATACATGCAACCCATGTCACTGCTAATAATTCTGCCAATATTAATGTTCTCGTTCTATTTTCTCAGATTTGAAGAGAGGAGACGATAACAACTAATAATTATCAATCAAAATGCCTTGGACAAAGGAGGAAAAAATTTTTTGCGTCACTACTTATTTGGAGACGAAATCATTCAAAACTGTGCAAGCGAAACTTCGCAGGAAGTTCAACTTCAACAATTATCCCCAGAAAAGCCAAATTTATCGTTGGGCACACAATTTCAAGCCACAGGATCAGTAAACAATCTCAACAAGAAAGCAGAAACACCCAGATCTGGCAGGAAGGTGACTGCAAGATCTCCTGACAATGTGAATGCGGTGAGAGATTCTGTCGGAAGGAGTCCGAAAAAGTCAATCCGAAGACGTTGCCAAGATCTGGGTCTTTCACGTGCGTCAGTGCAAAGAATCTTGATCAAGGATCTTCAGCTGTACCCATACAGGATCCAGATCAAGCATAAACTCACACCAGCTGACATGGCAAAACGTGTTGTGATGTGCCGGTGGTTCGAGAACAAGATCGAAGAGGATCCTGACTTTCTTGATGATGTTTGGTTCAGCGACGAAGCACACTTCTTGCTCAGTGGGTATGTCAATAGCAAGAACAATGTGTTCTGGGGCACACAAGCCCCAGACGAGGTGCTTCAGAGGCCCTTGCACTCTGTGCAGGGTGTCAGGGTGATTGACAACTTCGCTCGTCGGCTTCAAGTGTGTCTGCAGCGCAACGGCGGTCATTTGGAACATGTGCTCTAATAAATGTATCCTTTGATCTAGAGACCTCAAATCTTCAGTTTTTAATTGTTATCATATCAGCTTCCAGGAAATGTAATCTTTTTTGGAGTTTATTTTCTGAGTAATAAATTATTATCATGTCAATGGGTTCCATCTATTTTGAGACACCCGGTAATACGGAATGAAGACATAAAACAAAGAAAAGAGATAAGTAAAAGTTGCGATGTAGTGAACTTGCCCAACGAGGAAAATGATAAAAAGATAAAAACTAAAAACGTAGGAAATAAACAGCCGAAGAGAAATAATGATAATATCAAAAATTAAGACATAGAAAATAAACAGTTAACAAGAAAAGAAGCGTAGGAAATACCGCCTGTAAATAATACGCAAAAGGGTACTGCAGATATCAGGATGGGCAATGCATCTATGCACATCCCACGTTATGTAACACACATTACACAAGAGGATATTGCAAATTTGAAAAAAAGTGCAAGTTCCACCATCTTACTGTCTGCAACACCTATGCAAGATATGGGAGGTGCAAATACAGACAAAAATGCCGTTACGACCACCCTCAAAGGAACCCGACAGGTGAGCAGACGAAAGCAGCAACAAAGAGGGCTACCAATTTTTTAGATGTAGCCCACACAATTCAACTATTGACTGCCAGGCGAACTGTGAAAACTGTGAGTTCTGTATTGACAAGAAAGAAATACAAATTGACACCTATAACATCCTCCGAGCCGACAGAACAGTGAAACATAAAGGAGGATGTGCTATTTACACACGCGAAAGGCATATGGCAGAAATGACTATAAGTACCTCACACAGCTACGTAGAATGTGTAGCAGCAAAAGTTAAAAAAATAAATATGGTACTAATTGTAATGGACAGACCCCCAAACACGCCAACCTCAAAATTCTCAGATTCCATTACAGAGGTAAGAAACTGGGTGAAAGATCTATATTCTCCAACTTCAAACATTTTTCTCTGTGGTGATTTTAATTTTCCATTCATGAAATATAAAAGGATAGGAAAAAATATATGTATACACCAGGACACAGGGCCGGATTTAGGAGTGGGCAAAGTGGGCAGCTGCCCATGGGCCTCCACATCTTGGGGGCCTCCACATATTGACAAGCCATTATCAAAATAGAAAAAACCCGAAACTAGAAAAACCCGATAGATGATCAACAAAAAAACACGCGCATCCAATACCAATGTAGTACATAAACTTTTACCAATTACTATTTGTTGTGTACTGATTATTATTTTGTTTTTATTACTCTTTTAGGCCTACTCTCACTATAATGGAATACCCGAGTAACCCGAGGCTTTCATTTTTTGCAGAAATGAGTGGAATGGACAGGCACAAGAGTGCACGATGTTTTGAAAGTGTATGTATGTTAATTATATTATGAATCTTATGGATGACTTCAATTATGTCTTCCCCTAAGGTAGGGGGGCCTCCACACGTCTAAATCCGGCTCTGCCAGGACAAGGGGGCATAAGGGAAGACCAAGAGCAGGTAAAAATGCTACTAGCTTTCGCCGATGAATTTATGTTAACACAAGAAATAACAGAAAACACAAGTAAAAACAACTGCCTAGATTTGGTATTCACAAACAACAGCAACCTAATTGATAACGTAGAAATATCCCCAACTATAATATCGGATCACAACATTATTGAAATAACAACCAGTATAAAACAGCAGGAAAGGAAAGAACACGAACAACAGAACGAAGCAAATTCGAAATTTTTAATTTTCACTCCAAAGCTATAAAATGGGAAGATGTTGCAGCCAGCATGGAACTAATAGATTGGAAAACCATCTTTAAAGCCAAGACAACGGAAGCGATGCTAATGACCTTAGAGGAGAAGACGCTGGAAATTGTGGAAAGACATGTCCCAAAAATACAACAAAGAGGAAAGAGAAGCAGGTTCGAGAGACAAAAGAGGGCATTGTTCCGAAAGAGAAAAAGAGTGACTGCAAAATGAAGTAACTGTAAAGATAACATCAGAAAAATATTAAA
Organism: Bathynomus jamesi; assembly: GCA_023014485.1. NCBI lineage: Eukaryota > Metazoa > Arthropoda > Malacostraca > Isopoda > Cirolanidae > Bathynomus > Bathynomus jamesi. Next base: position 1,197,386 of record JAJOZX010000687.1, read on the forward strand.
TGATAGACTGCAGAGTATCGATTGCGTCATACAGGAACTAACTGAGAAGCATACAGAAAAGGAAGAAGACGACGCTATAGAAGCGATAAGTACTTCTATAATTTTGCAAAAAGGAAGTCGAAAAACGACACGCCTATCGGACCTTTGAAAAACGAAGACTGCTTTATCTGATGATCTAACGGAAGTATCTGAAATATTAAAAGCTCAGTACGAATCATTTTTCAGTATCCCTAAAACTGACAAACTGATATACGATAGGGCGTTCTTTGAAGAAGAACTACAAGGGGAAAGTATAACAGATTTCGATTTCACGACAGATGATATTACACAAGCTATAGCGAAACTAAAAGCACACTCAGCGGTAGGACCGGACAAATGGAGTACCACACTGATAAAAAACTGCAATAATGCAATCGCTGAACCCTATATTGGATATGGAGGCGATCACTAGACACGGGAGAAATACCGGACATCCTGAAGAGCGCGAACATAGTCCCAATATAGTATAAAGGAGGAGATCGATCCGAGGCCAAGAACTATAGGCCAGTGTCGCTTACATCTCATCTCACCAAAGTATTTGAAAGAATAGTTCGACAGAAAATCTATGACTTTTTGGAAACTCAGAAAAAATTAAATGATAACCAACATGGATTTCGGTCAAGCAGATCATGCCTATCACAATTAATGGAATACTACAACATTATTGATGCACTGGAAAGTAATGAAAGCTATGCTGTAATATACACAGACTTTGCCAAAGCGTTCGACAAGTGAGATCATGGAATCAATAGATAAACTGAAATATATGGGAATAACAGGAAAAGTAGGGAAATGGATATATAATTTCCTTATTGAGCGGCGACAAGTCGTTACAGTACAAGGAGTATCTTCATCAGAATCAGAGGTCCTCAGCTCAGTACCACAAGGAACAGTATTAGCTCCACTACTCTTCATAATCATGCTAACTGACATAGATGAGGACGTTACCAGAGACAGCATAGTAACATCATTTGCAGATGACACAAAGATCAGTAGAAAAATAAGAAACACAGAAGATATAGGATCTTTACAAACAGACATGAACAGAATGTACAAGTGGACGGACGACAACAATATGAAGTTTAACATTGAGAGAAATTTCAACTGTTACAGTACAGAAAAGAGAGGACCTAAAATCCATGGAATATTATACCCCAAATGGACAGGAAATTCAGAAAAATTCTAAAGCAAAAGATTTAGGAATTGTAATGACAGACGATGCGAAATTTGAAACACAAACAAAGAGCAAAGAGAATAACTGGGCAGATACTGAGAACCTTTAAAAGGAGGGATAAGAATATAATGATTCCTCTACTGAAAACACTGATTATACCCAAATTGGAATACTGCTCGGTCTAAACATGCCCATATAGAAAGAAGACATTACACAGCTAGAAGGGATTCAGAGAAGCTTCACAGCCAAGATCAGTGGCTGCAAAGAACTAAATTACTGGGAAAGGTTACGCGAATTAAACCTATATTCATTGGAAAGGAGAAGAGAGAGATACACCATTATTTACACTTGGAAAATAATGGAGAAACTAGTCCCTAATCTTACTCTGAACCCTGTAACTCCCCAAACAACGGTGGAAAGTAGAAAAGGAAGTCTGTGTCGTGTTTCAAATTAAAGGCTAGACAGGGAACATCCTTAACCCTGAAAAAAAATAGTTTTGTTGTGAGACGAGCAAGATTGTTTAATCAGCTGCCCAAAGACCTAAAGAACACGAGTGGTGTTGCGGTGGACATCTTCAAAAGAAGATTAGACGCCTGGCTCAGAACAGTCCCCGATGAGCCGGACGTACCTGGCTATGTGAGGTGAAGAGCATAAGAAACCAACTCACTACTTCACCAGGCCAACTTGAGAGGAGGGGCGACAAGCTTGACCTTCCTGAAATGAGGAATCATCGCACGGAACATTTGAAAGGTTGAAAGGAAAGGTATATATATATATATATATATATATATATATATATTATATATATATATATATATATATATATATATATATATAGGGTGCGGCATAAGTCGCTTTACCGAAAACAATGAAATCTCTTGCGAAGAATAATATTTATTATTTATTACAGAAATTGTTCAGAGTGTTCTCCATCATGTTCAATACACACGTTACATCTTCGAACCACTGAACAACAAATAGCACGACACAGTTCTTTGTTATTAGTCAACGTCTCGAACTCTTGGCGTATCAAAGTCTTCATGTGATTGAAGTCCCGCGGTTTCTGACCGTAGACTCTATCTTTGATTATACCCTACATTGAAAAATCACATCACATTGATTATTCAATTTGGGGTATAATAAAAGATAGAGTCTACGGCCAGAAACCTCGGAACTTCGATCACATGAAGACTGATACGCCGAGAGTTCGAGACGTTGAATAATAACAAAGAACTGTGTCGTGCTATTTGTTGTTCAGTGGTTCAAGAATGCAACGGGTGTATTGAACATGAGGGAGGACACTCTGAACAATTTCTGTAATAAAAAATAAATATTATTGTTCGCAAGGTGAGTTCATTGTTCTCGGTAAAGCTATTTATGCCGCACTTTGTATATATATATATATATATATATATATATATCGTGACAGATATGCCAGTGAAAACAGCAGAGAGACTGGAAGAAATGAAAGACGCAAGAAATTTTAGGAAAAAATAATTTTCGATTTCCCCTCTTTCTTCCTCGCACTGTCGCGCACCGGCACCTTGTGATCCGAAGCCCAGTGATTGAGGAACGTTGCACTGAGCTATCTCGCGACATCATATTCAGATTTCCGAGTCATTCCGTTGAAACGTTATGCAGTTACTTTTAAACCAATCCTATTGGTTTTTTATTAATGAGAAGTAGTTTTCCTAAAAATTAAATTTATAATGTTCTTAAAGTTCAGGCTTTTATAATTAATCAGTAAATATCATTTTAAAAGGAGTAATATGGATTCGTTGAATGCTACAGAATTTTAAATTTCAAAGCCGATGTCTTTAATGTTGTCTAAGTAATATGCTTTCAAAAAGGATTGTAACAAAACATAATAGATAAACCATGGAAAAATAATTTATTATCCTCTTATACACGTATGACAAAATGAAAATGAAAGAAAAAAAAATATTGGTGGAAAATTAACTTTGATAACTTCCATAAAAATTAAAACAAAACAATAAATATGAAAATTAACAGCATCAATGTTAAGTGGAGCTGCAGTGACGGACAAATATTTTCATACTATGAAGTCCATAGTGAAACACGTAGTTGACGATGATGATGACAACGTCAACCTACAAATATATTCGACTAAAAATCTATATATATATATACACAGAATCATATTAAGCTGTTGGGAAGGTTTTAAAAACTAATAAAACTTAATCGTGGAGATAAAAGAGCAATTTATTTAAGTTACAAGATAATTTCGTGAATTTATATAAATTAGGACTATATCTACATACTGCGCCTCGGTGGTGTAGTGGTTAGCATCAGTGACTACGAATCCCTGGGATCGAGACCCGGTGACGGCAGGCGGCGCCCAGCAAAACCCAGTTGTTTATCCTTCCACACAATAAAAAGAAAATTGGTTGGTAGCTAAATGGGTATGCTGGGTAGCCTAGTGGTTAAGACGCTGGGTTGTTGCTGGTGGGACGTGGTTCGGATTCCACGTTAAACTGTAGGTCTAAGGTGCAGAGCATTTTTTTAAGCTTTTCCCAATGGGCGACAAAGGCAGATCGGAAAATGTGGGGGGGATTAAGGCAGGGGTGTGCTGCAAATTTCTTAACAACCGGTTCTGATACAGGTAGGGGTGTAAATCGGCGAGCGCCAATGGCGCGAGTCATTAAGCTAGGGGGTCTGGGGTGAGCGGTAGCTCCCCAAGCGGGGTCCGGGTCGGAGCCCCGGAAGCCAACGCATTTTAGCTTTTCCAAACAGCATTTTGTAACATTTTGGCAGAAATTATTTAACATATTCTTTATACTCATTAATGACATAATTATCTAAAAATAAACTAATTTTTCATCAAAAAATAAATAAATATTGAAACGACCACTGCTTGTGATACTACCTATATTTTTCTATAAAATCCTGAAAAAAAAAAAAAAAATTTAGATATAAATAAATTTCTACTGACTTAAATATTTGTTAAAAAAAAACAAACGGTTCGGTGATCCAATCAAAATTTAACAACTGGTTCGGGCGAACCGGACCGAACCGGTCCCCAGCATACCCCTGAATTAAGGATACTATGGATCCGGATTTTCCCTAATCAGGCCACCATCCCCATGTGATCTGAAATAACACTAGCATTATCTATATATAAATATTCAATGTAAATTTCATATTTACATTTAGGATAAACAGTTCTAATTGTGGCATATGTGCATGTATTATATGTATTTATATGGCTTCCAAGACAATGTTCCCAAGACAACTCTCAAGACAATTCTATTTTTACAAATTTTGAAAATTCCTTTTCGCCCAGTACCCTAAAATTTCATTTACTGGGAGACAAATTTTCTTCACTGGGTGACATTCATGTCGCCCACTCACCACTAGGTTAAAAAATGCTCTGCTAAGGTGGAGTTTTATATATATATATATATAACTGCGCTACCTTTACATGGTTTCAAAGCAAAGATACAAGTAAGAAATCTGGGTTACGTCGTACCCAATGTCGTAACACCATTTCTCGTTGATCAACGAAGTTAAGTGACATTGGGTCGGATAGTAGTTGAATGGGAGACAGTTCTCCGCATCCAAACTATGTACGAGTAGCGACCCGTGGTTCGGATCCCACGTAAATCTATAGGTTCCTTCCGTCATACGATCTTAGATATTGCGAAGGGGGTTAAACAACCCCATCATTACATTAATTAAAAAATGTCAACTGACAAACATGTTCTCGCAAATTTAACAAATCATTTTGTAAAATTAATAAATTTTTTTTACGAAGGTTTATTGTTTAAAATTTACAAATTGTTTTGTGCGCTAATAGTTTATCAACTGCATTTGTGAGTTTAACCTATTCTCGCATATGAGTGTCTCCTATAAGACCGAATAAATAAACTGGAGGCGAGGTAACAAAGGTTTAAAGCAAAATTGCATTAAATAATCAGTCAGGGGGGCCAGAAAATGGCACAGTGCTCAGGCCAACTAATGCGGCACATTGTTCTAACTCTCGGATTATTATTATTATGAGCACCATCGGGAGTCGAATCTCCGACCTCGGTGTTTTCACTTCGTTTAGAGGAAAACGATGTTTCCCCGAGTTACGGGCGCTTAGTAAAAATGCATTAGTTTTACAAAACATTTTTCTCATTGTTGTTGCCAACGGACGACCATCTGAAGAGTGCCATCATACCGAGAAAAAACGAACGTCATAGTCATACTATAAGATTATGAAAAAGTTTATCTTCATCGTAATGGAGTATTCACAAGTTTGCGTAGAAGGATAGGTATCCAAGTCATACAACCTTTTAACAGATAACTTTTACTTCTAAAATAAAAGAAGTAAAAATGAAGATTAATCGTCACGACCAAACTTTCTGAAGTTAGCAACAACTCAAAACAAATGGAAAATTCTCTCACCATTTGGGACCAAAATTATTTGATTTATTCTCATAACAATTATATATATATGTATATATATATATATATATATATATATATATATATATATATATATATATATATATATATATATATATATATATATATATATATATATATATATATATATATTAGGGTGTTTCATAAATTAAAAGTTTGGAAAAATTTTAATCCACATGGATCCCCTTGTTCCATTTGCTGAGGAGACTGATAAACCGAAGTATTAATTCAATAGTTTAAAGTTTACGGGTCCCCAGTTTGATGCTCTGGCAGATCATAAACGGAAAAAATTAAACAAAAATCTGTCAATGAATTTTTATTCAACAAACGAGTACCATTTCACTACACATTTTCACAAAGATACAAAAAACATAACCACTTCTTGCGAATCATTTGTCCATGAAATCCTTCTTGGTTTTATTCGGGTATTTCGCCCTATGCTGCATCACAGTTTTGAGCAAATACTGCTTCTGCTCTTCGTTCTTCGTCAGAGAACAGTTGAACTCTTTGGTGAGCGCGATGGCTCTTTCGGCCCGATCGTTGACGACAGAGATTTTGTTAACAGTTGCCGCTGCTTGCTTGAAGCCCTCTACTTCAGTCCACTCGGCAACTGGCTTTTTCAAGAATTCTGTGTCCAAGTCGAATGCATGGAAGAAAGCCATCGTCTTTCCTGTCACGAACTCCGCCAGGTGTTTCGAGGCAAGATTCCTGACGTTCTTCCCTTGGGTCGCTTGAGTTCCTTTTTCGATGCGGGCTTACCCAAACTGACGACCATCTGAGCCTTTTCTTCATCTGCCACATCTGCGTCGAAGAACGCCATGGCAATAAGAGTCTCAGAGATGTACCATAGGTGTCGAGACATGGCTTCTTGCGCAGCGTTAACACACGAATATCCCGACATGGCAAAGGCTTCCGCGTCACGCAGAAATTCCAGATCAACTGCGGCAGCCTTGCTTGAGGTTGCAGCACGAGTCCAACCTCGGATGTAGACGAGGGACACGAAGAGACCTACGGCTGTCAGAGCTTCCAACTCGTGACTCGACATCTTGAACTGCTTCTTCAGTAGAATTACTTTCAAGGAGTAGATGGCTATCGCCATCCATCGAGCGTGATGGTAAGCGCCAGGGGCTCTGAGAGGGAAATCCACCACTTTTGCTTCTCCCAGGAAGATGAGAACCAACTGTAGCAGTTCCTTGTAGTCATCGCGCTGATGCGACGTGCTCACCATCCCTCTCACCAGCAGGACTGACTTCTCCCTCAGTTCCCTCATAGAGTCATTGACTTGAGCAAAATCGTACGGCCGCACGTCCAACCGGTCGATGAACTTCCATTGTGCCTGAAACCTCTTGAAAACGGGTATATCGGGGCCACTTGAAGGGCCGTATGCACGCTTGAAGACGGAGCTGAGGATGACTTCATAGATGTGATGCCGACAGGGGAAGTACATGAGTTCTCTGCCAAGACCTTTCTCAATCAGGACGCAGGCCCCGATATGAATCCCGGTGTTCGACGCTGTCGTGTCGAAAGACAGTCCCCGCACGCGCTCTTCCATCCTGTGTTCCTTGACCAAATCCAAGCAAACTCGCGCTATCTTCTCGCCGGTTCCGGACGTCACCTTAGGAACGCCGAGCAACTTCTCCTTGCCGTCGCCAGAGACGAGGACGGCGATCCGGTCAACGCTCTCCTTCCATTGCTCATTGTCAGGTAGGAGCTTACCGTCCCAATGCAAGACAAGAGGCTGACCAGGACAAACTTCGTCGGATTGATAACTTTCAGCAGCCACCTTCCTGAGAGCCTTGCGGTACATGGTACTGGCAGAAATGGACAGTTCATCCAAGTCAAAACCTAGTGATTTAGCTGCTGCAGCGTACGACATAGCTGAATCGCGGTACGAAATATTCAGCCGATCGTAGGTAGTCGTCACATCCTGTGAGATCAGATTCCTGCGTCGCTTCTTGGTATTTCCCTTGG